>OY720681.1:113416361-114016361 GCA_963170755.1 Amphimallon solstitiale | reverse complement strand
AACGTGAAGTGGATTTGTTTGAGACCATATGTGCTCATTGTGCCTATTAAACATTCCAAAATTTGTGAAAGGAGATTCATCAGTCCATGATATTTTCATTGAAAAGTGTGGATCGTTTTGACACTGATCTTTAAACCATCTACAAAAAGCTATTCGTCTGATGTTATCACCTTCATGTACAGTTTGTGATACTGATAATTTGTAGGAACGAAATTTATGCTTCTTCAACACTCTGACAATAGTGCGTTGAGAGGAGCCCATTTCTGTTGAAATTTGTCGGGTCGATGTAGATGGATTCTGAGCGATGCATGCTAATATGCTTATTTCTCTATCTTCATCCATCCCTTTTTTTGATTTTAGTTTAACGAACGAAACATAATCTGCTAAATTATCCCATAATCTCTTAAAAGTAGGTAGCGACGGCTGACGTCGATCAAAATAATTTTCAAAATAAACTTCAGCAGCTCTATCAGAATTTTTCTGGCACTGTATGTAACATTCAACCATACCACGCTTTTCTACGTTAGAAAATTCCAGAGCCAATGCAAACTTATGATTAATGGCCGTTTATACCGCTTATAGTTAAGTTACAATTAAATTAATTAATAGTTAATTGTCAATGTTTGACAATTTTGACTTAAAAGTAAAAATTAATAGCTCTCACTTCTGTGACTCAACGTGAAAGCAATGTTACTATATTTATCTCGACTGCTCCAGCGAACACTATTGTAACTCAGAAACTTTTTTTTTTAAAAGTTTATATCTTATAAAGTGAACAATCATAGAATCATAGAAATGTCTATATCCTCTTTATTTTTTAAAATAACAATATCAAACCTGATATCATTGTAATCAGCAAAAAATAAGCTTTTTAATGATGGCAAAACCATGGTTTCCTTTTAAAAAAACACAAGTTTGTGTCATAACTCGATAATGGTGAACGAAAAAGAAATATTAGCTACACAGTTTTATTTGGCGTAAAATTATCTAAAACTTTTGTCTGAACAATTTTTGTCTAAAATTACTATTAACTATGCTAAGCATGTTTAAAGAAAATCGTAAAATTTAGTTTTCTTTGAATATCTAATAAGCCATGAAAGTTATCGGAGAAACAAAAGCAGTTTTAAATCAAACTCGTAAAACTGCGCATCTTTTCCCATTTAAGCGTTTTTCTATCACCAGTAGTTTCTGAGATCTCAATGCTAAACATTCAAAAAAACTCAACCTGTATGACATTTAAATGCGAGTGGCAGTTTGTAATTAAACTGTCACTCGCATTTAAGTCTGCAATAGCCGACCGATTCCGATAGATTTTCGTCTTCGCTGGGCCCGGTAGAGATACCGTAAAGTGGGGATAGACGACGCGAGAAACCTCGTGTAAAATGTGTGTGACAATGTTTACTGTTTAATGTTTTTTATCTTTAAAAATAATTACATAAATTTGATTTTTTCTTTATATCGTACAAATGTGCAGCTGGCGCGTAGTGGTCGTTTTTTTTCCTTTGTGTACCAGCCGTAGTTAGTAGACATTAATCAAATTCATGCATTTTTGTGGTTATTTTTAAAACACATAACTTTCTTAAGAAAATATATTAGTACAAAAACTGACCTTGACATTATAAATTTATGCCTTTTGCATCACTAACCCAAATTTGAGATTCTACAATTACAAAATGAGTTTAAAAAACGCGAAACGGCGATGCCTTAATTTTCGATAGGTAAACGACCCTCTTAATAGAAGTAGCACGAATATTATTCCGGCAGTGTATTGGTAGGAACGAATAACATGGAGCTTTTACACTATCTAAAGCCATTTTAGAATTTGTATAAACTAGAAAATTGCTACACCCTCAAGAATTCAAACCATTAAATTTGGAAGGGCGCAGGAAAAATGGCGCCGACGAAACTAAAATATTTTCATCCGTGTTCGGTACTATTAGCAATATACAATGTTTCAATGTTTGGTTAAGCTAAAATAATGATAACGCCGCAAAATATAGCACCAAAGTTTCGGAAGGTTTCTGCGGAATGTCTAACCTTTCACTTCCCTAGATACAACTCATAAAGATGGAGCGGGGCACTGCCTCTGCTCAGTCGTGATGGCCGTGGGCTTACATAAAGCCGCAGGTGGATGCATTTCATTTATCTTTAACATTTAATTGGCAATAAATTTGTTGTTTGGTTGAAATATTTGGGTTCTGTCTTTACTTTGCCTCCTGGGTATTTTAATTAATTTTCCTCTGGATTAAAGTTCTGGGTATTTTAATTAATTTTAATCCAGGGGAAAATTAATTAAAATACCCAGAACTTTAATCCAGAGGAAAATTAATTAAAATACCCAGAACTTTAATCCAGAGGAAAATTAATTAAAATACCCAGGAGGCAAAGTAAAGACAGAACCCAAATATTTCAACCAAACAACAAATTTATTGCCAATTAAATGTTAAAGATAAATGAATAGTTGAGATCTTCACTTTACATAGGTTTACAGATACATAATTCAGGATTAGCCTGTATACAAGAAGAAACTAAATCACTAATCAAAATCACTTAAAATTTGCGAAATGTAAAATTTAAAATTTGTTAAATTAATTAAGATCGGCAGAGGGCCCACAATTCAAATATTAATCCGGAAAATCATACAAATGTTCAAAATAGACCGCGTAATTGACAAATAAAGTTAAGTTTATTGGCAAAATTCTATCAACACTTAAAATTTACTACATATACATAAAGTTTAGAACAACGTTCTTTTGCTTATTTGACTATTCATATTACACAAAAAGGCTCAACTAAAATCCAGCCCTTCGGCACAGGACGTGCTCAGGTAAATTGAGCAAAAGTTACCAATAATATTGAACGAATCTCAGGAATTAATTTTCTCAGACATATGAGATCAGAATTAAGATTTAAAAATACTCACAATTAACACAAATAAGTACATAAAACAAAAAACATAGAACATGTGGCACTTAGCTATCAACGGTTGAGAAGATCTTACAATAGCCCTGTTACTCCACATTAAACCTCTCACTCCAAAATCAGCTAATTCACCATTCCAATTACATCAACGGAATTCCAAACTTTGGAATAAGGAGGATAAACGTTGCTTCGGTTCTTAAAAACAATTTCTCTTAACAAATAAAAACAACAAGCGTTAAGGAAAACCTATTAGAAATTACAGAACAGTTACCAGAGAACCATAAGCCCGCCCATATAAGACAATAAATTACACGGTACCCATTTAACTTCTAGTGCTTTACATCCGCTATTCAAATAGCGTAAAAATACGATAAACTGCTATAAACTGTGCACAAGAATTAAAGACGGATGCAGTTGCTCTGCCAAGTTAATAGATCGATAGTCTTTAACCAAAAGAGAACGATCTTTCTAATCAATCATACTCAAGGTGTAACAAAACACACCCAGCGCCGCAGCGGCAACGATAAGAAACATGCTACCGGATCTACGTCGCAATAAGATAACGGCTGAATAAGATATGAAACGGGGAGTCGCAATAGGGGGTTGTTAAACAGGACAACGCAGGGCCGAGCTAACTCTGTCGCAGACGGCGTGACGGTTCAGGTAAAAGAGAACACCTATAGTAGAGCGTCGGTCGGCAACGACGCTTGCGACGATTGTCCGGGCACCAGGACACTATGCTATCTACAGATAACCTACCTGCGCCTCCTACGATCTACCACTGGCTGTGTCCCTCCAGCGGGTTACCTATTGAACACCCTGTATATATGAAGCACCCACACTCATGTGCGTACTTGTCACAATAATAAATAAATATGCAGAGGTAAAAGAAATAATAGATAAGGTATTCGTAATATAACAAAATTTAATTGAATTTGACGTGTGATTCGGTTATTAGTATAATATAAAAACTAAATTGTGAAATCTGAAATTAAGCAATGCGTTGAATGGAAGTTACATCGTAGTTAAGTTAGACAGATGGTAAATAATAAAAAAACAAGCGTAGGTGACATTTGCAAAAATTAGTAAGAATATAAATGATAAAAAAAAAACCTTAAAGATTAGACATAAACTCTGCGCATCAGCGGGAGTTGGTCGGTTGCCGAAACGTTTCTTTCACCTCACAATTAGGTGTACAAAAGTTATCAATTACATGCCATTTGGCAATGTCAATACAAAGGTGAAATAATATTTATAAATTTAATAAGCGCAAGAAAGTTTAATGTATTAAAATATAGTCTTAGCCTAAAGTGTGTAAAATTCGCTAACTTATAAAACAAATAAAACGTCAGGTTTGCCTACATGAACTACGTTAAATGAATTTGAAAGTTAATAATTGATAAGACAAGAGTTAAAGGCAAAATCTTACAAGATTTCAGCGAAATCTAAACGTACTAAATTATAAACAAATTATAAATTCCAAAATTGCAATACTTCAAGTAACCTACAGTCATTGTAACGGAAGAGTAATCACTAGGTATATTACTGATCGTCTAACATCTACCCAAAAGAAAATAATGAGATAAAATTTATGAATTTTCTAGATTAAGTTTAAATTAAATAATTGCCTCAAAATAAGGCTACAATAATTACGGTAGTGACAAATTCAAAATTTCAGATCAATCTGATTATTACAAAAATTAATAAAATTATAACGGTAAATTAGTCAAGATTATTTTGTGACCTCGCAGTTGACTAAGAGGTGCGTAAGGTAATAAGCCACTCAAAATTCTTGGTTCAAAACTAGGCGAAATAAGTCTTGCACACAAACGTTAAGTCGTCGAAAATCGGTCGAAAATATATAAGGTGAAAATTACAACCTTATTTGGCAAGATGGCTGACGGGAAGGACGCTGCAGTTGTTCAAGATGGCGACGTCTCCCTTGTTGGAGAAATTCCACTCAACAGGTGGGCTGGATGTTGGATGAAACCCCTGTTGTGGGCGATAACCCCAAAAATAAGACTTCGGAGGGCTTAGATGGTCGTCAGAGGCATCCTAACAGCCTTTGAGGGCTTTAGTGCCCGACAAAAGAATCCTATTAAAATTAAAAAAAAACCCAAAGATAAAATCCCGAAAATTTAACACAGAGCTCTGAAAACTTACCCCAATTATGAAGAAATAATATGGAGATCCCACGGTAAGGACTCAGAAGTCACACATAGCACGAAAACGATTCAAAATCCACCTCGTGGCATTCGTAAATTAGATAACGGTATTGCGATAAAAATTAATTCACGATAAATCACCTAATAAAGGTATCGATAACTCACACTTATTTCATTAAAGCCGCCTAAGCGTTAGTCTAACTTTTAGACAAAGTGATAAAATTCACCAAAAGACAATAAGCATATCGTGCCCATGCACTTGTAACAAGTTCGACTTCTAAAGTGACCTAACCGTGACCTATACGGTAGATACGTTACAATCCAAGATCGCGCACGCTCAAAGCGCCGTACTGGAAAAAGGACTCAAACTAAAGGCGGGAATCTCCCAATAAACATCACAAGCTCGCAACTAAATTGAAAATAATGGGAAACGACATCGAGACTTAAACACAATTAATCGCGACCCCACACATAATTTTGACGGAAGAACATGAGCGAAATACTCAACAATTGTAAAATAGGAGATTTAAAGTCGACCGCACGAGAGGGAACTTTATGCCGGACGTTGGCAATACTGCGTGTGCAGACAACCTAAGCAGTATGGACGATAGATTTGACAGACATCAACAAACATTCTTCCACCTGTAATTTCTATTTTTATTAGGCGAAAGGACAGAATTTCTGCAGGTAAATAACGAAATACTAAAGCTTATATATATCAAAACGCTGCAAAAGACGGTGGAAAAACCGATCAAAACTTATGTTACAGCGAAATTACGATCCTAACCCCCACAATGGTCCTGAGGAGGAACGAATTAACAGAAGTTCCTAATACCAGAATATCGAAGATAGAGCAGCAAGGGGGATCGGCAACAGTTAATAGTATGCCCTACAATCCAGCATTTCTTTAATTAATTCTCCTTACCTTTTTTTTTAGAGAGACGACTGCGAAGGAAAAGGAAAATAACAATAATACTCGGGACCTGCTCGAGATTCTGTGTTTGGCAAAACGCAAAATATATGACACAGTTAGCACAATATCTTGATTATCGTTTCAAAACGTTTACAAGCTACAATAAATGCATTAGGTAGGGATCGGTCGTAATATATATAAGAAGATATTTTATATACTTAAGCAAGGCGTAGAAATAATTGCAAATGCGTAAAATATGAAACTACAGGTAGGTTAGATTAAGCTAGAGCTAAGATAATTAAAGTTAGTTATTCAGATAAAGAGGCTTTCACAAAAATAGAGTGTAAATGCCCGATCTTACACAAATTGTATCTGTCATGTTCGCGGTATGTGATTTAGAGCGGTGAGGGCTCAATAGTAGGTTTAGTACCCACGGAGGCATACTGCAGGCAGTCTTAGCGACCGGTGAAATAGACAATATACAGGGTACGCTCAAAAAGTCATGAACTTTATACAAAATTCCACGTATTTAGACAATAGGTACACAATCTTTTGCGAACTATAGACAAAGTAAATTTACAACGTAACAAATTCCCCCCTTTCCAGCGAAAAGAAATTGAACGCAGAGCAATTTCTTGCACCGAGAACTTAGGCTGACGGGATAAAGATAGTGAAAAGGGTAAGCGAGAGCTCTAAAACGGACGTTGTCTACTAACAAACGCACACATCCACACTCAGTCACAGCAACACCAGACAGCTTGGCCATAACCACCACGTGGCCCTTCGGCATTCGGCCGGTACGGGGAAAGTAACGAAAAAATAAAAAGCAAGGGTGTCGAGATTCTGCACAGACGCGCCCCGAGACCTGTCCAACCGACAGCCCAGCACTATTGGTAGCATCACGGGGAGAAGAGGGTGTAGACGGGTTAGATATCGGTGTGCCCGGCCGGCGGTGATCCTTACGACGGTCGAAGGCACAGGAATGAGGAGTGGGCACCACCAATAGGCCAAGATGCGGGCAAGGCAACCCCCGAGACGACACTCTGCAGACACGCGACGGTAAAAGAGACCCTTGGGAGAGGCCCTCGGTATCTCAAAACAGACAACAATAAAAGGTCAACTAAAAACGGGTTTATTACTACAGATACGGGATACAAAGCGGAATAGGGAAGAGGTAAATAAAGGTAGGGTAGAGCTCAGAATGGTGCAACTGCTCAGAGGTACGGATATGCTGTTTCGACATCCATAACATCCGGTAACAACAAAACGAGAAAAGATCGCCAAACAAAAATAGAAATTAGAGAGCAAAAGCTTAAAGTCTGGACCGGCGTTGTCCCGACTAAAATGCTGAAGGCAACGATAAACCATAAAGGCTGAAGTCATTTCCGATTCCTGGTAGTAACATTTTGAACGTAAGAAAAGCAAGAAGGTCGCCAGGACACGACCTTTAGAAGGCTGAGGATTATCACACAGAAGGGACCATCACTCTTTATACCTTCTCAGATACGAAAGTCAAATCCGGTAGTTAAGCAACATTAGTTAGCTTAAAAGGTAGTCATGTCAGAGAGGGTAAACGAAATATAGTGTGGACTCCCCTAGCAAGGCTGCCACTCCAAACATGCAAAGACACGGGAGATCCGAAACATACGGAAGCGATAAAGGCACGGGAAGATAAATGCATAGTCGGAGTCACAGATACGAGCTGTGCAATGGGGCCGGTAATCACACTAACAGAAGTCGATATAAGGAAAATGTTTGCCCTGAAGCGATAGCTCCTTGATGTATCAAAGCTATTTAATTAGTAATTGCGGGTTATGAAATAAATTTTCCAAGATGGAACAGCAACCGCGCGGAAAAGGTCGTGCACTCAGCCGCGGGAGGAGACAAGATCCCACACGGAAAACCCGACAACACGAGAGGGAAGGAAATTCATTGCTCCGGGGTGTTAGGGAACAATCGACACACGAGAGGGAAGGAAATTGATTGCTCCGGGGTGTTAGGGAACAAAGAGGTCCGAGTCCCTTTAGAAGCCTTTTACTTCACGCAGGATCACGGTAGGAGAATTCTTTCAGCCCTCACTACAGGCCGTAAAGGTAACGGTAGGTACAGGTAACGAAAAGACAAAATCGAGATAGCGATAATTTTAGGCAGATGGACACGTGAGGAGATAGATCTTAATCATCACTCGGTTGAGGTTTCAGTAAATTTGCATGCCACGCCCCGGGCAGCAATTTACCTTCGCAAGTTTTGAGTTCGTAAATGTCAGTGGAGATACGTTTACTAATTTGGAAGGGCCCGACATATTTGTCAGCCAATTTGGCGGTATAGAATTTGGCGGCATCTGAAAGAACGAAATTTTTACGCCAGACCAACTGGTTTACCAAGAATTCATCTCGTCTATGACGAGTATCGTAGCGCGCTTTAGCACGCTCGTATGCTTTCTGCAAGCGGGATTTGATGTCGCGATAAAGTTTAGAAAATCCTTCGGAACGTTCTATTAGTTTTTCCGGGTCGCGGACTTCGACAAGTGGAGTTCCGTCAGAGATAGGGGCATCGGAAATTCTTTCTCCAGTGAGATTCATCTCACGACCGAAGTTAATGAAATAGGGCGTATGTCCGGTGACTTCGTGTCTAGCAGTGCGCAAGGCGCAAGTGACTTTGGGAAGATAGACGTCCCATTCGCGATGATTGCCAGAGACATACGAGATCAACATGGTTTTGATAACCCTATTCACACGTTCCACGGGATTCGCTTGAGGATGGTAATTCGCAGTATAGCATGGACGTACTTTATATTCTTTTAACTTAGAACGGTAGTCGTTAGAGCGAAACTGCACGCCATTATCGGAAATTACGGAACGAGGTACGCCAAAAATCAGAAACACATCTTCTTCAAGATGTCGGATAATAGACTTGGAGGAAGCTTTACGTAACGGGAAAGTCAGAACAAACTTACTGAAGATATCAGAGACCACTAAAATGTAATTAAAACCGCGGTTGGACCTCGGAAGAGGACCAACAATGTCGACACTGAGGACTTCCCATGGTTTAGTAACTTTAGAATGTCCACCCATACGACCAACAGGAGCTCTTTGAAGAGGTTTCGCCTTATTGCAATTAGGACAGGCTCTGATGTGACGAATCACATCTCCTAACATCTTAGGCCAATAGTAGTGTTGCAATATGCGAGCGAGAGTCTTCGCAATGCCCAGATGACCACTTGTGGGCTCGTTATGACATTCTAACAAGACCTCTTGTCGTTGTTCCTTAGGAACATAGATTTTCCATGAATCGGAATCCTCAGAGGGAAAAGTACTATTAGGCGGTACGTAACGTCGAAGTATCCCACCGATAAGTTGAAATTGAGGGTACTTCTCGGGATGTCTCTTAATTTGTTCTAAGATACGAACGTAACATTTGTCTTGGCTTTTAGGGTTGACTTGAACGATATCCAATTTGGGGACTGAACGGGAGAGAGTGTCCGGAACGACATTGAATTTTCCTTTACGGTGGATGATAGTGAAGTCGTACTGCTGAAGACGTACGGCCCATCGAGCCAATCTACCCGACGGAGAATTTAGAGAGTTCAGCCAGCAGAGGGAGTAATGATCTGTTATCACCGTAAAGTGTGAGCACTCGATATATGGGCGAAGCTTTTCTATAGCCCAGAGGACGGCAAGGCATTCTTTCTCAACCGTAGAGAATTTACGTTCGGCAGGTGTTAAAGAACGGCTTAGATAACTAATTACTTTCTCCTGTCCGTCTATGTCTTGAGTCAATACGGCTCCAAGGCCATAGTCGCTAGCGTCAGTTTGGATGATGAATTCGTATTGGAAATCGGGACATGTCAAAATCGGGGAGGAAACCAAGCGTTCACGCAAAGATGTCCAAGCTTCTTCACAAGCTAACGTCCAAACGAAGGGACGATTTTTCCGTAGCAAATCAGTAAGCGGGGAGATAACAGTAGAGAAATTAGGGACGAAACGTCGGTACCATGAAGCCATACCTACTAAGCGTCTGACTTCAGAAACATTTTTGGGTGTGGCAATTCCGATGATAGCCTTGACTTTGTCAGGGTCGACCATCAACCCACGACGATTAACCACATAGCCCAGGTACTTCAATTCGTCGCGGCAAAACTGACATTTGTCTCTATTAAGCGTTAAGCCAGCGTCACGCAGGCGAGATAAAACTTGCTCTAAAATAGTTAAGTGTTTTTCAAAGGTAGGAGTGACAATTATGATATCATCTAGATAAACGAAAACGTAAGGTTCCAATTCAGGACCCAAAACTCTATCAATAAAACGCTGCCAGGAGGCAGGTGCGTTGTGGAGACCATACGGGAGACGACAAAATTGAAACAAACCTCGATTCGGCACGGTGAAGGCTGTATACTGACGGGAAGACTCGGCAACAGGAATTTGCCAATACGCACTTTTTATATCGAGAGACGTAAGATATTTGGCGTCTCGTAATTTGTCTAAGGTATTTGATACGTAGGGAAGGGGATAGGCATCTCTCTCAGTGACCTGATTGAGCTTCCGATAATCGACACAAAATCGAAAAGTCTTGTCCTTCTTAGGCACGAGAAGAATGGGTGAAGACCAACCACTCTGAGACCTCTCAACGACACCGAGAGCCAACATCTTCTCTAATTCAGCGTCGACTACTTTCTGCACCGCCGGAGATATCGGATAATAGCGTTGCTTAATCGGAGGGCTACTAGTGATAATAGTGTGCTCTACACCTTTGGCACAACCTAACACCTCCTTATCGACGTTAGGAAAATTCTGATTGATGATAGCCTCGAGCTGACGTTGACGCTCATCAGATAACACCGGTGGTTCGACATCGACAGAAGACACGTCGGGTGCGTCTGAAAATACCCAATCGCCACTGCGCATGTTAATGACGATACCCATATCTCGCCAGAAGTCTGCGCCCAAGATAAGTTGATGCGGTAGTTCAGGTACCACTAAGACGTCAAAGACCTTAGAACGATTCCTAACATTAATAGGCAGGGCAACTTCACCTGATATTCGGCATCGTGAACCGTTGGCAACAGTGCAAAAGGACATAGAGGATTTAAGCGGAACAAAACCCTTTAACACGGACCAACCTGCTTCACCTAAAATAGTGCGTGATGAACCTGTGTCCAAAAGACCGAGAAACTCTTTACCAAAGATTTGGACTTTAAGATAGGGGCGTTCATCCCCTATGGCTTGTTCGAGTATAAAATCTAACCGGGCTCTAATTTGTCGATAGGCCGCTGTGTATACTGTACGCACCGGACGGCCACTTAGTGCGCACGTCGGGCGTTTCCCGAACACTGCGGACAAGAAGATACAATGGTCTCTGGACGACCACAACGATAGCAAAAGCGTTTGCGAGGTAAAGCGCATTGGGAGTAACGATGTCCTGTCTGACGACAATTCCAACATGTGACAGGATTTGCTGAAACGGGTGCCACATGAACACGAGGGCGATTAGAGACGGGAGTAACGGGTGTCTCACGACTTCGAGAATAACTCGGGACTGGTTCGGCATTGACATAAGCCAAATCGGGCTCGAGTGTTTTAGCACGTAAGGGAGGCGGTACATAAGCTTCAGCAGAGGCCTTGCGGGCTTCGAGAACTTTCCCATATTTAAGGAGTTCCGCGATAGAATTGACTTCAGTTAAACCCAATTGCGTTTGATAGAAAGGCAGAATATTACGTTGCAGAATTCGTAATTGAGTTTTTTCAGGGACTGAATCAGAAAGACGAGAAAAGAGATTTTTCATGACCGATACGTATAGTCCAATAGGTTCGTTAGGACCTTGAGTCCGTTGCTTAATTTCGTCCATAAGACGGTCGTCGTAATCTACGGCCTGAAATTCTTCCCGTAGACCAGCAGCTAACTCTGACCAATTAGAGTAAAGATGACGATTAGCCCGATACCACACCAAAGCACGATCCTTAAATAAATCTATAGCGGAATTGAATAATAACTGGTCTGAGGAATTACGAGCGATTTTCAGCTCAGCTACACGCTCCAGAAAAGCACTGACCGAAAAGTTCTTATGCCCTGTAAATGTAATACCCCAAGAGGCAACGGGGACGGGTTTAGGCGAAAAAGTAGTGAAAGTCGAGTGAACTGGACCAGGAAAAGTGTTAACCGGAGATCGAATAGGATCCTCCTCTTCGCTAAACTCCTCCTCACTCCCTTGAGGACCAGGGTTACCGGCAGTGGGTGACTGCAATAAGCTGAATGTTGAGGCGCGTTCAAGGGTGCGAGCCTTATCGCGGATGCGACCTTCCAGATCAGCAACGCGACTCCGAAACGCATGGCATTCTTCCACTTCCTCTGAAGATTTTGGGACGGAGTTCTGAATTCGGCGCAATACGAAAGCAAGGGCGGTAGAGATTTTTTGAAATTCGGAAGACTCACGATTCCCCACGAACTGATCGATGAGCCCTTCGATAACCGTAAGCTTAACCTTAATGGCCGCGGAATCTTCTGCATAGGTAAATGGATACGTAAGCTTAGTATCCGACGGATAAGACCTAGCATAACCTAGCAGACGTCGATACATTCGTCGCATTCCGTCCAAAGTGGATGGCACCACAGCACCCATAACAGTCAGTAAATATTCAAGGTCTTCCTTCAAAAGACGATTGATCTCAAATTTAGGAGCCATAGCGAAAGTTAATTCAGCCGAAAGTCGAAAAGAAAGAAATATATATAAAGAAACGGCGGTACCGGGAGCAGCAAGCAAAGACTCGAGTCCTAAGACGCACAAACAAATGCTGGCAGGCAAGGTAGTTCAGAACCTAAGATAAAATTGTAACGTGAGGTGATAACTTTTCCAAAAAAGGGAGAAAAAGAAATATAAACAGTCGAAGTTAGATTAGGTGAGGGAGTAGACGGAAATACAAAAAAAACTGAGCGGTAAGGGAAACTTAACGTCCACTTGCCCACCTAAAACGAGAAACGGGCTTAAATCGAGAAAATTCGAAATTTATTCCTGAAAATGGTCAGGACCGAAACGCTAATACAAAACGAGTAGCTTCTCCAAAGTATAGCACCACTGTGCGGTACGACGAAATGTTAGTGGCTGAAATACTTAAAGGCAAAGAAAATATTCCGGAAGATGGAGAAAACTTGTCCAAACCGTTAGGCAACGACACGTTGTCACGTCAAAGCAACCAAAACCGAGGAAAATTAGAAAAGACGAGAAATTTCCCTGAAGATGGTAAAAACCAGGTCGAAACGTTCGGTGTCAACTTATGAGTTGATAGATGACACACAAAAGGAAAAGAAAATTTGAGGGCGGCGAAAACTTAGTCGAAACGTAGGTGCGAACTGTTGTACGTTAGGCCCACAACGAAAGCATGAAATTGTTGTGAAGATAGCGAAAACTTCGTTGGAGCGTTGGGTAGCGAAAGGAAAAAGAATTTTGTTCCGGAAGGTGGAGAAAAGATGGCGGAAACGCTGGGGTGTCAATTCGTACGGGAGGGGGAAGAAAAGTTGTCTGAAATTCTGAAAATGGCGGAAAATAGGCCGAAACTTGGTTGACACACACAAAAATAATAATAAAGAAAAATTGAAGATGGCGGAAAGTTGGTCGAAACGTTGGTGCCAAATTTTTCCCCTATCACCAAAAAAAACCCGACGCTAGGGCACCAAATTTCCCTTATTACTGAAAGAAAGGCCCAGAAAAAGATTATCGAAACGTTGGCTGTTAAAGACAGGGAGATAATTTGCAAAATTCAAGAAAATGTTCCGGAAGATGGTCAAAATTTTTCCGAAACGTGGTCCACCAAGGACAAGGCGATAAATTTGAAAATTTAAAAAAATTCCGGAAGATGGTCAAAATTGGCCCCACGTTGGGCGCCAACTTTTTGCTACCGGATCTACGTCGCAATAAGATAACGGCTGAATAAGATATGAAACGGGGAGTCGCAATAGGGGGTTGTTAAACAGGACAACGCAGGGCCGAGCTAACTCTGTCGCAGACGGCGTGACGGTTCAGGTAAAAGAGAACACCTATAGTAGAGCGTCGGTCGGCAACGACGCTTGCGACGATTGTCCGGGCACCAGGACACTATGCTATCTACAGATAACCTACCTGCGCCTCCTACGATCTACCACTGGCTGTGTCCCTCCAGCGGGTTACCTATTGAACACCCTGTATATATGAAGCACCCACACTCATGTGCGTACTTGTCACAATAATAAATAAATATGCAGAGGTAAAAGAAATAATAGATAAGGTATTCGTAATATAACAAAATTTAATTGAATTTGACGTGTGATTCGGTTATTAGTATAATATAAAAACTAAATTGTGAAATCTGAAATTAAGCAATGCGTTGAATGGAAGTTACATCGTAGTTAAGTTAGACAGATGGTAAATAATAAAAAAACAAGCGTAGGTGACATTTGCAAAAATTAGTAAGAATATAAATGATAAAAAAAAAACCTTAAAGATTAGACATAAACTCTGCGCATCAGCGGGAGTTGGTCGGTTGCCGAAACGTTTCTTTCACCTCACAATTAGGTGTACAAAAGTTATCAATTACATGCCATTTGGCAATGTCAATACAAAGGTGAAATAATATTTATAAATTTAATAAGCGCAAGAAAGTTTAATGTATTAAAATATAGTCTTAGCCTAAAGTTTGTAAAATTCGCTAACTTATAAAACAAATAAAACGTCAGGTTTGCCTACATGAACTACGTTAAATGAATTTGAAAGTTAATAATTGATAAGACAAGAGTTAAAGGCAAAATCTTACAAGATTTCAGCGAAATCTAAACGTACTAAATTATAAACAAATTATAAATTCCAAAATTGCAATACTTCAAGTAACCTACAGTCATTGTAACGGAAGAGTAATCACTAGGTATATTACTGATCGTCTAACATCTACCCAAAAGAAAATAATGAGATAAAATTTATGAATTTTCTAGATTAAGTTTAAATTAAATAATTGCCTCAAAATAAGGCTACAATAATTACGGTAGTGACAAATTCAAAATTTCAGATCAATCTGATTATTACAAAAATTAATAAAATTATAACGGTAAATTAGTCAAGATTATTTTGTGACCTCGCAGTTGACTAAGAGGTGCGTAAGGTAATAAGCCACTCAAAATTCTTGGTTCAAAACTAGGCGAAATAAGTCTTGCACACAAACGTTAAGTCGTCGAAAATCGGTCGAAAATATATAAGGTGAAAATTACAACCTTATTTGGCAAGATGGCTGACGGGAAGGACGCTGCAGTTGTTCAAGATGGCGACGTCTCCCTTGTTGGAGAAATTCCACTCAACAGGTGGGCTGGATGTTGGATGAAACCCCTGTTGTGGGCGATAACCCCAAAAATAAGACTTCGGAGGGCTTAGATGGTCGTCAGAGGCATCCTAACAGCCTTTGAGGGCTTTAGTGCCCGACAAAAGAATCCTATTAAAATTAAAAAAAAACCCAAAGATAAAATCCCGAAAATTTAACACAGAGCTCTGAAAACTTACCCCAATTATGAAGAAATAATATGGAGATCCCACGGTAAGGACTCAGAAGTCACACATAGCACGAAAACGATTCAAAATCCACCTCGTGGCATTCGTAAATTAGATAACGGTATTGCGATAAAAATTAATTCACGATAAATCACCTAATAAAGGTATCGATAACTCACACTTATTTCATTAAAGCCGCCTAAGCGTTAGTCTAACTTTTAGACAAAGTGATAAAATTCACCAAAAGACAATAAGCATATCGTGCCCATGCACTTGTAACAAGTTCGACTTCTAAAGTGACCTAACCGTGACCTATACGGTAGATACGTTACAATCCAAGATCGCGCACGCTCAAAGCGCCGTACTGGAAAAAGGACTCAAACTAAAGGCGGGAATCTCCCAATAAACATCACAAGCTCGCAACTAAATTGAAAATAATGGGAAACGACATCGAGACTTAAACACAATTAATCGCGACCCCACACATAATTTTGACGGAAGAACATGAGCGAAATACTCAACAATTGTAAAATAGGAGATTTAAAGTCGACCGCACGAGAGGGAACTTTATGCCGGACGTTGGCAATACTGCGTGTGCAGACAACCTAAGCAGTATGGACGATAGATTTGACAGACATCAACAAACATTCTTCCACCTGTAATTTCTATTTTTATTAGGCGAAAGGACAGAATTTCTGCAGGTAAATAACGAAATACTAAAGCTTATATATATCAAAACGCTGCAAAAGACGGTGGAAAAACCGATCAAAACTTATGTTACAGCGAAATTACGATCCTAACCCCCACAATGGTCCTGAGGAGGAACGAATTAACAGAAGTCCCTAATACCAGAATATCGAAGATAGAGCAGCAAGGGGGATCGGCAACAGTTAATAGTATGCCCTACAATCCAGCATTTCTTTAATTAATTCTCCTTACCTTTTTTTTTAGAGAGACGACTGCGAAGGAAAAGGAAAATAACAATAATACTCGGGACCTGCTCGAGATTCTGTGTTTGGCAAAACGCAAAATATATGACACAGTTAGCACAATATCTTGATTATCGTTTCAAAACGTTTACAAGCTACAATAAATGCATTAGGTAGGGATCGGTCGTAATATATATAAGAAGATATTTTATATACTTAAGCAAGGCGTAGAAATAATTGCAAATGCGTAAAATATGAAACTACAGGTAGGTTAGATTAAGCTAGAGCTAAGATAATTAAAGTTAGTTATTCAGATAAAGAGGCTTTCACAAAAATAGAGTGTAAATGCCCGATCTTACACAAATTGTATCTGTCATGTTCGCGGTATGTGATTTAGAGCGGTGAGGGCTCAATAGTAGGTTTAGTACCCACGGAGGCATACTGCAGGCAGTCTTAGCGACCGGTGAAATAGACAATATACAGGGTACGCTCAAAAAGTCATGAACTTTATACAAAATTCCACGTATTTAGACAATAGGTACACAATCTTTTGCGAACTATAGACAAAGTAAATTTACAACGTAACAAACAACAACGGTAATGTCACCTATAATTAAAGATGTGCCGAAGAATTTACAAATACAAAGCTCAAGGGGGAAAATCAACATAGAAACATTATTAGAGAATACTAAAAACCAAAACACGCAATTAAAGCACTAACTAAAAATTAATTCAATAAAAATACATTTACTTTGTTGTATCACTATATTAAACAAATGGTGTGACCGCGGTTTCGACCAACATGGCCATTAACGAACACAGTGTTGAATGAGACACAAAACTATGTTAAAGTTAGTGTTTAATATAGTGATACAACAAAGTAAATGTGTTTTTATTGTTTTAATATGGATTATCACAAAGTAACGGCTTACAGCATTAATTAATTAAAAATTAATTCTGAAATAAATGAAGATTAGGCATCTACTAGCGTTAAGACCTGTTTGACGACAGAGGTCGCTACTATGCTGGATCGTGCAACTAAATTAGAATGAAAATTAAGAATTACTTGCAAATTGCGCATACATCTAGAAAATAAAATAAGAGTAATTCTAACATAAATATGCACCAGTAAAAATGACGACACACAAAAAGCAAGACAATAATTTTAGGAATATAAATAAATGAATCAATATTCCTTTTACAGGACATACATACTGTCACGGCGCCTTTAGCGTTACGGTCGCAAAGGCCGCTAATCCCGTGACGAGGGGTTGCTCAGGGGCGAGCACTCGCTTATAATTATATAATAAATAGCAAAAGGCACCTACCTTTCCTTCTCCGCCGGACTTGGACTCTCAAGGGGTGAGGAGATTGAGTTGTCTGAATAAAATACTATATCTAACACACTTATTTATTAACACTAAGAACGACTAGGCAACACAATAATCAGTAACTGCGAAGGATCGCAAGTGATCGTCCTATCGGAAGATCACTTATGAATTCCTCCTTCTCTTCGAAATCTCTTTCTTTTATAAACTTGGTAACGCCGAGTCCGTCCTTACCTCGCTGAATCGCACATTCCTGTCCGTTCGATGGGTTCAACGGAAGTTGATCGAACGGACAGACAGGATGCTAAGTAAGTACCGAATCAGGTTACCGCGGCAATACTTCTCGTACTATACAGAGTGTTGATTCGCGACATCTCCCCCTCCTCCGGTTTATATGCCACCGGCATATACACAATCAATAAAACTTTGGGGGTCGCAAATCAACACTTTGTCGTACAACTAAACTTATACTAGATTATAATTCTACCTTAATTCCTACACTCTTAATTGTCCCTAATTATTCACAGTCACCTTTTTATTACTGGATTCACTACACTGGTTTCTTCATCCGAACATCTTGGCTGTTCCTAGCACGACTAGTTTAATTTAGCTGTTGGCTGTTAGGAATATCTTCAACTTCGACCTTCTTCTTGAACTGTACTGAATTGTTGCCTTTCTGTTTTCTTTCTTCTTGTGAGATTTCTTATCCTTCGGTGCAGCAATAGAATATGGCTTCAGGAGTTGAGCCTTTGAATGACCTTTCCTCCACCGGTTTTGGACACCCTTCAGGACCATCGGATAATAAACTTTGGCTTCATGTTGCAACATGGAGTGCTTCATTGTCCCATATCTTTAGTCATAGGATCATATCATACATATTTATTTTTATACTAGTGCACTTTTAGGACCTTTTCACGCTTTGATTGCGTGTGCCATTGCATTTTTAGGACCTATTCATACACTTCTTACTTAGACTATTGCACTTCTTGGGCCTTTTCACGCTTTCAGTACGTGTGCCATTCCATTTTTAGGACCTCTTCATAATTTTATTATTTAGACAAGTACACTTTTAGAACCCTTTCACGCTTTTATTGCGTGTGCCATTGCATTTTTGGGCTTCTTAATACTTTGACTACTTATGTTAGCGCACATTTAACTGCCAACCGTTCTCACTCCATTTGCTGCCGATTTTATAGTCTTCTTCCAGCTGTCGAAGTCGTTTTTATTTCCTTGTTACCATTTATAGTTGTAGTTTGATTTCCTTCACTAGTCGTCCAGGAACGATTTGCCCTTGGTATTGATGAGTGAATCTCGTCCCAAGCGATGGTAGTACATGTAACAATAAAATATCTCGCAGTATAATTTGACTAAATTACATATAATACTAAAAAACATGTTATTTTAACATAAAGTTTCTACATATTCTAATATGACATTTAAAAAGAGAGTTGCAAAATTACCATTACGTATATACATATATATGTTTGTGAAACTATAATCTAATTAAAACTACGAAAACGCTTATTACATATATCTTAAACTAAGAATCTGCATTTTCTTCTGCTGCCTTGAAGAGGCTGCGACCTTGCTGACCTATTGCATTTCATGACATAAGTGAGCTAGGTCAGGCATAATGTTAATGTTTTGTATATTAGACAATGCCCCGTAATACGTGATAAATAACGAATTTCTGCATTTTACATTACCTTGACATGTATCGTACTACAGGAAGCATATCTATACTCATTCTTCTAAGCTATGTTATCAACACATCTTAATAATAATAATGAAATGTCTATATTACACAAATTTTAATCTACTAATATATTTTTTTCTTTATTGTACATAAATAACATTTCTGTTCGCTTTTTACACAATTTTTTAAGTTTCTGGAATTAGTTAATATTTAAACAGGTTCGCTTTCTTGTGTTTGAGCGGCTCTTAAATTAACTTTACATCTTCTTCCATCAGGCAATACAAAGGTGCCTGTACTAAAACTATTTAAAGACATTTCATTATTTTGTGTTCTTATACATGGATTATTTCTACATTTTCTTTTTACAATAAAAACTGTAACTATTATTATAGTTAGTGTGATTATTCCATACAAAACGTAACTGTGTATTTCTGCTTTTAACTTAAAACGTTCATCATTTTGCATATCCTCAATTTGTTCTAATACATTTTCTAATTGATCGTTAGCCTTTATTGCTTTGGAGTGGTTTATCAAATTTAATTTTAGTGCCGGGATATTATCTAAGATTGGTTTATCCAATTGCACCGTGGAGATATTAACGTTTATTGGTGCCAGTTTTGGTATATAACTTTTAAATGTTTTACTCATATATGTATTTCTAGACGAAATAATAAATGATTTTGTAAAAAAATGACAATGATTTTGCAAATGTATTTTACCTGTACCTATAATAGATTTTTTCTCAATATAATTAGAATTATTACATGATATCGTTAAATTTTCTTTAAATGGCGCTACAAATAACCATGTGTTTTCTTCTACAAGTTTCTGGAACTTTGTTGAATTTATCGTTATTAACTGCCGTTCACAGTTTTTAGGCAATCTGTCTATTGCATTTAATATTGACATTTCACAATCATCTCCTGAAATTGATATGATTTGATTGCTATTTTCATATATAAATTCATGTTTGTTTAGATGTATTAATAACTTTAAATCGTCTGATTTTAATGTTATGTGACTATTTTTCCCTTCATTTACTGCAATATACTGGTGTTTTATGTTTAACATATCAAATTTTACTTCATGAGCTTGAATAGGTACAGGGGTAAGTTTATAAAATTGAAAGGGAGATGACTGTATTAATGGAATATTTAATATACAAATTAATTTATTATTTTGAAAAAAAGGCTTGATAGTATTTAGTATAAAAAAAAACAATCATCTGTAAAATAAAACAATTATTCATTAGACAAGTTTTGTGACCATTGGTCGTAATATGGTGCTAAGCGTGACACATGCACAGTGTCTATTTTTGGGTTTCTCGTATTTATTGACTTAATCACGTAATTGAGATCGTTTCGTTTTTCAATAATTGTATAGGGACCGAAATATTTGGGCTGTAGCTTATCACTTTTCCCTATTTGTCGTAAGGGTGTGCGTACCTTAACCTTATCCCCTACATTGTAACTGACGTTTCTATGCTTTTCGTCGTACCTTTCTTTGTCCTTTCTTTGGCTTTGGTGAATATTATTTCTTGCTTTCTCCCTTATTTCTAATAATCGTTCTTTTGATTTAATTGCGTACTCCGTTGTAGGAATGAGGGACAGCTCCGCGTCCGAGGGGAGTACTGCTTCTCTGCCATATACTAGTTCAAAAGGTGAATACTTAGTGCTTTCTTGAACCGCGGTATTATACGCGAATATGACATGAGGGAGGCATTGATCCCAATCATTCTGTGACGTACTAGTATATTTACTAATCATGTCAGCTATAGTTTTATTTAATCTCTCAGTTAGGCCATTAGTCGACGGCTTATAAGAGGTTGTAAAAGTGCTCGAGGTTCCCATTAACCGTAGTAGTTCCGATACTATCTGAGACTGAAAAACAGCACCTCTATCGCTCAGCATTTTTTTCGGTGATCCATGTCTACAAATGATTTGTTCTAGAAGGAAATTTGCTATTCCTTCCGCCTTTCCATTAGGTAACGCTTTCGCTTCAGCCCAACGAGTTGCATAGTCCGTTGCCACTACAATGAAAGTTTTACCTTTACTTGACTTTCTAAATGGACCCAATAAGTCTATTCCAATCATTTCGAAGGGTGTCTCTACGGATATTGGATGTAACAATCCCGCCGGTTTGACATTAGTTGGACCCTTTCTCACTTGACAGTCGGGACAACCTCGAATGTATCTCCGTATATCCTTAATCATACCTTGCCAGAAATAACGTTTTTTGATTTTATTTAATGTTTTTGAAAAGCCTAAGTGACCGCTTAATGGTTCATTATGATATGAATACAAAATTTCAGGAATAAGTTGTTGGGGAATTACCAGTAACTTTATGTCACTTGTTTTGTCTGAATTTCGCTTATAGAGTATGTTGTTTATAATGTCAAAGTTTTTAGCGTTCCTTCGTACGGCCGGGGTACTGCTGTCTGGATTTCTAATTGTGTGTACAATTTTTTGAATTCTAGAATCCGATTTCTGCATTGCGATTATATCTGCTTCTGTTGCGATAAATGTAGGTACTGTTATCGCTTGTTCTTCATCCTCCTGCGTTGCTATTCTGCAGGGGTATCTAGATAAAGCGTCAGCATCTTTATTTGCCGATCCTTTTTTGTGATGTACCGAATATTTATATTCCATTAACTTCAAGGACCACCTTGCTAATCTACTACTAGGGTTTTTAATTGAGTTTAACCAGCAAAGCGAATGGTGATCGGTTAGAATAACAAAATGATTTAATCCCCACAAATAAGACCTAAAATATTGAACACTCCATACCGCACTTAAACATTCTAATTCTGAAATGGTATATTTTTGTTCTGATTTTGTTAAAGTTCGAGATATATAAGAAATAGGAAGAAATTTTTGTGTTATTGCGTCTTTTTGTAATAAAATAGCTCCTATCCCAATACCACTCGCATCAACGTGTAGCTCCGTTTCTGCAGTTGGTGAAAAATGTGCTAAGACTGGCGCACTTATTAATTTAGTTTTTAAAGTAGAGAATGCCATGCTCTGAGATAAACTCCAAATAAATTTCTTTTTGTCACCTAATATGTCATACAGCGGCTTAGCTATGGTTGAATAATTTTGAATGAATCTACGGTAGTAATTACACATCCCTAAAAATCTTTGCACATCTTTCTGTTTAGCTGGTGTAGGAAAATTGGTTATTGCTTCTACTTTATCTTGATTTGGTTGTATACCATTATTGGAAGCTAAAAATCCTAGTATTTTGGCTTCTTTTAGCCCAAAGTTACATTTTGAAGGTTTTAAAGTTAAGCCCGCTTCTCTTAAACGGTGAAAGACTTTCTGTAGTCTACTTAAGTGTTCTTCAAAAGTTTTGCTAATTACTATAACATCGTCTAAATATATAACAACCTCTTTCCATTTTAGTTTCTTAAATACAGTGTCAATCAACCTTTGAAACGTACTAGGAGCCCCGCATAACCCAAAACTAAGGGTGTTAAACTCATACACCCCATCATTAACTATAAAAGCAGACTTATGTTTATCGCTCTCTTTTATTGGACATTGCCAATAACCTGAATTTAAATCTAAAGTACTGAAATATCTATTACCGCCTAACGCACTCAATATATCATCTATTAGAGGTAGAGGGTAAGAAGATTTCCTAGTTACTGAATTTAGTTTTCTGTAATCTACACAAAATCGGAACGTCCCATCAGGTTTTTTAACAAGAACTACAGGCGAACTCCATTCGCTGTCGGATGGTCTTATTACATTTAACTTTAACATCTCTTCTATTTGCTCATTTATTATGTCTCTTTCTTTATGTGACACCCTATATGGTCTTAACCGTATTGGATTAGCATCCCCTGTATCGATTTCATGTTCCGCCATATGTGTTAATCCTAACTTACTATTTGACCATGCCATTAGGTCTTCATTTTCATGTAAGAGGTCAAGTAATTTTTGTTTTTGATAATCGCTAAGTGTATCATTTATGTTAAATTGATTTGTTTGTATATCAGCAAACAGTTGTGGAAAAGTCTCTCGTATTGTGTTATTTTCTACGTTTTTTACTATACTACTAAGTTCTAAATTTAAATATTTACTGTGTTTAATATAACCTAATACTGTGCCCTTAAATAATTTGACAGGTTCTCTGTTATAAGAAGATATGGTTAAAATACCCGTATGTAGTAATTCAAAGTTATCTGCTAATTCTAACTTATTATTATTAAGCATGCTACCTCTAGGCATAAAAATACTGTACAACTCCTCCTTATCGTCTAAAAAGCTATTACTTAATTCAATTTTATATTTATTTATGCTATTTGGCTTAAATATATAATCTTCTACCAATCTTCTTTTTATTACCTCATTGGTTTCTACTAAGTCATCGGATGGTAAGATATCCCAATTTGAACTATTACTTACTTGTTCTGTAATATTTGAATCGGCCAGTAATGCCGGATTACTAACGCTCGGAGCATTGATATGTTTATTGTAGTAGCAAATCGTAACTTGAATATGTGGAACGTCAAATATATAAAAAATCATATTCTTAACTATTTTCCAATCTAATTTATCTAAACCGCATCCTAGTTTAGGTAACGCTAGGCGATTTACTTTATGAGCTAACATGTGTTCTCTCATTTTAACTAAAGCACTAAACAGATTTTTTAAAGTAGCTTTATTGTAATATGATCTTTTTGTTATCAAGTAATAAATTAGTTTATTTTGTACGTTAAGAATTGCCAAATTTCCCACCGTTCTGTCTTGTTTTAACAATTTTTTGTGTTCATTTACGTATTTCTCTTTAAATTGTTTTGCTAACCCAGCATTCATTTTCATATCGGCTGATACACAATGAGCAAGAGAGAATGAACTATCAAGGTTGAATATGCTATCGTGCAGAAATGTGATATTACTGGGTTTTTTAACCTGTGCATTATTATGTGACTGTAAGAAATCAGAGAACGTTAAATCTTTTTCCCCTATATTAATAATTTTCTTAGTTTTTGGGAATATAATTCTATTATCACTAAAATCTAATATCAGTTTATTGTTTTTAATGAAATTGTACCCCAAAATTAAATCTACGGGCAGCTTGTTTACCATGAATGCATCGATATTAAAATTACAGCCTTGTATTTGAATATTAATACTTACTAATCCTAAAGTGTGTACTGCAATGTTTCCTACTGTTATTAGCATAGGCGATGATGCTTGTGTGGTTTTAATGTATTCCCTAAATTTAGTATCAACTAAATTGAAACATGCACCTGTATCAATTACGATATTTAGTGAGGTCTTATTTATATTACCGTTTACTGTAAGTATGCTGTTTTTATTAATGGAGGTCTTCCTATCTTTTTCTATAATAAGGGCAGGACTTAAGACCTCCTGTGATTCTGCCCTTGGTAGTTTAACGTAGAATGATGTGTCGGCCGAAACCCTCGTGTGTTGTAATTATTCGCACCTCTTGGGACATTTGTTTGAGGACCGGAATCTCGGGATTTTTGTTCTTTTAGAAAGCAATTGACGGCTGTGTGACCTCTTTTGCTACAATAAAAACAAATAGGACGACCGTCGGTTGTTCGTGCCTGTCTATTGAAAACGAAGCGGTTATTGTGTGTATTATTTGTGAAACCGCGTCTTGAATTTTTAGGGTAATTATTAGATTGATTATTTGTGTTAATATCTTGACGTAGTTCTTGTAGAACCATATTTTTTATATCCGCCGACATTGATTGTAACGATTTTTTATAGTCTAGAGTGTCTTGTACAGTTTGTTTATCTCCCAGTTCACGACATACCGGCGCTTGACGTTTTTCGAAGCCTTCCCCCCGTTCTGATTCTGAAATGGAGTCTATTAATTCCTCCAAATCTCGCAATGATTTTGCGCGACTTATCGTTATCATATGCCGGTAATACGGAATCAACCCAGCCATTACCCTATGCATGATTTTCTCTTCTGGCATTGTGGGGTCGAATTCGTCGCACAATTCAATTATTTCATAAAAGTAGTCTCTGATATTTTGATTTATTAATTGTTTTTTTGAAGCTAATCTAAATTCTAAATCGTAATTATAACTGGGGCCTATAAATTTAATTTTAAATTCTTCAACTGTTTCGCTCCAGTCCGCACCCGGATTTCTTCTCGCGAATGATCTAAACCAGGACGCTGCACTTCCCTTTAAATAATTAGAGAAATAGCACAATTGAAGGTTGTCATCCCACGCATTAGCATTTGCTGCTATTTTATAATTATTGAGAAATGACACCGGATTGTCGATTTGTGGATCGAAAGTCTGTGGTTCAGTGAACCGTGGAACCAAGGGACTTTTATTGTCCCATATGGAAGAAATAGTGTAATTTTGTGTTGTTCGTTGGTTATTTTCAACAGGGTTTAAATTAAGTGATACCCTCTTTTTAGTTGGGATAGGTGCTTTATAATTATTGTCTTGTGGGGGTGGAATAAAAATTTTTCCAGGATTTCTTGAAATAGAAAACATGTTTGATGCATTTGCATCTGTATCAAAGGGCATTTCTATGGGTAAAATTCCCTGGGTCGAATTTGATTTTCCAGTTTCCTCTTGGAGGTTTATGTGGGGCACATTTATTGAATCGTAATAATTAGCTCCTGTGGAAACTCGTGGGTGTTTAAAAATTGTGCTAGTGGTTGTAGTTGATTGCGTAGTTACGTGGGAAACTATCGGCACCTTTGGTATGGCGCCTAAAGAAAGAGAAGTTGTTGGTACTTTTGCCATAGGGCCTAACGAAAGAGGGGTTGAAGTTAATGTAATATTTGGTGATTTATTCAACGAAACAGGGGCGTGCATATTATCAGATAAGATGTTTTCTTCTGACCTACTTCTTCGCGGCGGTGTTCGCGGCATTTTATCAGAGCGACTGAAAGCACTCTCATCTATAGTGAATTCTAAATCGTATTCGTCTTTATTTTTCCCTGATCTTAAGTTGTATCGTATATCCCCTTTATTAAACATTTTATTCAATAAGTACAGCAAATTTTTATTTGAGGTACCATATTTACAAAAAAAAAAAAAAAAATCTTAATTATAAATAAAACTATTATAGATAATATAAAATACTGATAATAATTACTGTATTTTCTTAATTTGTTTAATAAAATAGGTATCAACCAATTAAACAATTCTGTTATTTTTACCTGGGAGCTACAATAACATAAATTATAATATTATCTTCAAACCCGCCAACATTTGTTACATATAATAGTAACTACTAAAACACGTATAATGTTTGATATTCTAAAAAAACGCATCGGCACTTTATCAACTTAAAAATCGCATTACAAAATCGGTATTTCACGTTTTGAAAATTAATTTCAGGTTTTTCTTAAAAAAATATCGAATGGCTACCTAGACCACAATGTTACATATAGTCTTTAGTCCTAAAATACATTTATTCAGTATTCTAAAAACCGCCTTGGCGCTCTAACAATATATTAATGTCACGCTATCAATATATTATTTATTTATTTATTTTTTATAGATCGAAACGGCGGCCTCCACCACAATGTCACGGCGCCTTTAGCGTTACGGTCGCAAAGGCCGCTAATCCCGTGACGAGGGGTTGCTCAGGGGCGAGCACTCGCTTATAATTATATAATAAATAGCAAAAGGTACCTACCTTTCCTTCTCCGCCGGACTTGGACTCTCAAGGGGTGAGGAGATTGAGTTGTCTGAATAAAATACTATATCTAACACACTTATTTATTAACACTAAGAACGACTAGGCAACACAATAATCAGTAACTGCGAAGGATCGCAAGTGATCGTCCTATCGGAAGATCACTTATGAATTCCTCCTTCTCTTCGAAATCTCTTTCTTTTATAAACTTGGTAACGCCGAGTCCGTCCTTACCTCGCTGAATCGCACATTCCTGTCCGTTCGATGGGTTCAACGGAAGTTGATCGAACGGACAGACAGGATGCTAAGTAAGTACCGAATCAGGTTACCGCGGCAATACTTCTCGTACTATACAGAGTGTTGATTCGCGACATCACAATGACCTCGGAAATTAATGTAGCAAAATCTTGCTTTTTATAACCACGTTGAAGAGAATTTTAAAAAGATTTTCCACAATTTTGCAGTAAGGCATGATAGTTCAAAAATGAAAATGTCGCAAATGTTGAGGAAGAAATAACTCAATTATCTAAGTGTTACTCTCGATAGTTTCTCTCAATAACTCTTGGAAATATGCCCGTATGAGAATAACTTTTTTGAATTTTCGCTCTCAGCAACTCGGCGAGATAGTAAAAAATAGTACAGAGAGTTTCTAACGCAAGTACTCTCAGAACCAAGTCCACTATGGCTTTTTTTTAATAATTGTGATAGTTACGTTTGCGAGTTATGGGAGAATGGATGTCCAAAAGCTTGCCGCTGTGATTATTGCAAAAATCTTATTAAAAAGAAGAGAGGAAAGAAAGGAAAAAAAAACATTGTGGATTAGGCCATTGATTCGACGTAGATGAGATACAAATTTGCCTTAAGGTATCACTTTTTAATCTCCATGTTCGAAAATTCGAATTTTATTGAATTAAATTTAGTATAACTGTCCACATTTAATTTGTGTTTTTATTCATGCCAACCTTATATATTAAAAGCATAGGTAAAATAACCCATGTCTAACTTTTCAGTCCCTGTGTCTATTATATCAGTTTGTTCGCATAATACATGTTTGTTTATTTTTATTAAATATTTATGATATTTCCTCCCTTTCCATAATGTCCTACAATATTTTTCGTACTAAGGCAACGCAAACATATATGACAAGGTAATATATTCGATATCCGTGTGGGAATTAGGATAGATATGTGTCATTTGGGTAGATCTCAAAAATTAATAATGTAACTGATACCCGTTGCACATGCCGGAAATTTGATATCATACACCATCAATCCGTTTCATAGAGCGGCAATAAAATCGAAAAATCTAATTTTAATGACCACACGTTGTTCTCACGGGCGGCTTGCTTTCCCATAACGTAGAATAATTCGTCTTGATGCAGTGCATTCGCTCTGACTTCTCTGCAACAGGTGTAACAAAGTGATGTTAGGCGTGACAAATGCAAGAACTGTTTATTGAAGTTTATATCTTTGTTCGCGGGGGAGGGGGGGCGCCAACCAGTGGTATATAACTTGTTGATATTAATTTTACTCATATGTGTAATTATGTCTGAGATATAATGCAAAAAATATAAAGTGCGGGAAGGGAGTATTTAATTATACTTCTTATTAAGATTACAAGTTTTTATTTAAGACAAACTTATCAGTTAATTTAAGAATATGCAAGCATGATCTTCCTTTACTTACATAAAATGTAATCTGTGTTCCCAGATTGAAAGAACTCCGATTTTAAGTGCACGCATCGTGTATTTCTCCGAATTTTGTACAGCGACATAAGTATAGATCGGACGCTAGAGGTTGATGATTCATCGCCCATGGGCGCACTATTGAAATTTTCTATTTTTAAAGAGCTTTAATTTATTTATATAATTGGATAACAAGTGGGTGGTGATCTATAAAATACAAAATACGTTATTATTCGTTCATTTTATAGTTCAAGTCGAGTAAAGAAGTATTACTAGCAATACTTTCTCAAGGTTCTCTTTGTACGATTTGTTCTCTTTGAATGAAGTACATCCATGTAGATAGAAAACGTCCTTTCTATATCTCTCCTGCAGTTTAGCAGTTAGATTTTGTGTTATTGTCCCCTTACACAATTGCCGCAATGTTATTAAATCTGGATATCTATTAAAATCTGCGTCTAACTTTTGCCGAAGGCCACATCCGAAGTCACTTGGAATACTTTTGAAATTACACAGTACAACACATGATTTTGGGACTAAATTCTGAGAATTGCACGTGAAAGTAGCACCAAAAATAAGAACTTCTGCATCATTCATTTTGTCAAGTTGGCTGCATTAATAATTTAATGGCCATACGAAATGTTTTGCTCAAGGTGGATTTTTATCACTTTTTCTATATTTTAACACGGTTATATCTCGGTATACCGTACAGAATATCTCTTTTGTGTCTGAAGCAAAGTTGTAGATATTGAATAGGAGAAAAAAAAGTGGAACAAACCTACCCGAAAAAAGTGCATCCAGTGCCTTAAAAATCGCAAAAATGCCCATTTTCCCCCATTTTTCACATTTTTTGCTCAATAACTGGATTAAAAATCCACAACTATGCTGTTTTTTTTTCTTTATTAACATTATTTTGCTTAAACATACAAATTTCGATTCATAAAAACAGAGGTGCGCATCCCTTTAGCCAGCGCACGATCTTGTTCGGGTATATTTTTATTCTCTTCGTGAATATTATTACAAACATATGTGCTAGTGATAGTACCTGGGATACAGATGCCTTGTTCAGTAGCTTGTTAGCTTTCAAACAGAGCGGGGGTATAGCGGATGATTTCATTTTTTAAGTATTTGTAAGAAAACTAAAATTGACTCTCTTTCTCTTCTTGCGCATCACTATTTTAAAACCAGAAGAACATTGAATATATATTTTAATATGGAATATAACAAGTGCCCAAAATTGGATGATTTTTGTTACGTTTGTGGCCATATCGTCCCAAAAATAGGCAAACAGGATCGAAAAAACTTGTTTACTGAGGAATTCAAAACAGCGTATTGTCATTATTTTGATGAAACAGATTTAAGTGGTGCAAATTTTACGCCGAACACAGTGTGCAAAAGTTGTTATAATACCCTTATAATGTGGATACATGGAAAAGGTGTACAGTTTTTTTTTATGAGGCCAGTAATTTGGGTGGAAGAAGCGGTAGTCAAAGATATTGAGGACGCCTATGACTGTTTGGAATCCATCTTTCCAAAACTCAGTGGAGCTAAAATTAGAAAAGGTACATATCGTTGTCTGTATTTCAATATTGTCATATCTAAATTTGTTCACTTCGATATATTCGCATTACCAATAATTTTTTCGCAAATGCTTTTTTTCTTTTTCACACAGGCATTCTGAATGGACCGGATATACGAAAATTAATGAAAAGAGAATCTTTCACAAATATGCTTTCGAACCATTATAACCACCTATGTGCATGGGACGCACTGAAACAAGTCATTGAAGGCGTTTTAGGAAAGAACCGTGTACAGCGAGATGACATACAGACACGAGTGGACAAGTTGCTGTATTATTTTGAAAAAATCAATGCCATGACGTTAAAATTACATTTCATGCATTTCCACCTTGATACCTTTTTGGCACAATTACATCAGGAATCGCACGAACAAGGAGAGAGGTTCCACCAGGTGACCATACCAATGGAAAAGCGATTCAAAGACAAAAAATTAGATGCATTGCTTGCGGAGGTTTGTTCGTGGAGTTCTAAAATTATGCAGTTTGAAGATGAAAGCACCGAAGATGAAGATGACACTGAAATTGGTGGACACACTGAAGAAAACATGCCCTGTAAAATTATGTCTAACTCGGATGATGATGCAGATTCAGAACATGAATATGAACAATCTACGAAGAAAACAAGATCATCAGAACCACAAGCGTCTACTTCAACGAGGATGGATATTGAAAATAATTGAAAATGTTCTAAATTTTGTTTCCATGCATAGATAAAAAATAAAAATCTCATATTTTCTGTGTAAGAATAGCTGTAATATGAATCGGAATTTTTATTAGTATGCAACATAGAGTTTATAAAGAAAAAAAAACAGCATATTTGTGGATTTGTAATCCAGTTATTGAGCAAAAAATGTGAAAAATGGGGGGAAATGGGAATTTTAGCCATTTTTCAGGCACTGGATGCACTTTTTTCGGGTAGGTTTGTTCCGCTTTCTTTTTCTCCTATTCAATATCTACAACTTTGCTTCAGACACAAAAGAGATATTCCGTACGGTATACCGAGATATAACCGTGTTAAAATATAGAAAAAGTGATAAAAATCCACCTTGAGCAAAAAATTTCGTATGGCCATTAAATTATTAATGCAGCCAACTTGACAAAACGAATGATGCAGAAGTTCTTATTTTTGGTGCTACTTTCACGTGCAATTCTCAGAATTGAGTCCCAAACAATGAGCTAAAAAATGTTGTACTGTGTTATTGATAGCCACATCTAATGTGGTTAATCCAACTTTTAATTTGAGATTTCGATTTTCAAATATGTGATTAGTTTAGCCAAATTTCAAAAGTGTTTCTGGAGGAATAACAACTGATTTTTTAAATTAAAGATTTGTGTTAGTTCGTTGCACTCAGAAATACTTCGAGCATCGTCATTTAAATATGTAAGGAAATTTTGTAAACTATCGAAATTCTCTGCATAAAAACTATTTATGTTTATGTTTTAGCAAAGCGAAGTGACGAACGTGCGATATTTTGGCATTCTGTAACGATATTTTACAGACTTTGTAATAAATTTCGAAATCACTCACAATTCATTTTCATATCAGAAAAAGTAACATATACAACGTTCTAGATCAGAGATTTATTATTACTATTATTATCTAAATAAATGATAACTACAAATGTACGCGTATGTTATTGAAACTAAATAACAGTAAGTACGAGTATATATATATTTACATTATTTCTCTTGCGAAATATAAGGTAAATATAATAAATTTTAAAAACTCCTGACGCTCCTATCTACGCCGATGAAAACAGATTTTACTCATAAATTCCTTATTTTATGGGCACTTTCTGCTCTTATTCTCGGGCACTTCTCGGTCGTAAACAGATATTGCAGTTCACCATATGAATTAGTGCTATTCAGTAAGCGTGTGTTGTTTACATTATTTCTTTGCTTCGTTGTAGTTTAAACCGGTCATGTCCGCGCCCTATTTATTACTAAAACTACACACTTGCACGAATACCTCCGTTTCCAAATGTAAAATATTTTAATGTTCGTGGAATTCTTCACTCATTCTTTGGGCAAACACGTTTTCTGTTCAGTTAACGTTTCGAAGTTGATTGAATTAACACTTTCCTTTCTCTCAGTGTAGTATCGTTAATTTTGGGATATTTTCTTAATTTCTTTTTTATCTTTTTTCTACATATATTTTCGGAAAAAGGGCGATGCTAGCATATTTATCTTCCATTTTTAATAGAATAAGAAAATAATTGTTTAATTATTTTAAAAAATAAGGTCAGGATTTGGAAGAAACTGGTTGAGGTAATGGGCAGTCCTCCTTATGGGTAGTCTGGTAACCAACTAATATACAGGGTTATTGTTTTAAATCTTGACGTAGGCTAACTTTTTGATTTGAAAAGATAGACCTATGTCTAAATTTGGACTAATTTCTAAAACTTCGCTTCAGGAACCATAGGTCTATCTTTTCAAATAAAAAAGTCAGCCTATGGTCAAGATTTAAAAAAATAACCCTGTATATCTATCCTCAAATATATCTTTATTGACCATGTCCATGATTATCTTTATTTAGTTTTGTCATTCAATTATACATACGTATTGCTAATCATGTTCAAACATATTTCCAACATTAAATTGTAGATTTGTTTTCAATTATATCACTGTTAGTTCCAAATATTAGTTGTTTCTTTGATTATCATATTATTTCCGCAATATGACGAATCCTAATTAAATAATACAAGTTACGATTGTCTAAATATCTTCCACTTCTTTTACCTTCTATGGAATGTAGGTCGATATCTATTTCATACGCTACATAGACAAAATAAATGTTTTTAAACGGTTTGTAGGTATATTTACATAAATTAACCCAAAGGTGGTAAAAAAAAGTGGACAATAGCATATATAAACACGAAATCCATATAGGAAGTTACAATATTCTCATTCCGAAGGGATCTTTTCCGATGTTGCATCATAACACAATATAGCCGGACGCTTTTTGTATCCTAAAAGAAAAAGAGAAGCGATGGGATGAATCTGGCGTTTTGTATTACATTTTATGCATGCCGCCCGCTATATCTACACTATCTTCCAGCCATAACTATATATGGTGCACGCGTAATCTCACTAACAAGTATCGATAACAATCTCGTCCGAGAGTAGGACCTCGGGTATTTCCCGGTTAGGCTGGTGGGAACGAGTCTCCTAGCGGAGGGGGGTGTGAGGGATACGCGAACGGTCCCACAGTGACAGTTAACTCGGAAGTGATGCCCGTGCCTTTAACATAATAAACAAATTAGAATGCAGGTTGGGATTTTCGGTACAGCGTGTGTTGTCGTAGCATTAAGGGAGGAAATCGTAGGATTGCCATGGTCGAAGCCGGCGCCAGTGTGTACTTACAGCGCCCTCACACAAAATCTGCACTTAAATTTTTTTTTTTTTATAATTACAGCGTGATGTAATACCAAAGCTATAAGGTTATAACAATGATTGACTAACCTAAAAGTTGTCTAATTTTTAAAAATTGTATAAAAGAATATACTATACACGCAAACTCTAAATTACATTAAATTATGGCATTTTTTAACTTATTTAATTGCAAATATACAATATTTTAATCGATTATACCAAAGTATTATTGTAGCCTTATAGTCGTTGGTTATGGAAATTTTAAATAGTCTCCCTGATAAGAAATAATTGTACAACTCGTTTATAATGTCAGCGACTATAATGTTAACTCGGGTATAGTGTTATAATCGTCTTCGTCCCTGGAATTAGCTATAGTAGACAACCTAAAAAATTGCATATAACGGCATCAAAATCTGTAGTCCTCGGGTTTAACGTCAATTGAAATTCATAAGTACATATTGCTGTGGTCCCAATCTTAGATATAACGAAAATATTATGCTATGTGCCAATGCAAAACAAACCACAAATATTGCTACACATTACGTGAATTTACAGCGGTTTACATTGTAATATGCCTTTCTTATCTCTTAAACAACTTCCCTAGCTAAACTCCTTGTCTCAGGTGCAGCTCATTTATTGCAAAGTTATTTTTTATTATATTATTAGGTATGGTAAGTGTATAAAGCAAACAAAAATTGTCTTTCTTACAAAATACTACCATTTTATTGAGGGCTAAAGTTTATTTAATACAATTTACATTTCTTTGAAACAGATATGGTCATCATATACAAAAAATAATTCATGATACCTAACATTAACAATGAAATATACGAACTCAATCTTAACAAGTGAATCTTATAGCTAAGAAAAAAATTGTATCTTCTTGATACAGTATTTATATTTAGTTACATTATTTTTAAAACTTTTGAATGTTGATATTTAGACGATTATACCAGTATGGTAAATCAAGTATATAGGTCAATTGTACATCCACCCCTCTTTTGAATCCTACGAGCGCAGATTAAATACACACTATACTTTACTAAAATAATATACAACACCGTAACTATTCTAGTGTGTTGGCATCGATAACACGATTGTGTATTTTTACGCTCTAAAATGTGTTCTCCAGTATACACAATAACGTTTGCTGCTTACACAGACGCTTATTTTATGAACCATCAATAGGTTTATCCAACAAGTGTCTGTCCAAGAATTCATCTACGTTAAAAAAGCTCTTTATTTATTAAACATTTCGCTTCCAATGGCTTTATTAATTTTTGACAAACATAATAAAACATAAAATTATGCTAAAAGTATTTAATTAAATTTTATAATAAGTGCTTTAGGTTTTCGTATAACTCATTAAAATCCTTATTATCCATTTCTACTTAAAGTTAAATAACAACACAAAATAACTATGTGAGTACACCTTGTATGTTGTAAAGGTGGTTGTGTTATACCACTTCCACCTATTTGTTTTCTATGGAAGTGTTTTCCCCAGATACTCGAAGGATAATCCCCTGTTTAAAAGATGCGCTCAGGACTTTTATAAATTTCTCCCACTGGCCAGTTACAATTTCATAGTTCTCATATCTTTTACAGGCCGGAAATAAATAAAATATGTTACATTATAGATTATCTAGTATGAAGAATTTTAACACACTGCTACCAAATATAAAATTTCAAACGTGTTGTGGTAACAGTGGTACTTTAATGCAAATCACATCTATGTTTACAAAATGGTGTCAACTCTTTGACATCTATGTCATTTTAAAAATTCATTTAAAGACAAAATTAAAACAAAGTTACAAAGATAATGTTAACTTATTATACTCTAGAAAGTAAGTATTAACTATACACATTAATATTTAAATATATAATTAGTATGTATATAACCTTTTATAACCATTGCTGCATAATATATTGTAATTTCTCATTACTTGAACCGAATATTCTCGAACCAAACTTTCTTATTATCAGGTGTTTAATTCGAATCTGTCTTTTACGTGATTTGACAGGAAACACTGGAAAAATACCAACAATAAGAGGTATTCTTGAAGTACTCTGGAAAGAATTCTCCGAATTTATCTTATTTGCACAAATAAACCACTCTTTTGTGTTTGGAGATAAAGTTATATTCAGACTGAAATAAGCAGAAGGCACCATGTAAGAAATCTTACATTTAAAATATACTCAATTATAAGTATACATGGTGGGGCACCACATTCCCGTCTATTTATATACGAAAAGTGGCTAAATATTTAAAAATCTTTTTATCAAGGGTTGTGTAGATTTATTAGGAGTACATTTTAAAATTATTTTGAAATATACAGAGTAATTCAATAAAATGTTGCGCACCAAAGTTATAAAAATGTTAACGGAACACCTTGTATATTATGGCATATTTTGATACTATAGGCTAAATGAAGGCCTCTTACTTTTATATTCCTTGTACCTAACTGAACCTACTTTTGAGATATTTTACTATTTGTGAAAATGTTGATCAAAATTTAAGAGGCATTTCTGTCTTACATATTTGAGCAAATTATTTTAAATTGTATTTATTGTTTACTCAAAGCATCAGACTTTAAGATAAGTTAAAGTTGATATCTCGAAATTATACAGGGTACTTAAAAACAACATTTTTTTTGCCACTGCCACCGACGGGATTGTTATGCCCCGCTCTGTATACTTATTTCTAGATGTACCACCGAACAGTCAGAGAACAAAACGGAAACTTAACATAAAAAACCATTGTGAATGTGATATACGTTATTAAATGAATAGTACAGATTTCTTTCAAAATCTATGATATAGGTTTTAACTCATGTGAATATTATGAATATCTCTTTTTATAAAACAATGTGTAGATTGCACATGTATATAGGATGTAGATAGGCAAACCATATTACACGATATTATACCGTCATAGGCATTTGAAATATTCAAATTATTATATTACATAATGAGTTAGAATACATCTAGCGTTATTTCTTTCATCAGATTTGCAACTATGTCTAAATCACTGTTGTAAACGAGCTTATTTTCTTTCTCCCTCTCTTTGCACTTTGGGTCGACTATTTATTTGAGCGGCCCGCTTTCTCCTAACATCTCTTTTCTTCCCGAATTTAATACTGCATGTCATCTTTAACAAAGTCATCGCGGTCGGAACGATCTAGCAGCCGTATCGCTTATCATTTTATGAATTTTACCCTCTCCCTTCATGCCGCCAGGAGAATTTCTACACGGCCTCATCTTTTTACGCTTTAAAACCGCTTCTTTTGATACATTTATTATGTAATTTTTGCTGTGTACCAAGAACAGATTTATGTAATTATGCAGCTGCCTCTGAATTTACATTTCGAAGCATGATTTGATCCTTCTACGTAATTTTATTATATAATATAATCAACTAGGACCTTGGGATCTCTTAATATCAAAGTATACGCATTTTAATACATTCGGGGAGGGCACACATTTGGAATGAAACTAGATGATAGTATGGATTAAGATCGCAATAATTCCTAATGTAATTAAATATTGGAAATAAAACTCATTCTCATTATCTGTCATGGTAGCCTAATAGCTAAGGCTCTTCTCTGGCGGATGGAAGATCATGGGTCTTTCAAGGTAATTAAAATATTAAACATCGGCTTTATTCTCTCTTTGGGTACTATTATCACCAACATTGAGGTATGATTTTTGAAAGAAAACATTTCTCTTGCCCCGAAACTCTCTCAATGATTTTTTCCAAGTCAAGTCTTCGATTATTAAATTCCTAATTAACGAATTGAAATCGCAGTTCTTCCCGTTATGTATACCGCATGTGTCAAGTAACATTAGCCATAGCGGATCTGTGTATACGTATGTATGTATGTACGATGTATAGACACCGCGCTGCGACGTATTACATACATAGGTATAAACTGATTACCTATGGCTAATGGAGTTTGACACAACCGGTATATTGAGATAGTATTAATCAGGGAACAATTAATAATGTAAGAAATCGTGAAAGCATTATCAAATCGTAAAGAAAGTTACAAGATATGATTAAATGTTGTATTATTGTATTATATTTTTATATAAATTTTTTATTGAATAGGTTACTATGCTAATCAATATAAAAAGATGTAATTATAATAACTATAGTTAATCACGAGCGTAACTTAGCGAGTGATTAATAAAACGAGTGACTAACGAGTTTCATACTATACTTTTTCTACGACCACAAATAATCAAAATAATACAAAATTACTCGAGTACTGTCACACCATGTCGGATAATTTTGACAGATTGATGACAAGTCTCAACCATCTTGATTGAATTTCACTTGTTTATGCATGTAAAAAACCTAGAGATAACTTCAGCCTGTGACTAAAATGCACGAAACCACAGCTTGTCAAGGTGTGTTTAAAAGGTCACTTAGCGTCAGGGAAACCTATGCAATAAATGGCATTTTAAACACGGGAGTAGAAAAAATACTTTATGACAGATCCCGAGTTTAATTTAACTTGACATGGCTATGCCCTTATATAAGAGTCTCGTGAAAAATTAGGAAAAAAGTTAGGTGTGGACACCACAGGACTTAGACGTGTTTGTAGTCAGGGCTAGTGGTTATCAAAGGCTATTTCCTCATGAATTTGTTTGGTAAATATACAGAGAAAACGTACATATCATTGGTATGCTTGTGTTTTAGACTTCTGCGTACCGAATCTGATAAAAACTTTAAAGCTAACTTCGTCGTGCCTGTTTTACCTGACTTAATATAAATGTAATACGTAGTATGAAGTGTATTTATCAAAAAATACGTTATCAAATTGTCCGAATTAAAATGAGTCGTACTGTACATTTCAGACGTCAACTTTCCCGTTCGGGGATTTGCAATAATAAAATTTCCAAAATCCGATGTCGTCCCGTTAATAGAAACGCACTGACCCCGAAAACGCTAATAGGCAGGAATACCGATTACGAATTTGATTTGCGGCGTGTTAAGTTTACTAATCTAAATTATTCGACGTCCCATTCGGAATAGTTACCAGAGGATACGCTCAGTCAGGCCCGAACTAAATCAATTTCAATTTTAAACCGTCTCATATATATTTGACCTCGGTTACCATGGTGTAGTAATCGTGTTACTTTACTAAGTTGCATAACGTGTATATGTAAGTACACTGGAAGCACCATAATCCTAAACAATTAATGTGTACGGGTTGCCAGCGACAATAAATCCCGTAGATTATTGGATATGCATATAATAAATCTCACTGGCATGTAGTATATATCGTCTCCTCCATAAATATACTTGTTGATTAAAATCTAAAGCGTAAATCTAAGTTCTCGAATCGAAGTCTTAGACTGTATTTTGATCTATTGGTTAAGTTATATACAGTACATTAAATAAAGGATAACAAAGGTCAATTGAAAGTAAAAGATGAAAATTTTCTATCGCACAATTTAGAAATACTTGCATTTTTGTGTTCGCAAAAAAACAGTGCGGATTTTATTTCCATTAAGCAATATAATATTTTTATGTTGACACAATTACCAGAAGGGTACAAAAAAATGTATGGTCAAAATATAACAGTTTCAAACAAATAGTCCAGTCAAACTGTGAATCAATCTACATAAAATAGCGTAATTTTCTCGATAGTATAATTTGTTAAAGGGGTGTATTTTGAGCATAATTGTAGATTTAAGGGGTTCCCTAAGTGTCAGTGGCACCGCTATCGCGAGTACCTAACGCGTTTAATTCTATATCTCGAGAACGGTTTGGTTTACGCTAAAAAACTATAGAAATCATTTCTCTTATAAATTGAATTACTTAACCTTTTTATTCGAAATATTTTTTCTGGCATCGATATTTTCAGAGTTATTTTGTTAGAAATGCCCAAACTTCCCTACTTTCGTCTTTTTTTCGCTTTTATCTATCTAACAGTTCACTTTCTCTTTCATTTTTGTTAACAATGCCCTATGTTCATAAAAATGAAAGAGAATAGAAAAAAGAACAAAATGCCACAATAAAATACCATTAAAAAAATAAGTTTTTGGTATGTCAAAATTTCGGGAAGTAGGCTTTGAAAAAGCAAAGTTTTTTGTGGTACAGTCGAGTGCAACGTATACTAAATGATGCAGAATTTTGTTGGCTACAAGCACCACCAAAGTTAATGTTTTTACTTTTAAACACAATGTGAAAATGATTTTGTTCTGAACACGTGTTATTTTTTTATTTTCAAAAAAAAATTTATAACTCAAAAACAATAGGCTCAATTTTGAAAACGAAAAATGAGTTGAGTAGACGATTTAAAGCACTACTAGAAAATCCGAAAATATATAGGGTGAGTCATTTAAAAAAATTAAGTTCCGAGTTCACGTTAGAGTTTACAGTATTTTTAGAATATGCGTCACAAGCAATTATGAATCTTCCACTAATTGTTTTTTCTATTATATAAAACACAAAAGAGCAGTCGAAGAAGCGACTACTAATGACTCATCCTGTATATACATGGCGAACCTTTAGACCGTAACAAAGGAAATAGTGAGGTTCCGTTTTGAATTTTCGTAATAAGCGGCTCCCAATGCCTACTGTGAGATCATGAAACTTCAAAAAAATAACACTTGGATCAATTAAATCATTTCCTCATGAAATCATTATGAAAATTAGAAAAATGATTTTTTTTAATGATATTTCTGCTCGTAGAAGGTTGTATCCAATCGATTCACATAGAAGGTCAACATCTGCATCATATTTATCATTGTGTGTTGCTTATCTCCGGATACATAGAATATGCAAGAAATGAAATATTAAAAATTAATGTTATTTTGTAATTTAAAAAAAAATCCACGGTAATATGGGGCGCAGAAAAAAATGATGTGATCTGAACTATTTTTCACTTAGAATTCGCATATTTTTATTGAAAATTTTCGCTTATAATTACACGAGAGCTTTCTTTTTTCCGGATAAATTATCACTTTTAACGAAAATTTTTGTTGCTCGGTAATTGTACGGAACAAAATGCCTGATAAAACGACGAGTCCGAAGGACGATTCGTTTTATCGAAGAGGCAATTTGTTGAGTTCAGTTACCATTTAGCAACTAAATTTGAGTTTAAAAATGGAAAATTTATTTGGAAATAAAAAGAAAGCTCGAATGTAATTCGGTAAGATAATTTACTAAATGTGTAAATAATTACTGAAAAATTTATTACATAGTAATCATATTATTTAAAAATACAGTTATTAAAAACACAGTTCTTATATATTTTGTGAAGATTACTTACGATGAGTTTGCAAATTTTGTCATAACAACACTTCACAACGAACACTATGATGATAAAGTAAGCAAATTTATGTCGCCAAAGATAGTACGCAAAGCTTACGGTTGCGTCGACTTTGACATTTCATTTTGACAGTGGGTTCGTTGATTTTATGACATAACGAGAAAACACAAGTTGTTGTCAGGCCAACCAAAGGTAAACAACTTTTTTGCCGATATAAAAGTTAAAGTAAACTTTTATCGCTGTCAAAGTGACAAAACAATTCTGACTTATGGGTTTTCTACACATGAATTAAATTATCACCTTAAAATATCTCGGAAATACAAAGAGCAACAAGGAAATTAAATAATGTGGTGTGGCCACCACACGACTTTCTTATACGTATGAGTGTTTCAAATTATACAATTTTAAGAATTTTTCTTATACAAAAATTATTCAAAATTCTATTCTTAATACTCCTATTATCTTAGTAAATCTCTACGGAATGTATAATTTGCAAGACATTCGAAAAAATTGAAGAGTAAAAGTGTTACTTCCGGTCCGAATTTTGACATTTTATCTATACAAAAAATATTGCAAATTCAGCTCTAAATATTTTTGTACAGGTAATGTACCTACCTAGAAACCATGACTTGCGAGATATTCGCAAAAAGCTGATTTTTGATAAGACTAAAAGATTCACTTCCGGTAGGAATTTCGAAAAACTGTTTTAATAACTTTTTTCTCAAATTTAATTTTGAGTACATTTAAGTTCTTTATAAATTCGTTTAAACTTAGTAGTTGACAAAATATTGGCAAAATTTTGGCAGCCTCTACTACTACTACTACTACTTCCGGTTTGCCGATTTTACTGAAAATCTAATCAGATCTCAAGAGGGAGATCATACTCGTAAATATAAAATTTTAAATTGATAGCTGTAGCGGTTTGACTGCTATCGTGGTCACACACACACACACACACACACACACACACACACACACACACACACACACACACACACACACACACACACACACACACACACACACACACACACACACACACACACACACACACACACACACACACACTCTGACACACACAGAGAGAGATATTTTATAAAAACCACTTTTTCGATATCAGGAGATTTCAAAATCTACAAAAATCACGAAGTCGAAAATTTTCATCATTACAATACTTCCTATACTACACGTATAAGAAAGTAAAACATATTAGAAGGAAATAGTACAGAAATGCATTGCAGAAGTATCCAAGCCGTAGAAAACCTAATATAATAGCATATAAGCAAAAAAAAACTTGCACTTATATTACTCTACATAAAGTAAAAATCATACAAAAAGGAAGCTGTGGCATGACAGACAAAATATCAACAGGAAAACAGTTCTGTCACTCTGTTCATTTATTTCTTAATTCATGTATAAGAAACAAATGATGTCTATACCGTAGTCGACATATTCCAATTTCTGATACGAAAGTAGAAAGAGGAAAAGAGCGCGACGAAATAAACTAAAGATAAACATAAGCGAGGCTGCCAAGACAGTACATTGGACAAACGTTTCCTATGAAATGTAAGGCATGAGGGTACCCCGACATTGCGTTGCTCTCCCACCACTGTTAGCAAGCAGGCATCGCTGCATATTATAAGGTCATCTTCTGCATGGGATAGAAGTGTAAACCGAAATTTAAATTTGACGACTACGGTAGAATTAGTTTTATAAGATGCTAATAATTTACTGCTTGTTTAAATTAATAAACAGGAAGTACCAAAACATCAAACGAAGTGTATCTCATATTAATTTTAACCCAACATTTCAGTAAAATATACGTTGCTTGTTTAGGCAAGTTATACTTGCGAAAAGATTAGTTACTCTCACTGTTTTCCATATTAAGATCATTCTTCATGCAATTTAGCACCTTTTTACCGTAAAGAAAAACTATCCGGCCGGCACAAAACGAAGTAATTGCGGACTTTCTCTGTTCTAACAATTAAGGGCAGGCAATTTTTCTCCTTTTGCCTTCGCACGAGCGCTTTAAATTCCTTGTCGCAGTCGTTTTGTTCCATTCTTCGCGAGATTAAATTAGAGCTAACATGAAATTTAAAAGGTCGAAATGCAAAAAGGTCGGCACTAGTCTGAATAACGATTGCCTTTTATTCTCATACATATGCCAGAATTTTCGTAGGTAATTATTAGAGATTTTATGATATTTATACATGTTTGACGGATAAGTTATTTTTTTTAATGAATCTGTTCGTCATCGACAATCATGCCCTCATAAAAACTGTGAAAATAACAAAACCTGAAGCGCCTTGGATAAGTGATAATATAAAGTTGTTGCATGACAAAACGAAGACTAGATCAAAAAAATATGTCGATTGGCTTTACAGCTGATATAGGATCCATTTCTTCAGTGTCCATCTTCCTTAAAATCTCAGAGAGTAGTTTGCGCCGATATCGTCTCTTCAAGCATTCAATTTCGCTCTGGTCCATTGGTTGAATGAGGCTTGTTATTGGAAGGGATAGCAATTTCATTCCAGGGGCTTCTTCACATTGAAGTTCGCTTGGATATGTACCAGCGTTGTCTAAGACTAAAATTGCTTTTTCTGTCCTTCAATTATGTTCTTACTTTCGGCAGAAACTCATTTATGAACCAATCCTTGAAAATGTAAGAATTTATCCAGGCTGACTTCTGGGCACGATAAAAAACTGGAAGTTAAGATACATTTACGTTCTTCAATGCGCGTGGTTTTTCATATTTGCCGGCCACTGAAGCGGAAGTGAGTACCCGAAGCATTTGAACACGTGGCGATTGTAATTCGTTCTTTATTGAGTTTGAACCCTGGAGCTGAACTTGCATTGCTAACAGAGAATATATTTTGTGGCAAGCGCTTAAAATTTAGCCCAGTTACGTCTATGTTGTAAACTTGTTCTGGAAGGAGTATATCTGTAGTTTCTAGTTTGGTGGCAAAGTCCCTTGCTGCAGGAGCATCTGCTGACATTTTTTATCCACAAATGTTTACAAAACTGACATTGGATGTTAATTGGCAGTATTATAAACAGTTACGAAACTATGCTACATCCCCAAGTCGCAATGTAAAATAATAATAATAATAATAATAATTTTATTAGTCCAGTTAATCAAACATTGATATTAGACACGTCAACATTGCAATATAGTTATCATAGTTTCCCATAATTATAAAATTGATCCAATGTGTAAAAGGCATTGTTTATCAAGAACATTTTAAGGGATGACTTAAACATAGAAACATTAACAATATTCTTAATTGTAATTGGTAGACTATTATAAATTTTTGTACAATTAAATTTCACATTTTTTTCAAATAAAGTTGTCAAATGACCCTCGGCTCTCAAATCTCTACAGTATCTAGTATTGTAATTATGATTTAAAGAGTTAAAACTAAAATAATGTTTATTTGTTTTGACAAACATACTGCACCGTAGTATATAAATTGATGTCAAGGTGAGCAACTTATTGTATATAAATGTAGGTTTACAGGTTTCCATCTGCGGCAAACTAAAAATTAATCGTATAATTCTTTTCTGCAGTATGAAAAGGCGACTATTGAGAGCTGGGCGGCCCCAGATAATTATGTTGTAATTCAAATGGCAATATACCAATGCATGATATACCTGAAGGAGACCCGATGTGTCGAGCATATTTTTTAATCGGTTAATAGCAAAATAGGCTGAATTCAGTTTGTTAATTACGCACTCCACATGCTCATCCCACGAGAGCCGAGGGTCGATATATAGCCCCAGAAATTTACAATTTTTCATTACAATCCGGGATCTTTCTGTTATAAAAATAAATACATTCAGTCTTAGTCTCATTTAAAATCAGTCTATTGAGTCTACACCAATTCTTCATTTCAGAGGTTACAGTGGCTATGTTAACTTTGAGCTGTTCAGGGCTCGACGCGGAGACCACAATGGACGTGTCGTCAGCATAGCAAATTAATTCACCTGTTGACAAGTGGTGTTGGAGGTCATTCATGTACAGTATAAAAATCAAGGGTCCCAGTATCGAGCCCTGGGCAACCCCAGCATCAGTCTTATAATCTTTGGAGCGAGCACCATTACACTTCACGTAAAATTTCTTGTCTGTCAGGAATGATGTCAGAACATCCAATACACTGCCCCGAATGCCTAGTTTTTCAAGTTTATGTCTGGCGAAACCCCTATCAACTGTGTCAAACGCACGTGACATGTCAAACATGAGTCCGGCTACAAATAGTTTTTCATCAAGTTGCTTACTCACATGTCCCAGAAATCTGAAGGCCGCGGTTTCTGTCGAATAGGATGCCCTGAAACCATGCTGAGACGGTGATAATATACCGTACTTTTCAATAAAACCCTTTAAACGGTTATGTAATACTGTTTCGAAAACCTTCGAAATAACGCTAACAACTGCTATAGGACGATAGTTCTCAATGTTTACTCTATCATTTTTCTTATATACCGGAATAACAACGGTTTTTTTTAATATGGTTGGGTATTTTCCCGCACTTATTGCCCTATTAATCAAGTGTGCCATAGGGGCGGCTAAGTCTTCACAAGTATCCTTTATCATGCTGATTGACAGTTGATCGCTCCCTACACTGGTTTTGTTCTTTAGATTTCCTATGATACTTGTTATTTCGGCGATATCTGTGTCTAAGAACACCATTGTGTTAGGAACACCTGGAACACACGTACATGAATCCGACAAATCATTCCCGAACTGTTTGTCAAGGGCGTCCTGCACTACGCCCGAGAAGTAGCGACCGAATACTTCCACTATTTGTTCTGGATTAGTAATTGTTTCGTGATCGACTATAATTTTATCGATACCATATGTTTTCTTTCTATTAAGCGTATCGTTCACAAGTTTCCATATACATTTTACCTTGTTTTGAGCACCATCGATGTGATTTTTATAATAATTTGCTTTTGTCGCCTCAATCAAACTTTTGTATGCCTTCCTTTTGGTATTGTACTGTTCATTGATATTGGCAGAGTCACAGTGTGATTTTAAGCAATATAGGTCGTTCAGTTGTTGTTTCATTAGTCTTAATTCATCAGTGATCCATGGCACTGTTTTGTTGTCGGTAATGTGTTTGATGTTTTGTGTTCTGTGCTTGTCAACTATAGTCTGTAGTTCAGTTACAAATTCTTCAAATGCCGTGTCGGCATCAGGCACATTATAGATGCGTTGCCAGTCCGTGTTTCGGAGATCATGTTTTATTGATATCAAATCTTCGGTTCTTATTGTTTGCACTGAATTCTGTTTGGGGCTTGCCTCAGGAGTCACGGTACCCAGTCCCCACCATGCATAGTCTAACACCTGGGCCCTATGGTCAGAGATGTGCGGTTCGATGATGCGCATTGTCCACTCATTATTAGGGATGTTAGATACCATATAGTCGAGTGCGGTACTAGATGTGTGATTATTTTTGTTTGTAACTACTCTTGTGGGTTTTATATCTTTTGTTTGTAAACCATATGATTTAAATATATCTAATAAGCATCCTCTCTCTTTGGAAGCAACCAACATGTTAACGTTTAGGTCTCCGCATAAAATCATAAGTTGGGATCTCTCATTCAGTAATTCTAATATCCTCAACAGGTTTCGCTCGAAGATTTCAAAGTTGCCAGATGGCGGCCTGTATATAGCAATTAAGCCTATACGTTTCTCATTTATCTTAAATACAATTGCGCTACATTCGATGTGACTTTCAACCGAATATCTTTCCTTACTTTGAAAATATATCATCTGGGAACACTTTTAAACGTTTGTGGGGTGAATTGAAAAAACAATGTATGGTTGGCTCCGCAGTAAAGGAACTGTCAACAATTTTCTCTAACGCAGATCAAATAAATTAAGCATTCGTTTGTAGTATACCGCAAATCGATACTTTCCCTGATATTATCAATTTCTATGCGAGTTCAACTTGCATGGACTTCAAATCTAAATTTAATTTCAACTCGTAGACCAGGACATCGTTTTGAAAATTTTGTCATCTATTAGTAGCAGCGCTATAGGTGCTGATGGTATTATCATTAATATGCTGAAATTAATATTGCTCTATGCATCTCCCTACCTGACGCATATAATTAACTCATGTCTGTATTTAAATTATGTTTCCCAACAATGGAAATTAGCAATTGTGCTGCCACTGCCCAAGACTTCATCCCTCGTCTAATGTGCTGGACCTTTGTCATCATAATATCAAAAATCATGTGCGCTCAAATGAAGGAACATTTAGCATGTCATGAACTGATTCCAAAATGTCAGTCTGGTTTTAGACGTGGTTATTGTTGCATCACAAGTCTACTGGACGTGACAGATGATATCATGCGGGTCAGAGATAAGAACGCACTGTCTATTCTTAGTATTATTAGATCTTAGTAAGGCGTTTGATACCATCAGTCATAATGTTCTCTCGTCTTTTTTGCACTATATTAGCTGCGGTGAGTCTGTGCGGGACTTATACAGTCCTATTTGTGCGACAGGTACCAGATGGTGCGGCTGGGTAATCAGAAGTCCTCCTCGTTGTCTATGCATGGGGTTGTGCTTCAGGGGTCCACTCTGGGGCCATTGTTGTTTTCAATATATGCAAGAATATTGCCCAGAAATATTGAGTTTTGTAAATCGCATATGTATGCGAACGACACCCAATATTAATACTTACTCCCGCACAAATTCTACATTTATTAATCTCGACAAAAGCTGTGATGTTGTTTGGATTGGTGGGGGACTTTGAGACATATGGTGGTCAATTAAAAATTACTTTAAATAATAACGCTGTACCAGTAGTAACGCAATCAAAAAATTTTGGCTTAACTATAGATAATACTTTCAGATATACGTCTTACATATCAAAAATTATACGCCGTGATTACTTGAACTTAAAGATTTTATTCTCTTTCAAATCTATGTTCAATATTAAATTAAAGAGGATGCTGTGCGAATCATTGCTGCCGTTGTTGTGTAATTATTGCATGCCTGTTTATGGGCCCTGTTTGGATGGAAAGACAGGTTTCACTGAGACCTGTGTTATATAAATATAAGGAGAAAATGTAAATACCCATACAACATTTTTTAAGATATCATTCACATATGCAATCTACTCCATTTGCAATGCTATACTAGGTCATTTTAAGGCTATGGGTACACTGAGAAAAATTAAAATGTAAATTCAAGAAAGCATGAGGTGTCCATTTTTGTTGTTGAATAAAATTAAATATACAGGGTGTCTCTAAAAGGTCTTTAAACAACTCTACCACGTATTTTTCGGACCAAAATAAACCGATTTAGCAAAACTTGGCTTAGCGAAAGTTGCTTAGTTTGTGCGCAATACGGTCCTGAAGTTGCAGTTGGAAAATTGTTTTTTTGTTATAAATTTGAAACGGCTGGAGCAATTGCGCTAAATTTTGTCACGTTTACATAGTTTTATGAGTCAAGAAATTCTGTATCAAAATTGTGATAGTAATCAATCCATAGGCGGAGAACCTGCGTTTATAAATATTAAAACATTTCCATTTTCTACGCCAATGGATAAAAAAGAGTTTGTCTATAAAATTTTAGATTAAGTGTCTTAAGTACAAGAAAAAAGGTACTCTTGGTAAGACTCGAAAAATTGCATCGTTTTCTCAAAAATCGCATTTTAAGAATTGTTAACAATTTTTTTATGATATGTTTTCTTTTTTAATAAATACGGAACGACCAATACCAAATAGGTCAAAACAAATAGGCACTAGTTAATAAAAAAGATATTCTCTTTATTTCGTCAATTAATACAAAGATGCTATTTTTTTAATAATGTTTTTTCATATAAATTCCAATTGTGTTCTGGTTGGTGGACAACAGAGAATTATTAACAATTAAACAACGAAATAATGAAAATGAAACAATGATTTTTAAAAAAAAAAGAAAAGATATTATAAAAGGTGTTCAAAATGTCTACCATTTTCGTGAATACAAAGGTCTATTCGCCGGAGGAAATTAAATTGAACTCTTTGCAAAACTTCTACATCACCTCTGAGATTATTGGTTGCTTCTTGAATATGTTGCCTCAATTCTTCTTCATTATTTACAGGTGTATTGTAAACACTGGATTTCTGGTGTCCCAAAAAAAAATAATCCAGAGGATTCAGATCTGGACTTCGAGGTACCCATTGTACAGGAGCGTCATTACCTCTACCGATCCATCTATTTGGAAAGTGATGGTTTAAGTAGTGTCGTACGTTCATCGAAAAATGTGGTGGTGCACCATCGTGCATAAACCACATATTCCGTCGAATATCTAGCGGTATATCATCTAACAAGTCCGGAAGAGTATGTTGTAAAAAAATCAAATAGGCTTCTCCAGTTAATCTTTGCGGTAGTCTGACAGGTCCAATAATAAAATTTCCGATTATTCCAGCCCATACATTCATTTTAAATTCATGTTGAAAATGGTTAATTTTAATGGCATGTGGATTTTCCTCTGCATAAACATGTTCATTATGAAAGTTCGTTATCCCTCTTCTTGTAAAACAAGCTTCGTCGGTAAATAAGATTTTTTTGCAAAAGTTTAAATTTCTAGCCCTTTTATGTTCAATAAACCGGTAAAAATTTAGGCGCCTTTCAGGATCTTGAAGTAAGAGGTCTTGAACTCGAATCTTATGGTATGGATGTAATAATTGTTCTCTAATTACTCTATTGGCCACATCTTTAGATACTGCAATTTCTCTAGCTATTCGTCTAACGCTCAGTTCCGGATCTTCTTGAACACGGTCTAAAATTTCTTCTTCTACTTCAGGTTGCCTCACAAAGCGCTGCCTGCCATAGTTTGCTGTTACAGGAGCTAAGCGACCGGTTTCTCGAAGGCGTCTCTCTACTGCGGCAAACGTTGGATGACTTGGAACACGACGATTTGGAAACCGTTCCGAATATACTCTAACACTCTCGGCACAATTGCCTTGACAATATCCATATACTAATAACATATCGGTATATTCTTCGTTGGTGTATTGAACAGCCATGACAAAACGAAAATAAAAGTAATGATGGAAAACACTTTTGAAAATCCAGAAAAGTCGTTGTCAAATATTCAAATAGTCATAACTATGGAAACCAACAATAACAACTAAATACAAACATATGTATTTCACAAAACGCAGGGCACAAGTGGAATTCTGAAAACAAGAAAAAACATCAAAAAAATAGCATTTTTTGCATCGATTGTCGAGATAAATAGAATATCTTTTTTGTAAACCATATAATACAAACATATGTATTTTACAAAACGCAGGGCACAAGTGGAATTCTTAAAACAAAAAAAACATCAAAAAAATAGCATTTTTTGCATCAATTGTCGATATAAATAGAATATCTTTTTTGTAAACCATATAATACAAACATATGTATTTTACAAAACGCAAGGCACAAGTGGAATTCTTGAAACAAAAGAAAACATCAAAAAAATAGCATTTTTTGCATCAATTGTCGAGATAAATAGAATATCTTTTTTGTAAACCAGTGCCTTTTTGTTTTAACCTATCTGGTATTTGCCGTTCTGTATTTTTTAAAAAAGAAAACATTTTACAAAAAAAAAATTATCAATTCAAAAACGACGTCAAAAGACATGTACATAGTTTAAAGAGACGTCTAAACGGCCTAAGACACGTGTACACGGCTTAAAGATACATGTACATGGAGCACACAGTATGCGCTGCCGTCCTCTAGTTAATGTTCTCAAATCCTAAAATGCGATTTTTGAGAAAACGATGCAATTTTTCGAGTCTTACCAAGAGTATGTTTTTTCTTGTACTTAAGACACTTAATCTAAATTTTATAGACAAACTCTTTTTTATCCATTGGCGTAGAAAATGGAAATGTTTTAATATTTATAAACGCAGGTTCTCCGCCTATGGATTGATTACTATCACAATTTTGATACAGAAATTCTTGACTCATAAAATTATGTAAACGTGACAAAATTAAGCGCAATCGCTCCAGCCGTTTCAAATTTATAACAAAAAAACAATTTTCCAACTGCAACTTCAGGACCGTATTGCGCACAAACTAAGCAACTTTGACTAAGCCAAGTTTTGCTAAATCGGTTTGTTTTGGTCCGAAAAATACGTGGTAGAGTTGTTTAAAGACCTTTTAGAGACACCTTGTATATTCAAGAACAACCATTTTATTCTACAAAGAAGCTTTCTATTTTATTTGAATTTTATTAGTTGAATAAAATAATAAATTAGTTGATTCAAATAAGAATGATTGTGCTCAACATATTCTATTTTCAATATATTTGACATACTAAATGTATTTCAGGTGAATAAATAATCTGTAAATTTAAATTTCTCCATACGTTTGAATCAACATTTTTTTATTTTAACCATAGAAATTCTAAAACTCTCTTGATTGAACTATCTTAGAATATTATACTAAGGCGTTATCGTTTGTATACCGTATGTGTCAATTTTCATTAGGTATAGGGATTCAATTTTACATGCGATTTATACATATACAAGTAATATGTGGCAACGTGCCACCCCACAGCGTCCGTCACCAATCCCGGGAACAATCGACATCGAAACGACTTTCTCCGATCTTCCCACTTCTCCCGACCAGATTTTACATTCAATGTTAGCTGCGAATACGTTGCGATCTAATCTGCAATGCCGTCTTATTACTGGAACGGGAAACATCAAATGGCCGCCGCGATCTCCTGATCTAGTAATTTATTATTATTTTCAGAATCCTTTTTTATTTACCTTATTTTCAATTTTATTAGAATTACGCTTTTGTTTGTGTCATGCAGCGTGAACGCAGCTTAATAATTCTCTGCATTTACTAAAAGGAAAAAGAAAAACAAATCCTTGTAACTCGTAAATATTTCTAAACGCATTACAAACATCCAACCCGCTGGTCGAAGAGTCACTGCTAACCACGCTAACTTGTATTTACTTACGAGCATGCATCGGTCGCGCTGACATTGGAAAGGAAAGAAGGGGTATACTATGTTGCCACATACTGTATGGATTAATCGCCTATGGCTAATGAAAATTGACACGTGCTGTATGTCTATACGTGCATACACACCTATTTGTGTTTATGTTTATGTAACAAGAGGGAAGATAAAAATGGAGACGTTTTTATTTTAATATGTGTCGGTTTTATTATTATACTTTATTATTTTTTCTTCCGAGTAAAGTCGCCTTTTTAACTAAATTTTCTTTCTACATGAACATATTGAATACAGAAATTTAAAAGAACTTTGACTGCAAGCCATTCTTATTTAATTGTTATATATAAAAAAAAAAATAGGCCGGCGGATCTCTCAGTTTACACGGGCGTACATTTAGCCGTTTATTTTACAGTTTATACATTTTCACTGTTATTGCAAGTTATCATTAAATTATATAAACGTATAAATGTTTGTGAGCACTAATGTATTTACTTAAATAAACTTTAAACTTTAAAGCCAAGCAATCTCGTAATAAAATGTGAAACAACACAATAGCAAAGGGTCTAGACGTCGGGGATAAATAGTAAATCTTCAAAGTCTACATAGTTTGTGGCCTTTTCAAACACGCCTCTGCAGATTTTAACAATGTTTCGGGCGGTAAACACCGCAGCAGTCAACTTCGAGAGAGGCGACTTGCATTCGAGTTATAATGTACAAAAGGCACAGCACAATGGATACTGTCAAAGGACCTGCCATTGCGAGGAATTACTGGTCGGTTTTTTGTAAAATTACAGGGATAACGCTGAGTTATTTCCTTGCTTATCTACGGCGATGGCGATGGGGATTTCTCGGGGGATAAATCATAATTGCGCGAGACAGTGACGAAATTGAAAGATATAAGGAAAGAAAAAACTGCTGCCGTTAATGTCTACGATTTTGTACGGTTTTTGTGTTCATAAAGGCCTGTATTTTAAAGTAGATACGTGAAAGAAATAAAATGATGTCATTATAATTTATACATCTTTCTAGGGACGGATTATAGGCACCAATCTCGGTTAGTTATAACTAGGGGGCGGACATGACCAGTTTAAACTACGACGAAGTTACAACGGATCAAAGAAATAATGTAAACAACACCCACTTACTAAATAGCACTAATTCATATGGTGAACTGCAACATCTGTTTACGCCCGAGAAGTGCCCGAGAATGAGAGCAAAAAATGCCCATAAAATAAGGAATTTATGAGTAAAATCCTTTCTACATCGGAGTAGATAGGAGCGTGAGGGGTTTTAAAAATCCATTATATTTACCTTATATTTCGCAAGAGAAATAATGTAAATATGTATATACTTACTGTTATTTCGTTTCAATAACATACGCGTACATTTTTAGTTATCATTTATTTAGATCTAGAACGTTGTTTATGTTACTTTTTCTGATATGAAAATGAATTGTCAGTGATTCCGAAATTTATTACAAAGTCTGTAAAATATCGTTACAGAATGCCAAAATATTGCACGTTCGTCACTTAGCTTTGCTAAAACATACACAGAAATAGTTTTTATGCAGACAATTTCGATAGTTTACAAAATTTCGTTACATGTTTAAATGACGATACTCGAAGTATTTCTGAGTGCAAGGAACTAACACAAATCCCAAATTTAAAAAATACAATTGTTTTTGCTTCAGGAACACTTTGGAAATTTACCTAAACTAATCACATATTTTGAAAATCGAAATCTCAAATTAAAAGATGGATTAACCATATTAGACGTGGGCTATTAATAATTTCAAAAGTATTCCAAGTGACTTCGGATATGGCCTTCGGCAAAAGTTAGACACAGTTTTTAATAGAAATCCAGATTTAATAACATTGCGGCAATTGTGTATGCCAAATACGCTTAAATAAAAGAATATTTCCAGTACGCACCTATAACCAGTTGCGATGTAGAAAGGACGTTTTCTATCTACAAGGATGTACTTAATTCAAAGAGAGCAAGTCTTACAGAAGAGAAAATGAACAAATAATAAGGTATTTTGTATTTTATAGATCACCAGCCACTTTTTATCCAATTATATAAATGAAATTAAAACCTCTTTAAAAATACAACATTTCAATAGTGCGTCCATGGGCGATGAGTCATCAACCATTCGTGTCCGCGCCCTAGTTATTATGTCATTCGTATAATATATTTCTTTTTTAATAGTGCATATTATGTGTTGCTTGTATATTTTTACAATTGTACATTTTAATGACAATGTCGATATCGTATTTGCGATCAGTGACAATAAACTTATTATTATTATTATTATTATTATTGTCTTTAATATTAGTCAAAACACACATTTTGTATATTGTATAATTTTTAGATATCAACATTAACTTATCGTAAAGTGTCATTAGTGCTTTGATTAAACAATAATTATATTTTAAAATAATTTGCTATAATATGTAAGACAGAAATGTCTGCTAACTTCTGATCTACATTTTCAAAAACAGTAAAAATGATTGAAAAGAGGTTTGGTTAGGTATAGCGAATATAACAGTAAGTGAGCGTCATTTAGCCTATAGTATGAAAATATTCCATAATATACAGACTGTTCCATTGGCATTTTCATAACTTTGAAGCTCAACATTTTTTAAATCATTATGTTTATTTCAAAATAATATTGAAACTTGCTAGTAATGAATCTACAAAACCCTTAATAAAAAGATTTTTAGAATATTGTACCGCTTTTCGTATATAAACGGACGGGAATTTGGTGCGCTAACCTATATAACTTCCACCAATAAAATACTATTACATTAATAAATAAAACTAGGTTTTGATCATGACCGTTACGACAACGGCAGAATTTTCATGCAGTATAGTAACATCGAAATCGACAAAACGTGTCGGCACAGAACACTCATTTGTCGGCGGACATGCTACTACAATCGTAAAGATTCCGCCGGACGGTGGAACTCTCAATTTATGCGGGCAAGACCGCCGGCAGATATTTAGTCACAGCAAAAATAAAAACGCTGAGTATTTCTTGAATAAGCTTAGATAACAACTTAATACTGAATACTACCTTTTCTCTTTAATAACCGAGCTTTGAATTGAGGTAGTAAAACAATATAACCATTTAGTAATGTGACAAGTTGATGTATATGAAAACATTTCTGTATCGATGAAAGTTGTAATGTGCAGTAATTCATTAGCAGGACAAATTAGTGTTTTCAAATTCATTGAAATAGGTATTGATTACGATTGAAAAATATTTCTCTTAACAGGTCTTTACATCAAATATTTAAAATTTGAAAATTAAATTATTTCATAGTCAAGGAACTGATGTTGTTATGCCAACATGAAAAAACACTATTTTATACCTAACCTAAAATCACTCTGTATAATTGAAAACGACTAAATACGAATGCAGACAAATTACACTGGTCAACAGTGAAATTGCTTCTTAGGTGAAAGTACCCAATCCTGAATGAATTCAACGTGCTGAACACGAATATCACATTGAAAAAAGTTGATTGGCTCACGTTCAAGAGATATTGACGTTTTGTCCATTGTATAGATGCTATTGCATAATGTAATGCAATTTAGTGAGAAATTACGAAATTTTGCGTCATATTGCATCACCCCTTCATGCAAAGAAGTTAATGCAGCATTTACTGTAAGTTTCCATTGAGAGTGTTGCGAAATTGATTGCGCAATATCAAGCAATAGCTAATTATAGTTTATTTATAAATGGCCGACGTGACAGTTAACTCGTGCAATGTCCGTTCATTCGCGCATATTTTTCGAAGCTCTAGCATACATAAGTGATTGCTATAGTGTAAAGTAACTAAACAGTAGCAATGCCTCGTAACTGTGTTAATAGTGCAAATAACTTCTGTTATATTTGCGGAGAAGTGACATTTGCTACACAGAAAAAGAACATCAGTGCAACAGTTAAGAAAGCGTATCATTTGTATTTTGGTTGCAAGATAGGCGACCAGGACAAAGACTGGGCCCCACACGTATGCTGCCGCACTTGTGCCGTAAATCTTTCACAGTGGCTTAATGGCAAAAGAAAGGCAATGCCATTTGCTGTGCCCATGATTTGGAGGGAGCCCACCAATCACGTTGACGACTGTTATTTCTGTATGGTACGACCAGCTTCTGGAGGCATCACCAAGAAGAAGAAGTGGACAGTTGAATACCCTAACATACCATCTGCTCTGCGACCTGTCTCTCATGGCGAAGGACTCCCAATTCCAGAACCTCCTACAGATTTTTCTATCAGTTCAGACGATGAGGATGGCCATGCGTCGGCGAGTTCTCCTCAACGTGGCAGTAAGGATGATGACTTTTCGTGCTTTGACGAAACATCTGCACCACATAAAATTACCCAGGATGAAATGAACGATCTTGTTCGCGATTTGGATCTGTCGAAAAGCAAAGCGGAGATACTGGCCTCAAGACTTCGACAGTGGAATCTTCTGGAACAGAATGTCCGAGTGACTTCATTTCGCACTCGCCATCAGCTCTTCGAATCTTTCTTTAAGAAAGAAGAAAGCCTTGCGTTCTGCAGCGATATTGATGGTCTACTACAAGCTCTCGGTATTGCACATGATCCCCACGAATGGCGGCTGTTTATAGACGCTTCAAAACTGAGCCTAAAGGCGGTTTTGTTGAATAATGGGAACCAGCTTCCATCCATACCTATTGCACATGCGGTCTACATGAAGGAGACTTACGGCAATCTAAAGCAACTACTGGAGACGATTAACTACAGCAAGTATGGCTGGCAGATATGTTGTGACCTGAAGGTAGTATCTCTGTTGATGGGTTTGCAGCAGGGATATACAAAGTACTGCTGTTTTCTTTGTCTGTGGGACAGCAGAGCAATCGATTTGCACTACATCAAGAAAGACTGGCCTCCGAGAGCATTTTTTAAGCCTGGAGAAACGAGTGTACAGCACCCACCATTGGCACAGCCACACAAAATCATCATTCCTCCTTTACACATCAAACTCGGTCTTGTCAAAAACTTGGTAAAAGCCATGGATAAGAATGGACCAGCATTCAAGTACCTACATGACAAATTCCCTCGACTCAGTGAAGCCAGAATTAAAGAGGGCATCTTTGTGGGGCCTCAAATTAGACAGCTCTTCCGAGACCCCAAGTTTGAGGAACTTCTTCAAGGTAAAGAAAAACAGGTTTGGGATGCATTCTATCAAGTGGCAGCAAACTTCCTGGGGAATGACAAGGCAGAAAATTACAAGTGTCTGGTTGAGGATATGTTGGCTTTGTTTCATGAATTCGGCTGCAATATGTCCTTAAAGATCCACTTTCTTGATTCCCACTTAGATTTCTTTCCTGATAACTGCGGGCAGGTCAGCGATGAGCACGGCGAACGCTTTCATCAGGACATTGCCACCATGGAGCAACGGTACCAAGGCAAATGGTCTACGTCAATGCTAGCTGACTATTATTGGACAATCAGTAGAGATGCTCCACAAGTCCACTACAAACGGCAGGCCAAAAGAAGTCGAAAGCCGGAAGCAGACTAATGTTTTCTTACCATGTATTATAATATTGACATAAGTACACTTTTTCTGAAATATGCGTAAATGTTTTCTTACCATGTATTATAATATTGACATAAGTACACTTTTTCTGAAATATGCGTACATATTACAGAAAACCCGTAGCCAATTCAGCTTTTTCTTAGTCATTTTCGTGTTCAGCACATTGAATTCATTAAGAAATGACTATTTTCAGCTTGGAAGCATGAACTTTTCGAAAATTTGTTGCCCAGTGTTATTGAAATTATTCTTACACCTCTAACGTCAAAAACTAACTTAGTAGCGTTTACGTACGACATAGCTTTGACTGCAACTAATACAGAAAGAACAAGATCGTATATAATAAAAAAAATTGTTTAGCATCACTTACGTGCTTTCATCTAAGAGAGACAAAGTTAATTGATAAAGCATTCTTCAGTAAGTAACTTAAAGTGATGTTAGGAAGTTGAATTCTAGCCAGTAACAAGAGAAAAACGAGAAAAATTCATTAAACCTTGAGTACTTGACGTACGATTACACAATTTCACTTCGAATTTGTCTTGGAGAACTTTCAAGTGCAGAGACGGACAGAGAAACGACGTGGAGAAACGATGGGCAGGGCCAACCCAGCGAAACAATGGAATGTTACATAAAACGAGTTAAAAGTGGGTAAATCTTTTTATAAAATCAACACTTCGAATATGTTTACTCGGTTGTAAAATAAATATACAGAGAGGTAAACCAAGAAAGAAGATTTAACATTACTCGCAAGGAGCGCCGTATTTTTTTTTAGCATTTATGTCTTTAGAAAGCTTGACAAAGTCAGCATTTGTTTTTAATTAACCAACTGTCAGTATAGTATGCCAACATTTACGCCAATTATTTATTTATTTATTAATATTCGTAAAACTATATAGCGTGTTTCACTTTACATGAATAGACCTAAATAAATTGTTTATTAATAACGGAATTATTATAAAACTTTTACTGTTATAGAGGTTATTACGTTTAACATTTTTGTAGGAATGATTTTTTTTAACTCTAAATCCGGCCATAAATGATTAAAAAAATAGTGTTTCTAGTAAAGTCATAGTAGCGATGAAGATAGAGCAAAACAGTATTTTTATAAGTTGTACTAATCACTAAAATGGACAGTATACAATGTTTCGTTGAAAAAAATTTATATTTGAATATTTCTAATTTTTTTTCTCTCACTGGATAACTAACTACATTTCAAAAAATAAACAAATGCTTAATTTAATTTATGACAGTGTTCGAAATATAATAAATGTAATGAAACTAACCTTCATCATGATATTGAGGCTATGTTTATTAAAAAGGGACTTAATAATGTAACGGGCGGGCTTTAACCTTAAGATCACTCTCAAGGGGGCCGGGCGTCTCAATGAAACACTATTTGTTATTGTTAAGACATATTTCGATAGCCTAGAATCAATACCTCTGCTACCGGATCTACGTCGCAATAAGATAACGGCTGATTAAGATATGAAACGGGGAGTCGCAATAGGGGGTTGTTAAACAGGATAACGCAGGGCCGAGCTAACTCTGTCGCAGACGGCGTGACGGTTCAGGTAAAAGAGAACACCTATAGTAGAGCGTCGGTCGGCAACGACGCTTGCGACGATTGTCCGGGCACCAGGACACTATGCTATCTACAGATAACCTACCTGCGCCTCCTACGATCTACCACTGGCTGTGTCCCTCCAGTGGGTTACCTATTGAACACCCTGTATAAATGAAGCACCCACACTCATGTGCGTCCTCGTCACAATAATAAATAAATATGCAGAGGTAAAAGAAATAAAAGATAAGGTATTCGTAATATAACAAAATTTAATTAAATTTAACGTGTTGTACGGATATAAGTTTGAAATAAAAAATTAAATTGTGAAATCAGAAATTAAAACAATGCGTTGAATGAAAGTTAAATCGGAAATTAAGTTAGACAGACGGTGAATAAAAAAAAAAGTTAAGCGTAGGTGACAGTTGCAAAATTAGAAAGTATATAAATAAAAAAAACCTTAATGATTAGACATAAACTCTGCGCATCAGCAGGAGTTGGTCGGTTGCCGAAACGTTTCTTTCACCTCACAATTAGGTGTACAAAAGTTCTCAATTACATGCCACTTGGCAATGTCAATACAAAGGTGAAATAATATTTATAAAATTTAATAAGCGCAAGAAAGATTAATGTATTAAAATAAAGTCTTAGCCTAAAGTGTGTAAAATTCGCTAACCTATAAAACAAAACAAAACGTCAGGTTTGCTTACATGAACTACGTTAAATGAATTTGAAAGTTAATTATTGGCAAGACAAGAGATTAAGGCAAAATCTTACAAGTTTACAGCGAAATTTAAACGTACTAAATTATAAACAAATTATAAATTCCAAAATTGCAATACTTCAAGTAACCTACAGTCATTGTAACGGCAGAGTAATCACTAGGTATATTACTGATCGTCTAACATCTACCCAAAAGAAAATAATGAGATAAAATTTATGAATTTTCTAGATTAAGTTTAAATTAAATAATTGCCTCAAAATAAGGCTACAATAATTACGGTAGTGACAAATACAAAATTTCAGATCAATCTGATTATTACAAAAAATTAATAAAATTAAAACGGTAAATTAATCAGGATTATATTGTGACCTCGCAGTTGACTAAGAGGTGCGATAGGTAATAAACCACTCAAAAATTCTTGGTTCATAACTAGGCGAAATAAGTCTTGCACTCAAACGTTAAGTCGTCGAAAATCGGTCGAAAATATATAAGGTAAAAATTTACAACCTTATTTGGCAAGATGGCTGACGGAAAGACGCTGCAGATGTTCAAGATGGCGGCGTCTCCCTTGTTGGAGAAATTTCCAATTCCACAGGTGGGCTGGATGTGGATAAAACCCCTGTAGTGGGCGATAACCCCAAAAATAAGACTTCGGAGGGCTCAAATGGTCGTCAAAGGAATCCTAACGGCCTTTGAGGGCTTTAGTGCCCGACAAAAGAATCCTAATAAAGTTTAAAAAAACCCAACGATAAAATCCCGAAAATTTAACACAGAGCTCTGAAAACTTACCCCAATTATGAAGAAATAATATGGAGATCCCACGGTAAGGACTCAGAAGTCACACATAGCACGAAAACGATTCAAAATCCACCTCGTGGCATTCGTAAATTAGATAACGGTATTGCGATAAAAATTAATTCACGATAAATCACCTAATAAAGGTATCGATAACTCACACTTATCTCATTAAAGCCGCCTAAGCGTTAGTCTAACTTTTTAGACAAAGTGATAAAATTCACCAAAAGACAATAAGCATATCGTGCCCATGCACTTATAACAAGCTCGACTTCTAAAGTGACCTAACCGTGACCTTTACGGTAGATACGTTACAACCCAAGATCACGCACACTCAATGCGTCACTAGAAAGGATTCAACCTAAAGGCGGGAGTTTTCAAATAAACATAATAAGCACACAACTAATCTGACAATAAAGGAGAGACGACATCGTGACTTAAACACAATTAAACGTAATCCTACACATATCTTAGAAGGAAGAACATAAGCGAATTACTCAACAATTGTAAATAGGAGATATAAAGTCGACCGCACGAGAGGGGTATTTCATGCCGGACGTTGGCAATCCGTGAGCAGATAGAACTGTACTACTTAGCCGATAGGTATGACAGAAAATAAACAAGCGATCTTCAACACGTAGTTTCTATTTTTTTATTGGGCGAAAGGACAGAATTTCTGCAGGTAAATAACGAAATACTAAAGCTTAAATATCCAAACGCTGCAAAAGACGGTAGAAAGGCCGATCTCAAACTTATGTTACAGGAAAATTATGATCCTAACCCCTACGATGATTCTGGGGACGGAATAACAGAAGTTCCTAATACTAGAATATCGAAGATAGAGCAACAAGTGATCGACAGCAATTAATAGTATGCCTTACACTCCAAACATTTCTTTAATTAATTCTCCTTACCTTTTTTTTTTTAGAGAGACGACTGCGAAGGAAAAGGAAAATAACAATAATACTCGGGGCCTGCTCGAGATTCTGTGTTTGGCAAAACGCAAAATATATGACACAGTTAGCACAATATCTTGATTATCGTTTCAAAACGTTTACAAACTACAATAAATGCATTAGGTAGGGATCGGTCGTAATATATATAAGAAGATATTTTTATATACTTAAGCAAGGCGTAGAGATAATTGCAAATGCGGAAAATACGAAACTACAGGTAGGTTAGATTAAGCTAGAGCTAAGATAATTAAAGTTAGTTATTCAGATAAAGAGGCTTTCACAAAAACAGAGTGTAAATGCCCGATCTTACACAAAATGTATCTGTCATGTTCGCGGTATGTGATTTAGAGCGGTGAGGGCTCAATAGTAGGTTTTGTACCCACGGAGGCATACTGCAGGCAGTCTTAGCGACCGGTGAAATAGACAATATACAGGGTACGCTCAAAAAGTCATGAACTTTATACAAAATTCCACGTATTTAGACAATAGGTACACAATCTTTTGCGAACTATAGACAAAGTAAATTTACAACGTAACAAATTCCCCCCTTTCCAGCGAAAAGAAATTAATCGCAGAGCAATTTCTTGCACCGAGAACATAGGCTGACGGGATAAAAATAGTGAAAAGGGTAAGCGAGAGCTCTAAAACGGACGTTGTCTACTACACAAACGCACATATCCACACTCAGTCACAGCAACACCAGACAGCTTGGCCATAACCACCACGTGGCCCTTCGGCATTCGGCCGGTACGGGGAAAGTAACGAAAAAAATGAAGCAAGGGTGTCGAGATTCTGCACAGACGCGCCCCGAGACCTGTCCAACCGACAGCCCAGCACTATTGGTAGCATCACGGGGGGAAGAGGGTGAAGACGGGTTAGATATCGGTGTGCCCGGCCGGCGGTGATCCTTACGACGGTCGAAGGCACAGGAATGAGGAGTGGGCACTACCAATAGGCCAAGATGCGGGCAAGGCAACCCCCGAGACGACACTCTGCAGACACGCGACGGTAAAAGAGACCCTTGGGAGAGGCCCTCGGTATCTCAAAACAAACAAAAATAACAGGTCAACTAAAACCGGGTTTATTACTACAGATACGGGATACAAAGCGGAATAGGGAAGAGGTAAATAAAGGTAGGGTAGAGCTCAGAATGGTGCAACTGCTCAGAGGCACGGATATGCTGTTTCGACATCCATAACATCCGGTAACAACAAAACGAGAAAAGATCGCCAAACAAAAATAGAAATTAGAGAGCAAGAGTTTAAAGTCTGGACCGGCGTTGTCCCGACTAAAATGCTGAAGGCAACGATAAACCATAAGGCTGAAGTCATATCCGATTCCTGGAAGTAACATTTTGAACGTAAGGAAACAAAAGGTCGCCAGGACACGACCTGGGAAGGCTGAGAACTATCAAATAAAGACCGTTCTTCTTTATACCTTCGCAAATAAACGTCAAATCAAGAAGAGAACGTCAGTACGACATAACCAACACGATAGAATAACTACCAAGTGCAAATTCCAGACCATACGATACGCAACACAATCCCGAAATGGTAAAGGTTCTAGAACTGCTATACGGTACGAAGTCATAAAATCGTTAATACGTAATCGTAAACAATACGAAGTCATATTCGGTACGGAACGTCAAAATCAGTACGGCAGAGTCGAGATCGGAACGAAGTCAAAATCGGTACGAAATACATAACTATCAACGTTACACGGGAGTCGAGAAATAACTTAACTAACGTAAGTTATACGGTACTCAGAAGCAACATACAGAGTTACACGAAATTAATCCACCCAATTCAATCGTCGCTGCGTGGGCTATCGACAAAACACAGGGAGAACATCCCAATCAGAACACGTAAGAAAATACGTCGAACCCACGACAACTAAAATTGAAGATGTTAAAAGAAACGGGGGGGCACTGAGAATTTTTGGGACGCCTTTTACGCCCAGGCATTAAACCCACAGGTATATTCGTCAGGCCTACCTGCAAACCGAAACATAGTGTGGACTTCCCTAGCAAGGCTGCCACTCCATATATGCAGAGACACGGAAGATCCGAAACATACGGAAGCGATAAAGGCACGGGAAGATAACTGCATAGACGGAATCACAGATACAAGCTGTGCAATGGGGCCGGTAATCACACTAACAGAAGTCGATATAAGGAAAATGTTTGCCCTGAAGCGATAGTTTCTTAATGTATCAAAGCTATTTAGTTAGTAATTGCGGGTTAGGAAATGAATTTTCCAAGATGGAACCGCAACCGCGCGGAAAAGGTCGTGCACTCAGCCGCGGGAGGAGACAACCGCAAGCAGGGGGAGGAACAAATGGCAGACCCGGAAGATCCGACACACGAGAGGGAGAGGGTCCGAGAGGGAAAGAAAGTGATTGTTCCGGTTGTTCAGATGGTAATGAACAATAGGTGTCCGAGTCCCTTTAGAAGCCTTTTACTTCACGCAGGATCACGGTAGGAGAATTCTTTCAGCCCTCACTACAGGCCGTGAAGGTAACGGTAGGTACAAGTAACGAAAAGGCAAAATCGAGATAGCGATAATTTGTAGGCAGTTGGACACGTGAGAAGATAGATCTTAAACATCACTCGGTTGAGGTTTCAGTAAATTTGCATGCCACGCCCCGGGCAGCAATTTACCTTCGCAAGTTTTGAGTTCGTAAATGTCAGTGGAGATACGTTTACTAATTTGGAAGGGCCCGACATATTTGTCAGCCAATTTGGCGGTATAGAATTTGGCGGCATCTGAAAGGACGAAATTTTTACGCCAGACCAACTGGTTTACCAAGAATTCATCTCGTCTATGACGAGTGTCGTAGCGCGCTTTAGCACGCTCGTATGCTTTCTGCAAGCGGGATTTGATGTCACGATATAATTTAGAAAATCCTTCGGAACGCTCTATTAGTTTTTCCGGGTCGCGGACTTCGACAAGTGGAGTTCCGTCAGAGATAGGGGCATCGGAAATTCTTTCTCCAGTGAGATTCATCTCACGACCGAAGTTAATGAAATAGGGCGTATGTCCGGTGACTTCGTGTCTAGCAGTGCGCAAGGCGCAAGTGACTTTGGGAAGATAGACGTCCCATTCGCGATGATTGTCAGAGACATACGAGATCAACATGGTTTTGATAACCCTATTCACACGTTCCACGGGATTCGCTTGAGGATGGTAATTCGCAGTATAGCATGGACGTACTTTATATTCTTTTAACTTAGAACGGTAGTCGTTAGAGCGAAACTGCACGCCATTATCGGAAATTACGGAACGAGGTACGCCAAAAATCAGAAACACATCTTCTTCAAGATGTCGGATAATAGACTTGGAGGAAGCTTTACGTAACGGGAAAGTCAGAACAAACTTACTGAAGATATCAGAGACCACTAAAATGTAATTAAAACCGCGCTTGGACCTCGGAAGAGGACCAACAATGTCGACACTGAGGACTTCCCATGGTTTAGTAACTTTAGAATGTCCACCCATACGACCAACAGGAGCTCTTTGAAGAGGTTTCGCCTTATTGCAATTAGGACAGGCTTTGACATGACGAATCACATCTCCTAACATCTTAGGCCAATAGTAGTGTTGCAATATGCGAGCGAGAGTCTTCGCAATGCCCAGATGACCACTTGTGGGCTCGTTATGACATTCTAACAAGACCTCTTGTCGTTGTTCCTTAGGAACATAGATTTTCCATGAATCGGAATCCTCAGAGGGAAAAGTGCTATTAGGCGGTACGTAACGTCGAAGTATCCCACCGATAAGTTGAAATTGAGGGTACTTCTCGGGATGTCTCTTAATTTGTTCTAAGATACGAACGTAACATTTGTCTTGGCTTTTAGGGTTGACTTGAACGATATCCAATTTGGGGACTGAACGGGAGAGAGTGTCCGGAACGACATTGAATTTTCCTTTACGGTGGATGATAGTGAAGTCGTACTGCTGAAGACGTACGGCCCATCGAGCCAATCTACCCGACGGAGAATTTAGAGAGTTCAGCCAGCAGAGGGAGTAATGATCTGTTATCACCGTAAAGTGTGAGCACTCGATATATGGGCGAAGCTTTTCTATAGCCCAGAGGACGGCAAGGCATTCTTTCTCAACCGTAGAGAATTTACGTTCGGCAGGTGTTAAAGAACGGCTTAGATAACTAATTACTTTCTCCTGTCCGTCTATGTCTTGAGTCAATACGGCTCCAAGGCCATAGTCGCTAGCGTCAGTTTGGATGATGAATTCGTATTGGAAATCGGGACATGTCAAAATCGGGGAGGAAACCAAGCGTTCACGCAAAGATGTCCAAGCTTCTTCACAAGCTAACGTCCAAACGAAGGGACGATTTTTCCGTAGCAAATCAGTAAGCGGGGAGATAACAGTAGAGAAATTAGGGACGAAACGTCGGTACCATGAAGCCATACCTACTAAGCGTCTGACTTCAGAAACATTTTTGGGTGTGGCAATTCCGATGATAGCCTTGACTTTGTCAGGGTCGACCATCAACCCACGACGATTAACCACATAGCCCAGGTACTTCAATTCGTCGCGACAAAACTGACATTTGTCTCTATTAAGCGTTAAGCCAGCGTCACGCAGGCGAGATAAAACTTGCTCTAAAATAGTTAAGTGTTTTTCAAAGGTAGGAGTGACAATTATGATATCATCTAGATAAACGAAAACGTAAGGTTCCAATTCAGGACCCAAAACTCTATCAATAAAACGCTGCCAGGAGGCAGGTGCGTTGTGGAGACCATACGGGAGACGACAAAATTGAAACAAACCTCGATTCGGCACGGTGAAGGCTGTATACTGACGGGAAGACTCGGCAACAGGAATTTGCCAATACGCACTTTTTATATCGAGAGACGTAAGATATTTGGCGTCTCGTAATTTGTCTAAGGTATTTGATACGTAGGGAAGGGGATAGGCATCTCTCTCAGTGACCCGATTGAGCTTCCGATAATCGACACAAAATCGAAAAGTCTTGTCCTTCTTAGGCACGAGAAGAATGGGTGAAGACCAACCACTCTGAGACCTCTCAACGACACCGAGAGCCAACATCTTCTCTAATTCAGCGTCGACCACTTTCTGCACCGCCGGAGATATCGGATAATAGCGTTGCTTAATCGGAGGGCTACTAGTGATAATAGTGTGCTCTACACCTTTGGCACAACCTAACACCTCCTTATCGACGTTAGGAAAATTCTGATTGATGATAGCCTCGAGCTGACGTTGACGCTCATCAGATAACACCGGTGGTTCGACATCGACAGAAGACACGTCGGGTGCGTCTGAAAATACCCAATCGCCACTGCGCATGTTTATGACGATACCCATATCTCGCCAGAAGTCTGCGCCCAAGATAAGTTGATGCGGTAGTTCAGGTACCACTAAGACGTCAAAGACCTTAGAACGATTCCTAACATTAATAGGCAGGGCAACTTCACCTGATATTCGGCATCGTGAACCGTTGGCAACAGTGCAAAAGGACATAGAGGATTTAAGCGGAACAAAACCCTTTAACACGGACCAACCTGCTTCACCTAAAATAGTGCGTGATGAACCTGTGTCCAAGAGTCCGAGAAACTCCTTACCAAAGATTTGAACCTTAAGATAGGGGCGTTCATCCCCTATGGCTTGTTCGAGTATAAAATCTAACCGGGCTCTAATTTGTCGATAGGCCGCTGTGTATACTGTACGCACGGGACGGCCACTTAGTGCGCACGTCGGGCGTTTCCCGAACACTGCGGACAAGAAGATACAATGGTCTCTGGACGACCACAACGATAGCAAAAGCGTTTGCGAGGTAAAGCGCATTGGGAGTAACGATGTCCTGTCTGACGACAATTCCAACATGTGACAGAATTTGCTGAAACGGGTGCCACATGAACACGAGGGCGATTAGAGACGGGAGTAACGGGTGTCTCACGACTTCGAGAATAACTCGGGACTGGTTCGGCATTGACATAAGCCAAATCGGGCTCGAGTGTTTTAGCACGTAAGGGAGGCGGTACATAAGCTTCAGCAGAGGCCTTGCGGGCTTCGAGAACTTTCCCATATTTAAGGAGTTCCGCGATAGAATTGACTTCAGTTAAACCCAATTGCGTTTGATAGAAAGGCAGAATATTACGTTGCAGAATTCGTAATTGAGTTTTTTCAGGGACTGAATCAGAAAGACGAGAAAAGAGATTTTTCATGACCGATACGTATAGTCCAATAGGTTCGTTAGGACCTTGAGTCCGTTGCTTAATTTCGTCCATAAGACGGTCGTCATAATCTACGGCCTGAAATTCTTCCCGTAGACCAGCAGCTAACTCTGACCAATTAGAGTAAAGATGACGATTAGCCCGATACCACACCAAAGCACGATCCTTAAATAAATCTATAGCGGAATTGAATAATAACTGGTCTGAGGAATTACGAGCGATTTTCAGCTCAGCTACACGCTCCAGAAAAGCACTGACCGAAAAGTTCTTATGCCCTGTAAATGTAATACCCCAAGAGGCAACGGGGACGGGTTTAGGCGAAAAAGTAGTGAAAGTCGAGTGAACTGGACCAGAAAAAGTGTTAACCGGAGATCGAATAGGATCCTCCTCTTCGCTAAACTCCTCCTCACTCCCTTGAGGACCAGGGTTACCGGCAGTGGGTGACTGTAATAAGCTGAATGTTGAGGCGCGTTCAAGGGTGCGAGCCTTATCGCGGATGCGACCTTCCAGATCAGCAACGCGACTCCGAAACGCATGGCATTCTTCCACTTCCGCTGAAGATTTTGGGACGGAGTTCTGAATTCGGCGCAATACGAAAGCAAGGGCGGTAGAAATTTTTTGAAATTCGGAAGACTCACGATTCCCCACGAACTGATCGATGAGCCCTTCGTTAACCGTAAGCTTAACCTTAATGGCCGCGGAATCTTCTGCATAGGTAAATGGATACGTAAGCTTAGTATCCGACGGATAAGACCTAGCATAACCTAGCAGACGTCGATACATTCGTCGCATTCCGTCCAAAGTGGATGGCACCACAGCACCCATAACAGTCAGTAAATATTCAAGGTCTTCCTTCAAAAGACGATTGATCTCAAATTTAGGAGCCATAGCGAAAGTTAATTCAGCAGAAAGTCGAAAAGAAAGAACTATAAAAGAATTGGCGGTACCGGGAACAGCAAGCAAAGACTCGAGTCCTAAGACGCACAAACAAATGCTGGCAGGCAAGGTAGTTCAGAACCTAAGATAAAATTGTAACGTGAGGTGATAACTTTTCCAAAAAAGGGAGAAAAAGAAATATAAACAGTCGAAGTTAGATTAGGTGAGGGAGTAGACGGAAATACAAAAAAACTGAGCGGTAAGGGAAACTTAACGTCCACTTACCCACCTAAACGAGAAACGGGCTTAAATCGAGAAAATTCAAAAATTTATTCCTGAAAATGATCAGGACCGAAACGCTAATACAGAACAAGTAGCTTCTCCAAAGTATAGCACCACTGTGCGGTACGACGAAATGTTAGTGGCTGAAATACTTAAAGGTAAGGAAAATATTCCGGAAGATGGAGAAAACTTGTCCAAACCGTTAGGCAACGACACGTTGTCACGTCAAAGCAACCAAAACCAAGGAAAATTAGAAAGGACGAGAAACTTCCCTGAAGATGGTAAAAACCAGGTTGAAACGTTCGGTGTCAACTTATGAGCTGATAGATGACACACAAAAGGAAAAGAAAATTTGAGGGCGGCGAAAACTTAGTCGAAACGTAGGTGCGAACTGTTGTACGTTAGGCCCACAACGAACGCATGAAATTGTTGTGAAGGTAGCGGAAACTTCGTTGGAGCGTTGGGTAGCGAAAGGAAAAAAGAATTTTGTTCCGGAAGGTGGAGAAAAGATGGCGGAAACGCTGGGGTGTCAATTCGTACGGGAGGGGGAAGAAAAGTTGTCTGAAATTCTGAAAATGGCGGAAAATAGGCCGAAACTTGGTTGACACACACAAAAATAATAATAAAGAAAAATTGAAGATGGCGGAAAGTTGGTCGAAACGTTGGTGCCAAATTTTTCCCTATCACCAAAAGAAAAATCCAGACGCTAGGGCACCAAATTTTCCTTATTACTGAAAGAAAGGCCCCAAAAAGATTATCGAAACGTTGGCTGTTAAAGACAGGGAGATAATTTACAAAATTCAAGAAAATGTTCCGGAAGATGGTCAAAATTTTTCCGAAACGTGGTCCACCAAGGACAAGGCGATAAATTTGAAAATTTAAAAAAAATTCCGGAAGATGGTCAAAATTGGCCGAAACGTTGGGCGCCAAACTTTTGCTACCGGATCTACGTCGCAATAAGATAACGGCTGATTAAGATATGAAACGGGGAGTCGCAATAGGGGGTTGTTAAACAGGATAACGCAGGGCCGAGCTAACTCTGTCGCAGACGGCGTGACGGTTCAGGTAAAAGAGAACACCTATAGTAGAGCGTCGGTCGGCAACGACGCTTGCGACGATTGTCCGGGCACCAGGACACTATGCTATCTACAGATAACCTACCTGCGCCTCCTACGATCTACCACTGGCTGTGTCCCTCCAGTGGGTTACCTATTGAACACCCTGTATAAATGAAGCACCCACACTCATGTGCGTCCTCGTCACAATAATAAATAAATATGCAGAGGTAAAAGAAATAAAAGATAAGGTATTCGTAATATAACAAAATTTAATTAAATTTAACGTGTTGTACGGATATAAGTTTGAAATAAAAAATTAAATTGTGAAATCAGAAATTAAAACAATGCGTTGAATGAAAGTTAAATCGGAAATTAAGTTAGACAGACGGTGAATAAAAAAAAAAGTTAAGCGTAGGTGACAGTTGCAAAATTAGAAAGTATATAAATAAAAAAAACCTTAATGATTAGACATAAACTCTGCGCATCAGCAGGAGTTGGTCGGTTGCCGAAACGTTTCTTTCACCTCACAATTAGGTGTACAAAAGTTCTCAATTACATGCCACTTGGCAATGTCAATACAAAGGTGAAATAATATTTATAAAATTTAATAAGCGCAAGAAAGATTAATGTATTAAAATAAAGTCTTAGCCTAAAGTGTGTAAAATTCGCTAACCTATAAAACAAAACAAAACGTCAGGTTTGCTTACATGAACTACGTTAAATGAATTTGAAAGTTAATTATTGGCAAGACAAGAGATTAAGGCAAAATCTTACAAGTTTACAGCGAAATTTAAACGTACTAAATTATAAACAAATTATAAATTCCAAAATTGCAATACTTCAAGTAACCTACAGTCATTGTAACGGCAGAGTAATCACTAGGTATATTACTGATCGTCTAACATCTACCCAAAAGAAAATAATGAGATAAAATTTATGAATTTTCTAGATTAAGTTTAAATTAAATAATTGCCTCAAAATAAGGCTACAATAATTACGGTAGTGACAAATACAAAATTTCAGATCAATCTGATTATTACAAAAAATTAATAAAATTAAAACGGTAAATTAATCAGGATTATATTGTGACCTCGCAGTTGACTAAGAGGTGCGATAGGTAATAAACCACTCAAAAATTCTTGGTTCATAACTAGGCGAAATAAGTCTTGCACTCAAACGTTAAGTCGTCGAAAATCGGTCGAAAATATATAAGGTAAAAATTTACAACCTTATTTGGCAAGATGGCTGACGGAAAGACGCTGCAGATGTTCAAGATGGCGGCGTCTCCCTTGTTGGAGAAATTTCCAATTCCACAGGTGGGCTGGATGTGGATAAAACCCCTGTAGTGGGCGATAACCCCAAAAATAAGACTTCGGAGGGCTCAAATGGTCGTCAAAGGAATCCTAACGGCCTTTGAGGGCTTTAGTGCCCGACAAAAGAATCCTAATAAAGTTTAAAAAAACCCAACGATAAAATCCCGAAAATTTAACACAGAGCTCTGAAAACTTACCCCAATTATGAAGAAATAATATGGAGATCCCACGGTAAGGACTCAGAAGTCACACATAGCACGAAAACGATTCAAAATCCACCTCGTGGCATTCGTAAATTAGATAACGGTATTGCGATAAAAATTAATTCACGATAAATCACCTAATAAAGGTATCGATAACTCACACTTATCTCATTAAAGCCGCCTAAGCGTTAGTCTAACTTTTTAGACAAAGTGATAAAATTCACCAAAAGACAATAAGCATATCGTGCCCATGCACTTATAACAAGCTCGACTTCTAAAGTGACCTAACCGTGACCTTTACGGTAGATACGTTACAACCCAAGATCACGCACACTCAATGCGTCACTAGAAAGGATTCAACCTAAAGGCGGGAGTTTTCAAATAAACATAATAAGCACACAACTAATCTGACAATAAAGGAGAGACGACATCGTGACTTAAACACAATTAAACGTAATCCTACACATATCTTAGAAGGAAGAACATAAGCGAATTACTCAACAATTGTAAATAGGAGATATAAAGTCGACCGCACGAGAGGGGTATTTCATGCCGGACGTTGGCAATCCGTGAGCAGATAGAACTGTACTACTTAGCCGATAGGTATGACAGAAAATAAACAAGCGATCTTCAACACGTAGTTTCTATTTTTTTATTGGGCGAAAGGACAGAATTTCTGCAGGTAAATAACGAAATACTAAAGCTTAAATATCCAAACGCTGCAAAAGACGGTAGAAAGGCCGATCTCAAACTTATGTTACAGGAAAATTATGATCCTAACCCCTACGATGATTCTGGGGACGGAATAACAGAAGTTCCTAATACTAGAATATCGAAGATAGAGCAACAAGTGATCGACAGCAATTAATAGTATGCCTTACACTCCAAACATTTCTTTAATTAATTCTCCTTACCTTTTTTTTTTTAGAGAGACGACTGCGAAGGAAAAGGAAAATAACAATAATACTCGGGGCCTGCTCGAGATTCTGTGTTTGGCAAAACGCAAAATATATGACACAGTTAGCACAATATCTTGATTATCGTTTCAAAACGTTTACAAACTACAATAAATGCATTAGGTAGGGATCGGTCGTAATATATATAAGAAGATATTTTTATATACTTAAGCAAGGCGTAGAGATAATTGCAAATGCGGAAAATACGAAACTACAGGTAGGTTAGATTAAGCTAGAGCTAAGATAATTAAAGTTAGTTATTCAGATAAAGAGGCTTTCACAAAAACAGAGTGTAAATGCCCGATCTTACACAAAATGTATCTGTCATGTTCGCGGTATGTGATTTAGAGCGGTGAGGGCTCAATAGTAGGTTTTGTACCCACGGAGGCATACTGCAGGCAGTCTTAGCGACCGGTGAAATAGACAATATACAGGGTACGCTCAAAAAGTCATGAACTTTATACAAAATTCCACGTATTTAGACAATAGGTACACAATCTTTTGCGAACTATAGACAAAGTAAATTTACAACGTAACACCTCGTAAGTACAGATTTTTTTAAATTAGGGTTTTACCGCTACTGCGTTGTTGTAAGTCGTTTCCACATCTTGGCAATAGCTCTTAAATGCTCGACCAATAGAAATGCTTTTAAAAATATGCATTTGTAGAAATGTAGATCTTTAATTGTGACTGCAGCTCGCTGTATCAGCAGCTGCCAAAGAATTTTTACCGAAAAATTTAGAATTTTTAATAAGTGAAACTTATAATTGGTTCTCACATTCAAGCTTAAGACAATCTGCTTATAAACAACAATTCAATTTAATAAATGAAGGACAAGATCCTCTTAAAATCACTTCGGTTTGTGCAACCCGATGGCTGTTCATCGAATCAGCGATTAATAGAATTCATAATCAATGGCTTGAACTTAAAAACTCATTTTGGGATTGTTAGAGACAAAGAAAAATGTTATACCGCCCAAGTTTTATTTGAAATGTGCAACGACGATGTGTATTACGCGTGCGTTTCATTTCTCAAACCAATTTTAGGTGATATTCAGAGGGTTAATGAAACTTTTGAAGCAAAAAAACCTGATTCAGCAACATTGTTAGAAGATCTTACTAAATTGTTGGATAGCCTAATTCAAAAGATTACAACCCCAAATTCAAAATTCAAATTATTTCCCGATAGCTATCTCGGGTACTTATTTGAAATTAAAATTAATGAAATGAAACAGTCTGGATTTAAGGATGATGTCATTTTGCGCAATCGCTGTATTCAATTTTTGATTAAATTAATAAAGGAAATTACCCAAAGATTACCTGATAATGTGGACGGCTTAAAACAAATTTCGGTATTTTCTGTAAGATGATTTTTGGTCTGAAGTTCTTTCCTTTAAAGACATCAATGGAGAAAATCCTTATCAGGAACTAGCGTTATTGCGTTATCATTTTTAGTATTGCCCCATTCAAATGCCGAAGTGGAACGGTTATTTAGCCAGATGAATTTAATTAAATCGAAGTTAAGAAATAGAATTAAGCTTCCGATGCTAAGTGCTATATTGTCTATAATGCTGTCATAATTTCGAAATATCTAGAGATAGTTTAGCAAAAGTAAAAAACATGGCGTCATATCAATCTGCGGATTGCGATGATATTGGGTTAGATCCCGATTTTGACATTTTTCACAGGTATGTATTATAAATAAATGATGTATAATTAAATTAGGTAGATATCAACAGTATGTTTAATCGTTTATTGTTTTTATGTTTACGTCTTTTTTGTTTATTATGTATTATGTCCATTGGACAGGGAGCTATCTGTCTATTTGTTTGATCTGTTTGAAGTTTTTTGTTTATTTACTATTATTTAAATACGTTTAATAAACGATAAATCGAAATTTTTGTATTTTTTTATATTCTAAGTGCAAAAAATTATATCGGAAATTACGAAACTAAGTGCTTCTCCATTCCAGGGAATTTGAGTAGAATTCTTGTAGATTTCTTTGAACGAACTAGTGGAATTCAATGTGGAATTCAATTTCGAACCGTTGGCAACGCTGCATACTGTTATCCCATACGAAACTCTGGAGTGGAAGTGCGCATAATATACTGTTCTCGCTGCATGGTAATTCGATACGTCTCTGGTTCTTCATATGAGATACTATAAGGTCAAATAATAACGTAACATGACAATTATGCAACCAGTTTTACAGGTTGGTAATAGTTTGAATAAAAATCCCTAACTTGTACTGAATATTTGAAAAATTTTATAAACAAACTTTTACACCAGCATAAATTTCTTTTGTGAATAAAACCAGCTCTTTCATTAATAATAAAAGAGAGAATTTTGTTATGATTTTTATTGCACACAATTTATTAAGTAAAATTAGACATTTTATTAATAATAATAGCTAGAATTACATTATATTATTATGAATTTTATAGTACAGATTTAATATAATGTCATTTATCATAGCAATTTTAATGTTCTTAATGTTCATAGTAAATGTTGAAAGTGTTGTCCATCTTGTTGCAAACAGCAATTTACTCTCCGTTTTAAATTGTCGAACACATGATGCAATTCTACTGGAGTAATATTATTTATTTCACGCATGATAGCTGCTTCCAGTTCTTCTAATGTATGTAAATTGGTCTGATATCCTTTATTTTTGAGAGTCCCAAACAAATAAAAGTCTAACGGTATTAGATCAGGTGAACGAGGTGGAAATAAATTTCTACCGATTACTCTATCATCATAAAATTCATTCAAATATTGTTGTGTTTCTCTAGCCGTATGAACACGAGCATTGTCTTGCTGAAACCAACCATTCTGTAATTCGTCATCGTGCAATTGATCAAAAAATTCAGTTAGTATTGCACGGTATCTTGCAGCTGTGATCGTATCATTAAAGAAAATAGAGCCCACAATCCTACGTCTTGACATTGCTACCCATATTCCTACTTTAACAGGATGCAATGATGTTTCTCGCAATTCATGGGGATTTTCGGTAGCCCATGTCCTATAATTTTGGGAATTAATATAACCACTTAAGTGGAACCATGCTTCATCACTAAAGAATGTTATGTCGAGGATGTCATTGTCGTTCAAATGTTGATTACACCATTGGCAAAAAGTTATTCGTCTAGGATAATCCAAAGGATGCAATTCTTGTACAACCGTAACTTTATATGGGTGCATCTGGATTTTTTTATGAAGAGCTTTATGGCATGTTCCTTTTGAAAGACCTAGAAATGATGATTGTCTAATGAATATACAATTAGAAATTTTCTAATAAATACCGGTTTGTTGGGATAATTTTGCAATCGATTTGTGAGGACTACGTTCCATTGTTTGTCGAATATTATCCACAACATGGCTGATGCTAATCTATAGTACAACACCTGCACATGGGAATCCCACTTAATATTGTTATTCATTTACATTCCCAGGAACCTAACTGTTTGTGTACAAGTGTTTCATTTGGTTGATATTTGCAGATGATTAGTTTTACTTTTGTTGCTTTTTAAACTATTGCTGCCAAACCATTCCACATGACCACCTGTTCCGTGTTGCACAAGTAGGACTTTATAAATTGCAAAGGTGCCACCCTCGCTCCATACCAGAATAATTTTTCTAGAAGAGTGTTGACAGATATGGTGTCGAACGCCTTACTCAGGTCGCAAGTTCTGCGATGGCACAAGGAAGTTCTTTGTTTCGAAATAGTTTACTAAGGTATTGTCGGCTAATAAGGCCTACCTATGAGTTATTTAATCTTATGAGAACAAGGAACAAAATATAATAAAACATTTTTGAAAAACTAAAAATATATTCAATTTGTATAAAGTACATATCAAAATGAACATAAAAAAACATATATTTTTTTCTAATAATACTGTTTTTAAAAAACTTGATTTTGGGTCTTATTATCCGCACAGCATGTAGTAAGGCCCGCAATATAAAATCAATTTAATCGTCACAGTTTGGGCAGATAAGGTCTTCTAAGTCATCTGCAGTAAAGCCAACACATTCCTCGTGTACCCAGCTGTTACAGTTAACACATTGACGCATATCTGCCACAAAACTTTCCTTGCATACTGCACAAAACCACCTTTCTGCTTCACATTGGGAAGTCGCTGCTCCAGTCGAAGTAGAGGGACGTGGTTTATCAGATTTGTTCTGCTTAGTAGTTTTCATCTTCTCCCCAACCAATTTCTTGTAACTTCAAGCGCTTTATAATTTAAGGCCTTTTTCCGGACTTGTTTGTTTTGTTTAGTTTTCACTTCTGGAGTAACCAAAGCCTCTGTGAATGTCTTAAGTTGTTGTTCAGTTCTTTTGTTTATTAAGGAAGTGAGTGGTTGTTCATCTTCTGAATCCCATTCTCTGTCTTTGGTTTCATTATTTGGTTCTGTGTGACTGGGTAAACTTGGAGCAAATGCATGTTCCGAAATAGCATTTTTGTTGAAAGGAAAAATCCCTGTAGCTCTAAACCCATTCATTATGTTGCTTATTGTCATTGATCGCCCCCAGATTGGTGTGAAAATATCCGAAAATCTTTCTTTGTTCAAACGTCTGTCTGGATATGTTTCCCAGTAATGTAGAAGTTCTTCATCCCAATAATGTTCAAAAGGTCTGAAGACGGATTTATCCATAGGTTGCAATTCGTGAGTCGTATTGCTGGGTAAACACAACAAATGTATGCCTAAGTCTTCAGCTTTTTCGGCAATACTTTCATCTTGATGGCAAGAAGCTCCATCAAAGATTAGAATTACTGGAGGAGTTGACATAAATTTTGTAAAATGTTCAAGCCATTTAACAAACACTTCATGTGTCATGCTTCCCTTTAGTGTCATTTGAACAATAGACCCTGCAGGTAATCCATCTGAAAATGTTGGCTTCATCCGTTGTCCTTTGAATAGAATCATGGGAGGAATAGCATGTCCCATTGCATTCGCACATGCCACGATGGACACATTTTCAGCATCTTCTTGTGCTACTAAGTGAACCCTCTTGGCTCCTCTTTGGACTAGAACAGTTTGTTGATGATGAAGGGTAATGCGACGCCCTTTCTCATCCATATTATAGATTTTGTCAGGTTTTTGCTTTAAACCAGCTTTTTCCAATAGAGCATCTAATTTTATAAAATAATCTTCTACGATTGCTTTATTGAGCTTTTGACCTCGGGCGGGGTTCATAGGTTGCGCTTTACTTTTAGAAATATTTTTATGTCTGTTCATGAATGAACGATACCATTCTCTCCCGGTCAATTTTTGGTTATCATTAAAGCGGTTAGGAATTTTATATTTCGTAACAAAAGAGTAGACACTTCTGCGAACTGTTTTAGGAGTTAATGGAAATCCTCTTTCAGGAAATTTTATTATTTTACGTTCCAGTTGTTCCTCAGCTTCTGCGTCTAATATTGGTTTTCTTCCCAAACGTCGAGATGTTATTCCAGATTTAATGTGGTTTCGTATTGTTCGGCGAGGAATTCCACATTGTTCTTCTACGTATACTTGAGATTTGCCTTGTCTTATAAGATTCAGTGCTTCTTTCGTCCAGTTAGCGCGGCATTTTTTTCCCATTTTGTCTATAAAATCAAATATTAGAAAAAATAACTGTCAGAAAATAAGGCCCAGTCATCATTGCAGGAAATAAGGCCAGGGACTTACTTGCTGCTTTGATGTCGGAATGAATTATAGGTTAGGAACCGACAAGTTTTTAGAAAAAACTGGTAAATTTGTGACAACGTATTACTAATGATCATAAGAATACATACCTCAAAAAGTAGAAGACTTCTACCAAGAAATTTTTGCTAAAACTTGATTCTATTCTGTAAAATCGTATAACTTAATACAACCACTGGCTGATACTTGTTTTCACATTCGAATATAAAGAAGCCGGTACTATAGAGAACTGCTGAAACGTAATAAACTTCTGTAATGTCAACACCTCCTGGGTAGATGCCGGTAGTTGTATTACATTTAAGTGTTTTGTAGAAAACTCATGTACGGGTTCTTATTACCTGTTGGGCCTTATTACCCGACAATACCTTAAGTGTTTTTTTCATTGCAGTTTCGAATTTTTTTGATATTGTTGGTAATATAGCAATCGGTCTGTAGTTGCTTGGATCGTTTTTTTCGCCTTTTTTTGTAAATCGGTGTTTTCGGACAACCATATTTATATAATACTATCATATCGCGTGTAGATAAGAAAAACTTCGTTCCAACATTGTGAAATAGTACACATGGTGCTATGCCGTTTGAGAGGCACATTGTCGAAACCACGCATGCGCTACAAATAATGTTTCAATTTTAGGTCTGTTTGTTTATCACATAAATTTACAACTTTACTATAAATAGTTAATTAAAGTTTGTAAATCATAAAACAAGCATAAATAGTTTTAAAATGGACTAATCTCTTTATAATTATTAATTGTGTTTTGCTAAATGTAGAACAGTAATTTAATTTCTCTTAACCAATGAAGAAATATCACTGTGGCGTCATATGAAAATCGTAGACAAACAAACGATTATACTGAAGAAATACATTTGTCACAAGTCATATACATATTGTAATTTCTGTCACAAGTTGTACGAATTTTGGTTATGTTATACTAAACATTATAAATTAAAAGTAACACCCACGGTTTTAGTTCGATTGCATTGCAACTGTGTTTCTTTCATTTAATGAAACTATATCTAACTTAATTTTATATTATTTCGAGATGTAATGAGCATCATTAATATTAATAATCTTTTCGTTGTCGTTGTTTTCTGGTGTCTGTCAGTTTCGCAGCAAATTTGATTGGAATTTTCGGTTTCTCAGACGAAAGAATCCCGTCAAAATCAATCTGTGCGGTTGGGAGCGTGCGCGCACGCGACTGTCTATAATACATTCTGTGTTATGTTGTGTGTACTTTGTTGTGCTCGACTTGTTCTCAAAGCCGCCTACATTCTAACCGCTCTTCAATCTGTAAAAGCAACTCAATCATCTTATCGGAAACGGGGCCGTCGCGTGGGGGCACAAGGGACGAAAGGATCGACGGTGCTTGTGCCCTGAACCGAAACATCTTTACGGGACTGACGTCGCGCATCAATTCGGCCGGATTTATTTTCGTAATTGAATATTCAGACACCGGTAAAAAAAGGAGGCGTCATCGTGAAGCTTCTCGATGTTCGTGAATGCTACCTATCGCTGGGTATATCTCGAGGTGTCCTGATAAATGTCTCCGGGAAAGACGTGGGCGGTTGGAATTTTATGCTTTTAAGTTAGCTTGAAAAGCCAATGTAACTAATAAAAGCTTTTTTTCATTTTTATTTGTAAAGAAACATATCTAAGGCTTTCGAAACATTCGTAGGCGTAAATATATCTATTCAACGTGAACCCACACTGCAATCAGTTATTTCTCTTTTTTGATATATGTACCTATTTGTACTATCTATAGCAGTTTAGCACTAATAATGTCAAAATTTAACCAAGCGGAAACTCGAAGAGTTTTTTAAACCTAGGATAGCTTGCCACGGCCTTTTTACAACGGCCGTCTCACCATAAGGACGGTTCGCCACAGATCTTTTTGCTGGTGGCCGAAACAATTGTGTTTCTTTTTTTAATTAAAAACCCTATATAGGTATTTTGTAGTAATACTACAGTCTGATCAATACTTAGATCAATTAGCAATTTTTCTTTAACCTAATTGTAAAAGATATAAAATTGAAAAGATCACTGACATTGAAATAACGAAAATCGTATCACATTTTTATTTTAAGTAACAACATATAAATTCCTAAGTGATGTATTTATGTAGTGTGTAACGGTTCAAAAATCATAGGCTTAATTATTTCTATTTTTAATTAAGAATTATTATTATTCTGAGTTTCATTAGAACAACTTTAACTTGTTTTAAAAATTAATAATTTTCTCTTGCATATTTTGGGTATAGTAGCGTCATCTATTGGATCGCTTAAGTACGTCCAGTCTTTCGTCGGTAACCTACTAGTGTAGTTATAGTTATCTGCTTTAAATTTGTTTATTATTAGTTAATGTCCGATAAACTTAATTATTATTTTAAGTTACTTGTGTTTTCCTTTTTAATAATTTAGTAGGATTTTAAATTGTATCCAAATTTAATTAATTTAGACTCCGTGGGAATATGTTCTTTTAAGTTCTTCCTTACCGGTTTTTCCCCCGGAGAAATTTCAATTGTCACTTGGTGGGAATAAAAATGTCATTCATTTTTTCTGACCGTCTTAATAACAAGCTTGGTACCACGTGTTGATTAGCTTTTGAATTGTCATTCTAATTTATTTGGGATAGTTGTTAAATCTATCAACATCGTCCTATCAACGGATGTTAATGAATGGCATTCTGCTTCTGGAAATTTTACATTTGTTGGAAGTGTAATTCTAGCGGCTATGCCGGAATTTTTGGTGGCTTTGTTGTAATTTTCGAATGTTTGGTATTGACGATTATTAGTATGAACATTGGAAGAATATAAGAACATATAGTCAGGTATTTATCTATCAATTAGTTTGAAATTTTTAATGACTCTGTTCATAACCTATATGTGTTGATTGATTTTCTTTCTTGACATTTAGAACTAATTATTCTCTCTATTTAGGAAAAAATTGTTGTGAAGTTGAAATTGTGAGACGTAATTGCGAAACATAGGTCCACGATTATATGTTGGACTTAACTATAAAGCCCCCTGGAGAAGGATTCTGCTTTTTTTTTATTTCGTTAAAAACCTACACCAATTATTCGTGGCAGTCAGCTGTGTTTTTCTGTTGCGCTGTTGATACCAGCTAATAAAGAACACATTAGTTACAGATAAGTGTTTACCTTGGTTAAAATTGGAATTTTGTATTAATAATTAGTAATTGTAGGAGTAAGGTCTGTCGATTCCATCGGATCGGAGACTTTTGTAAAGTCAAATTCAACTCTAAATTTTTTTGTAGTCTTAATAATTCTGTGTAGGATGCATACTTTGCGAGATATTTGGAAAAAAATTACCACTCGATAAGAGTAAAAGTGTTACTTCCGGTCAGAATTTAAAAAGAATTTCATTCAAAAATTATTCAGTATTGAGTTTTAATTAGCTTTATATTCTTAATAAATCTATGTAGAATGCCTAATTTGCGAGGTATTTTTTTATATAAAAATTATTCAAAGTTTAGCTCTAACTACTTCCATACCCTTAATATACCTGTTTAGAAAGCATACCTTTTGAACTATTTGCAAACACCTATTTTTAAATAAGAGTAAAAGACCTACTTCCGGTAGGAATTTCGAAAAACATGTTCTTTATAAGCTTCTTTAAGCTTAGTAATTGACGATATACTAGTAAATTCTGATTTTCTTACTGAAATAAATTATTACTTCCGGTCTACCCATTTTACTGAAAATTTAATTAGATCTCAAGAGGAAGATTATATTCGTACGTATAAAGTTTGGTATTGGTAGCTTTAGCTATTTAGCTGCTATCGTAATCACACAAACACACAGAGAGAGAGAGAGAGAGAGAGAGAGACTGACATATTTGCAAAAACCACTTTTTCGGTATCAGGGGACTTCAAAACGTGGACATCTGCAAAAAAAATCTCCAGGTCGAAAATTTTCATCACGATACTTTCTTATACTACGTATAGGAAATTGAAACCGCAGAAGAAGTTCGTAGTGACGCTTATTACAAAATCATATATTATTTATAGAGAATCGTATGTCATAAATATGTATATCTACTATGTTGATCAGAAAAATTACATAAAAATATATCTTCACAAAAAAGAATATGCTCGTGTTTGTTATTAAATATTCCCCCTGCTAATACCTTTATAAAAGTAATTTGTGGCCAGTATCTTTCTTGCGCGGAAGATGCAAACATACTCTTTCACCCCAAAAGTAAACGTGTTCATCCATTCGAGGAATAAGGAAACAATAAAAAGGAAGTTAACGCCATCGCAAATAGTATCCTTTTCCACCCCTTCTCTTACCGACACAAATATTTACGTTTCACTCAATTGCTATAATGAAATTCAAACAAATTAAATGAAAAATACAGCCCCAGATCGTCATAATTTGTTTTTATAACTTTGTTATAATAAAAATATCTCTGATGTACATTAATTTATTCATCTGTTATATAGTAATATAGAATATTTGGATCAAATAAGATTCGCAATTTTGGTTTACAAAATAGTATACTGATTTTTATTAAATTTTAAATTTATTTTCTATACATTTCTGCATCTGGTCAGCTAAATAAATCATCTTTCATATCCTGAGAAACGCCTATGTTTTTCTAGAATATCGGGTTATTTAGAAAAAAAATAGTATTCTTGATTTATTGCATTGACTTATTCGAGGGGGAGGGGAGAAAGCCAATTTAGTGATGATTGTAAATGAAAATTCTATTAGTCTATAATCTGTTTTTTAATTCCGCAGTCAATCAAGTAGAGCCATACGAACACTATGCAATATATGATGACATTTGTTTTTGACAAATTTATGATATAGGTTATGTATATTATATTAATTATATAAGCAATGCACAATGTTTTACATGAAGATTTATGTATTCAAATATTTTTAGAAAATCCTTGCAGTTTCTTTGGAATACCAAAGATTCTAAGTTAGTTTCCTAGCATTTTATGTATTTTAAATGCTACTTGCAATCGGGTTTGTCAAAAGAGTTAGGAAGCAATTTGAAAAAAAGGAATGGTGTTGGTCTTATAAGAATTGTTGACATATTGCTGTGACCTTCACATTAAATAAAAATAATAATGTTAAGAATTAGTTGAGTTGTTGAAAAAGAACATTAATTTTATCTTTAAAACGTTTATTTTAAGATTTAGGCATTACTCAAAATAAGTTACAATAAGTAAAATAGGTTGCCAACATTCAAGAGGCAATGCTATTACAAAAATGTATATGTTAAAATATATATATTAAGTTGAATAGGTACTAAAATTAGGCATATAACAAACACAATTTTAAATGAATAAATGTAAATTCAGACGTGCATAATGGTGCCAATTCTTAGGAAATATTTTGTAATAGTAACACTTAAGATATAGTAAATACATCAGACTTATATCTATGAACAGTAAAAAGATATGAATCAAGACATTCATTATACGAAGTGACAGATTGTAATGTTTTATGTAAACAGTAACTGTATAAATTAAAAATACATTTAGTTCCTATATGTATAACACACGGACTTCAATAGACTATGGAAATGGTTATGTGTGGTTTAAAAACCTGCAAAAGAAAAATGCTGTGTCAATATTGTTTAGAGCTTTCTGCAAGTCAACGTACTACCAGAAGAGAGAGCCTAGATAGAATTTGGAGACGGTGTGACGGGGGCGACTGGTCTTTATGGTGCAGGATCCGTAAAAAGATTCCAGTTGTCTACAATGTGTTCTCAGTATGACCTTATCGAGATATTTCTAAAAGAAAAATAAGGGTAAGTTTAGTAAATGGAAAAAGAAAATATATAACAAATGACGAAAAAGGAAATGCGTTCATATACAAGTACAATGAGGGTCTATATTAAGAAGAAAGGAAAAATATACCTACCGTAGACGAAACATAGCAAGTTTGTGAAACACTTTTAATAACAAACAATTCAAGGTGCCGACATTAGAGTATAAACTGTCAAAGACAATGTGTGCGTGTTGGTGTAGATACGACAACCTGAAGAAAACAAACAACAAGGATTTCATCACAAACGTTTCAAAAAATCAATGCCAACCTAAAATTTAGTTTGACAAAAGAGGCGTTAAAAATTGCCGATAGCAATTGTTTTTTTTATATATAAACGAAAAACAAGAATCGACTTGTTAGAGATGTAATCTGTACTTCGAGTTAGAAAGACGCTAATTTTCCAAAAAGAATAAAATTCCTTGAGATAGCAAAAGAGAAAGTAGGGTTAAAATACACTACTTCTAACTCACAATTAGATTAAATGCGTTAGGTTTTTGAGTTTAATTTTAATTTAGTTTTCTTTTATTTAAATAATTTACATTCAATTTTTTTTTTATTATTAAGTTTAAAATGGAGGATGTTAATAAAGCTGAATTTGATAAAATATATGATGAATTAAAGTAAGTTTTGAAATAAATTATTCAATTTAGGATTAATAAGTGGTGCAAGACATGCTGAAAGTACTGTGAAAATATTTCTTTTAGTAAAACGTTAAGCATCATTAATTGTATGAATATTATCTTGTTCAGTAATAATGATTCATTTTTTTAAGTAATAAAAGGATAGTTAATGGTGTTGGATGTGCTGAGAGCACTATGTGCGAATATTTGCTTTCAGTAGATCATTAAGCATCATTAATGATTATATAGTTATTTTAATTTAATATTTCAAACAAAATAAGTACTAATAAACGGGGATGTTCTTGATGGGCAGGTGCTAAGCCGCTAGATGTACTACAAGGCATTCGGGTTCCAAAGTTTTAGATAACCAAGGCACTATGTGAAAATATATGTTTTTGGTGAAATAGCTTCATATTAATAAATTTATTATCACGAATCAATAATTGTTTTTTATCTAAAAGAACAGGATAATATTATTTTTTATTTAACCAGCATTAATTTAATATAAGCTTTACACAAACATTATAACTCAAAAATGAGTATAAATGTTTTCTTTCCTCATTATTTGTAATACAAAAATGGATATAGATACAATATAATAATGTTATTTATGATTGACTTTCTCATAAAATATGAATATAATTTCTACATGAGATTTACATCTTTGGTTTATTTTTTTTTAACCTTATCCCAAACAAAAACTAAATAAGAGGTATACCAGAATAGAAGAAGCAAAAATCACTGCAAGAACTCATAAGAACATTCAAAATACTATGCTGTTAAGGAATAAGCTTATAGGTAGAATATAATGATTTTGTCATTTACTAGCATTTATTCAAATTATTGAGTCTACAGCATAATTTATATGGCTGTACCCAACGTGTGGCAATGTTACATTTTCATTTCAAATAAGAAATTTACCATTTACCAAACAGTGTAGCAGCCACCACAGCAATATGTGTGCTTCAAAGAGCGGAATCTCAAATAGTTTTTGATATCGTTTAAAACAGTTTTTGCTCCATTAATGTATCTACTCAAATAAAGGAGATATTATCTATACAGAACGTCATACAGGTGATAACTCCAGTATATTATACAGGCTGTTTGATAAAAAATTCCCACCCCATAACTTTTTTTATTTATTATCCGATTTCAATCAATAAAAAAAAGTACAAACATGGTTTGCGAACTCTATAAACTACCCATAATCAAAATTCTTTCAACGCTGTCTTGAATACGTAACGATAGTCAACTATTTTTTTTAAAATGGACACTTGTAGGTTCTTTTCTTTAGCCTATTGTGGTTCAGAATTTCATAGTAAGCGGATAAAGGTTACAGATAATTCAATTTTTTTTTTATTAAATATCAACCAAATGATAACTAAATGAACATTACTAGATTCAGAAAAAAATTATCTACCAGACTAAAGGAAAAAACTACAGGTGTCCATTAAAAAAAAAGTTGACTATCGTTACGTATTCAAGACAACGTTGAAAAAAATTGGATTACGGGCACTTTGTCTAACCGTTTTTATACCTTTTTTTTTATTGAAATCGGATAATAAATAAAGAAGTTAGGGGATGGGGCGTTTTTTATCAAACGCCCCATCCAAATAATTAGCAGGTGTGATGAGTTTTTCAAACCCTCGTACGAGAAACTATTGCGATGTCCATATTATTGTGTGGTGTCTGCAAGCAACCATGTTGAATATTTGTTGTAATAATTGTTCTTTCAATTAAATCCAAATTTGCTACGTCGCTTTAAAGTGTTATTTACAGCAAATTCTGTTAATACTGTTTTTTTAACTTTTATTTATTTTTTAAATTTGACAGGAGCTCCCAACATATTATGATGTTTCACCACAGTTGGAATAGTAACTGCAATAGTCTCGACGAACACCTAGTTAGTGTGCTATTGGAAAACATGGGAGTCGAGTGATATTTTCACGGTTAGGTAATCAAATAATAGCAAATGTAACATAATAGAAGTAAAACCAAATCATTTTGCGTTTTGTGCTAAAGGAAAAAAAAGCACAGTATAAAGCAATAAAGAAGGAGTACGTGAATGGATATAAATTTGCCCGAACGTTTGTGCAAACCAAGTCTGCATGTAAATAGAAAACAATCTAATATCAAGTTCAAAGCGAAACTTGAACTAATCTCGTTTTGTTCCTCTATCGTACTGGATGCAGTATGTATGTATTTATATACGTTATATGTACTCGTACGTATATAAACATATCGAGAGAAAAGATGATATACAGAGCATCTAGTTGGGTTTTCGAAAGTGGCAGCAAACACAATACGCGAAATTGAATTCGTTGCGTGGAGTTCATTTGCCTCGGCAATAGACTTCTCAAAACTCCATTGTAAAGATATCCACTTCATAAAATATAACAATTGAGGCGAGTTTTAGAATTTATATACGAAGAAAGACGGTAAATATGTAGAAATAATATAAATTCTGTACCGACATTTTATCATCTACTTATAAGAAAACAATTATTTCATCATTTAGGGGGGGGGGGGTAATAATAATAATAATAATAATAGACTTTATTATACGTAGACACTTCAAGCTGTATGTAACAGGTCACTATACAATTAATAATACAATTAAATAGAAAAATTTTGTAGTAATACGAAGCAAAATGAAGTAAAAACAGAATGGAAATAATAACAAAAATATGTTTAAACCTAACTACGTAAATTGTAGTGGTACCACCCCATGGTTGGGTGACACAATGTAGAGAAACCCGTATCTCTAAATTAAGATATTTAATTTAAAGTTAAACTTTAGAAATAAAATGTAAAAGTATTTGTTTTGCCAGCTCACCTCGAATTATCTCAGGGCGATTCGAGTTTATTGAAATGATTAATTAAAAGAGGTTCCTGTACAGGGTTATTGACTATATTTGGACCAATAGATAACTTTGTTATTTGAAGGATTAGAAAAACGTTTAAATTAGGAAAGTTGTAGGATTTCACTCAAGGCGCTAGAATTTGATATCAGAAAAAACAAACGAACGTCGTAAAGCCGTCAAAAACGGCTAACTTAGTTTTTTTAAATGGAATACCCTATATAATGTTACATAATCTGATTCTAAATAAAATTTCGAGTATATTCCATTTATATAACATATACCTACATTCAACTGTTTTCGCGCTATCGCTGATTGAAAATCGTACTACTAATATGTTTTCTACACCCTTCGTATATGAATTTACGTAAGTCATTACGTGGTTTCTATGGAAACATCGGTAAATGTCAGTTGCCATTAATAATTAAGCCTTCAGAAAAAGGGAAAAAGTGGTTTATTTTCACTCATTATGGGATATACTCAACAAGAACAACTTAATATATTTATGGCATACGTTAAATGTAATAAAAATAAAAGGGAAGCCAGGACTTTATATGCAAGATTGTATCAGAACCTGCAAGTTCCAAGTTTGAACACCTTTGCAAGAGTCTACACGAAAATAATAAATTCTCAAGATTTTAAAAGAAAAAAAAGGACAGCGCGACAACCTGACGATCATGTTCAGTTAAATGTTCTTCTTTATTTTAATGGTATATACAAAACTTGATTTTACTAACTTATTTGTAAACATTTTAAATAACTTTTAGAAAATCCGACTCACTCTATACCTACAGCATGTGAAGCATTAAATACCACATTCTACAGAGCCCAAAGCACACTCAAGAAGTTCAGATACAAATCTTATAAGTTTTGGAAAGTTCAACAACTTTCCGAAGCAAATAAACGCCAACGACTTGAATTTTGTTCCAACATAGCATTCTATGTTGGAACAACTACTTATGGACGACACTTTTTTTGACAGAATAATATGGACAGACGAAGCATGCTTCGCAACAAATAGTGCCTATAATAAACATAATACCCATTATTGGTGTCAAGAAAACCCTCGCCTTGTTAAAGCCGTTAAAACATCAGGATAGAAAGCTTTCAGTGTTTGGTGTGGCGTTGTTGGCGATAGAATATTAGGACCTATATTTTACGAAGGCGGTCTAACTGGTGATAGATATTACCAATTTCTCACTGAAGAAATAGAGAACTTTTTAGATGAATTACCGCTTAACATCCTCAACCGATCTATTTGGCAACAAGATGGTGCCCCTCCTCACAACACGGCGAACGTAACTCACTTCTTAAATGAAAGATATGAGACTTGGGTTGGAAAAAATGGTTCAATTCGATGGTGTCCCAATAACCCTGATCTTACTTTGATGGACAGGTCTTTCTGGGGATGGCTTAAAGAGCGAGTGCATCATGAACACACATTCGACAATTTAGCAGATTTAAGACGGAAAATTTTGGAAGAAATAGAGTTTATTCGAATCCATCAGAAGCAGTCGTTGAGGGATGCCGTCCACAACTTAAAAACGTGTTATCGTCTTTGTGTCGAACAAAACGGAAGTCACTTTGAGCACTTGTTAAAGTGAATATTCAATATTAATTCCACATTTTTTGTAATTAATTCATTAGTTTTAGTTCAGTATAAACAATGCCGTAAATTAAGTTGTTCTTGTTGAGTATATCCCATAATGAGTGAAAATAAACCACTTTTTCCCTTTTTCTGGAGGCTTAATTATTAATGGCAACTGACATTTACCGATGTTTCCATAGAAACCCCGTAATGACTTACGTAAATTCATATACGAAGGGTGTAGAAAACATATTAGTAGTACGATTTTCAATCAGCGATAGCGCGAAAACAGTTGGATGTAGGTATATGTTATATAAATGGAATATACTCGAAATTTTATTTAGAATCAGATTATGTAACATTATATAGGGTATTCCATTAAAAAAAAAACTAAGTTAGCCGTTTTTGACGGCTTTACGACGTTCGTTTGTTTTTTCTGATATCAAATTCTAGCGCCTTGAGTGAAATTCTACAACTTTCCTAATTTAAACGTTTTTCTAATCCTTCAAATAACAAAGTTATCTATTGGTCCAAATATAGTCAATAACCCTGTACATTAATAAAAAATACTATTTAAAATTTTAATAATTCTTATATTAAAATCAATGAATCCTGTATCTATAATTTTACAAACAACACAAGAAGTAACATATATTTAAAAATGAGGTGTGGCCACCACACGACTTTCTTATACGTATGAAAGTGTTACTTCCGGTCCGAATTTTGAAATTTCATTTATACAAAAAATATTCCAAATCCAACTCTAAATACTTTTGTACTCTTCATAAATATATATAGAATGCATAATTTACGACATATTTGCAAAAAATCGCTATTCGGTAAGAGTAAAAGTGGTACTTCCGGTCTGAATTGTGAATTTTTTTTTATATAAAAGATATTTAAAAGTATGTTCTAAATACTTTTATACTCGTAATGTACCTGCCTAGAAAGCATGACTTGCGAGATATTCGCAAAAAACTGATTCTCGATTAGAGTAAAAGACCTTTCGAAAAACTTTATTAAAACAATTGTTCTCAAATTTAATTTTTAGTACATTTGAATTCTTTATAAATTTGTTTAAACTTAGTAATTGACGAAATATTTGCAAAATTCGTTTTTTTCACTGAAGTAAACTACTACTTCCGGTCTGCCGATTTTGCTCAAAATCTAATCAGTTCTCAAGAGGGAGATTATATTCGCAAATACAAAATTTGGAATTGATATCTACAGCGGTTTGACCGCTATTGTGGTCACACGCACACAGACACACAGACATTTTTTAAAAACCACTTTTTTGGTATCAGGGGACCTCAAAACGTGGACATCTGCAAAAATCTCGAGGTCGAAAATTTTCATCATCACAATACTTCCTTATACTACGTATAAGAAAGTAAAAGCAATTCTAATACATTTTTTTACAGACATTAAGCTAACACAAACATTTCTGTAGGTCCTTTGTTCGATTCAATCGTAAGCTTTAAACGCCAGAGTTTATTACATACAATGCACATTCTATATTATACGTGTTTATATCGATACTTGTGACATATCAAGTTATTTTACACATATATTTGTTAGACGATATTTATTTAATTACTTTCTGTTTGAATTTTTATTTTTACAATCTCTCCTCCTTTATTACATAAACCATTACAGTCATTAAACAATAATCATTTAAATAATACCTTATCTAAATTTTTCTTATTCATCTTCTTTTTTGTACCGTTTCCAGCAGGAACTTCGGGCTGCTTATTATCGACGAAATCTTCTTTATTACTACGATGTTTTCAACGGCATCATATGCTTGTTCTGCCACTCGAAATACAATCTTTATTTTAACAATATAACACGTTGCACAATTACTTCTTAGGTGCAACTTTGACCACTACTTTACTACGTTTTCTCGTCAGTAAATTATTTATTGAAGTTATATTAACAATGACTCTTATGCGTAGTCTAATGTTAGGAGTTAGCCTTTTGATACGATATTTAACGTATCTTGCTGTCTACTCTTTTTTTTCTCAGTTAGTGATTTGGTTATTCTACACATAAAATTAGGATAGATTAAACAGTTTGTCAAAGCACTAGAAATAGGAGGCAACTGTTTTAAATACTTAATGGGTAATTTTTCAAAGCTGTCTGGTGCGAAAGTTCGGGAAGGAATATTTGTTGGTCCATAACTTAGGAAGCTCTTCAAAAATGAAAATTTTGAACGTATGTACCATGAATAAAAGTAAAAAATATGACAAGACACTACTTTAGTACATTTATTTTTTAATTTCAGATAGGGGTAATCTACAATTAAGTTCATACCAAAGCAGTTTCAATTGGAATCTGGTTATTGTGCTGGATATTATCGACACAAGATATATACATTAAATTGTATTGTTGCATGTTTTTTCTTTATATTTCATGTATTATTTTCGTAAACGAATGTAGTCCTGTATTGATTTGTCATGTACTATTTGATGAAAAAATAAATAAAGTGAACTAATCAGTTGCCTCAAACTATTAGGGGTCTGTCTTCAAGAGTATTTAAATGATAATTGTACTTGGAAATAGTTATTCTTCTCCTTGTAATATACATTATACTATTATTGTTATGGCTGTTTGATAAAAAACGCCTAACTAACTTACTTCTTTATTATCCCATTTCAATAAATAAAGAAGTTTGACAAACTCTATCTACTGCCCATAATCCCAATTTTTTCATTCTTGAATTCGTGACGATAGTCAACTTTTTTTTAAATGGACAACTGTAGTTTTTTTCCTCTAGTCTGGTAGATAATTTTTTTCTGAATCTAGTAATGTTTATTTAGTTATTATTTGGTTGATATTTAATTAAACAAAAATTGAATTATCTGCAAACTTTATCCGCTTATTATGAAATTTTCAAGTGTGCCGTGAAAAGAAAAACGCAACACAAATGTGACAAATATGTCATTTAAACGTCTGTCATTCGAAAATTAGCTGGGAAATCTGCATGTGTTGTTTACATTTTTTTATTTGTTACACAACACTGCCAAAGCCAGTCATTCATTATTTATAATTCATTTATATAAGAGTCAAAAACAAAAATCAGTGAGATTTAAGGACAAAAATTAAATTAAATTAACAATAATAGTCAATATAAAAATAAATTAGAAACAATTAACAAACGACAAATTACTGGAAATATCTCGAGTTGAAATATGCGGATTTTGTTGCACAGTAAGATGAACATTTCAACATTTTCGCCAAATCGTCGCTGTTCTCGCTTCGGGTTTTCAAAAGCACCATAGCGCCTCAAATTTTCTTTAAGCCTTCTAAATTGGTTGGGATGTTTTTTTTTTATCAAACAGCCTGTATAGACTAAATTGTAATGTAGGATGTTTCCTCATATTTCATGTGTTATTTATGTAAATTAGTATAGCCCTGTATTGACTCATCATGTATTATTTGATGATGAAGAAATAAGCGAAAAATAAAATAAACTAAACTATATCAAATTAAATCTTAGAGCTGGCAGCATGTACTTCTTTTTTTTTTTTTTTTTTTGTAAGGGGAAAATCCTTTATGGACATCATACATCCACAGTTGTATGATAGTGTGGGACTCACCAAATCTGGCCTACCCACTAAAAACCCCCATTTCTGTCCTTCTGTGCCTCTGGAACTGCTTATTTGCGTAACTTCGGATAGCACAGATGTCTCTATTGTCCTGCCCTCTTAGGCACGCCGCGCTCTCCACTGCATTTCTCTTGTTTTTAGTACCTTTTCAATGTAGGTGCTCACTATTCTCCATTTGTCTTCGTTGTCCGTCATAACCTTGATGACGTTATGTTGGTCCAATGTTTGCTGGACTTGGTTGTTCAGAAATGTCCTGTCTTCCGTCCACTTCTCACATATAAACACCGCATGGTCCGGTGTATCTATCATCCCACAGTCTGGGCATAAATCGTCCTCAGCCAGTCCAAACCTCTTCAGGTAAGTTTTAAAGTGGCCGTGTCCCGACAGAAACTGCGTCATATAATAGTTTGCTACCCTGAACTTACAGTGCACCCAGGAACTCAAGTCAGTAATGATAGTTTTGGTCCATCCAGCGGTGGACCCCAGGTCGTCCCATTTTCTTTGCCACTGTTTCAGAGTTATCTCTCTCTCACTTTCCCTGGACCTTGAAACTAACTGCTTTGCCTTGGCAGAGAACATTCTCTTGCGTTCCTCCACCAAGAGTGAGATTGGTGGTATACCCGCTATCGCTTGGGCGGCCCCGGTAGACACCGTCCGGTAGCCGCTAATCACCCTCAGCAAGACCCTTCTCTGGAGTTTCTCCAGTTGTTCTTTTTGTGCGTTTTTCGTCAATGCACGTGCCCAAACCGGTGCTGCGTACAGCACCTGAGACTGTACTACACTATACAGGATCTCCCTACGTCTGCTTGTGGGTCCCCCAACATTAGGCATAATCCTAAGCAGTGCTGCCAGTGTAGAGTCTGCCCTTTCCACCACTCGCCTCACGTGCGAACGGAACGTCAATCGATGGTCCAGAGTGACTCCGAGGTATTTCAACTCCTTCCCGGGGGTGATATGTTCCCCTACCACCTCAAAATGCATGTCACCCTGTCTATAAGGCCCCTTGAGGATCACAGCCTCTGTCTTCTCCGGGGCAATATGCAGGTCAATTCCCATCATATTTTCCACTATTTGCTCTACCGACTCGTTTACTTTGAACACGAGCTCCCTCACATCTTCGGCTTCTACTATGAGTGCGAGGTCGTCGGCATATGCTATCGTCTTGGCTCCATCCATAAGTTGCACGTTTAGGATCTTGTCGTACAAAATATTCCATAAAGTTGGTCCCAACACGGAACCCTGTGGCACACCAGAGTTGACCTCCAGACTGCTTCCAGAAGACAAGTACACCCTCCTCTGGTAGAAATAGTCCTCTATGACGTTTATGAGGTAACGTTCCACTTTCCTTCTTCTTAGCTCGTTGATTATTTGTATCCAGGATGCGGAATTAAAGGCATTTCGGATATCCAGTGCCACCACTGCCACGTACTTACTCGCTGAGGCCTCCACTGTCCTAATCAGTTCTTCTATCGCGTGTACAGCTGATTTTCCGCGCACAAAGCCAAATTGCCTCTGTGACAACACACCACATCTCTCTAGGTCCTCTTCGAGTCTGTATTTTAACAGGCGTTCGTACACCTTTCCTAGGACGTTGAGCAAGCAGATTGGCCTGTAGGTGGCACCCTGCGCCGCTGTCCTCTTCGGTATCAGTACTACCACGGCTTTCTTCCATTCCACTGGGAAACTCTGGTGCGCCAGCAGATGGTTGAAAACCCCCAACAGCACCCCAGGGATCACTGCCATCATAATCTCCACTGCCTCCGTGCTTAGGTGGTCGGGACCCGGGGCCTTACCCCTCTTCATTTTAGCCACGGCAATTCGGAGTTCATCCTCTGTGAAGGCGACGACGTCATCCTCCCTTCTTCCTTGCTTTGCAAGTGTATCGGTTTTCAGTGGGAAGAGATCCCTCACTATCTTTGCTCTCTGTTCCATTGTCGGATGATATTGGGGCGACAGTTTACCCATGTGTCGCATTGCTATCTTGAAGCCACCACCCCATATGTCGTCTTCCAAGTCATCTAGAATCCTGCTCCAATATTGTTTCTTCGCCGTTATTATTAAGCATTTCAGTTGTTTTTTTGCGTTTTTATAGTTTTGTTTTTCGAGTAAGGCTGCTTCATCGCTTCCTCGTTTCCTGTTCTTTCTAGTCCATTTGCGGCGCAGTCTGTAGCATTCTGTCCTCTTGTGCTCGATGTCTGCACTCCACCAGTGTGGCATAAGACGCCCCCCTCTAGGTACCACCGCGATGGTGCATTCCCTGTTTAATTTTGTGATTGTATGATGAAAGCTATCCGGACTCATCGCATTTCGTTCATGGAAATGGTCTCTCAACTTCTCGGCAAACTTGTTTTTATCTAGAATATGTGTTCGGCCTTTGTTCTCTCTCTGTCCCCCACCATCTACTTCTATTTCATAGTAGATGTAGTTGTGATAGGTATAGAACTCGCCAGTTATAACCTCCCAGTTGAATACACGTGCTGCCATTCCGGCTGTGGCCCAGGTGATATCAATAAACGACCCACTATCTTCTCTTTCAAAGGTCGGGGTGTCTCCCGTGTTCATGGAGCTCAAGCCAAGTTCCGCCGCCCATTCCATAAGATATTCTCCTCGAGTATCGGTGAATGCAGAACCCCACATCGGGGATTTGGAGTTGAAATCTCCTGCAATGACTGCCTCTAAGTTCGTAGCTTTCACTTCGACGAGTATGGACCTCGTAAACTCCTCGAACTCCCCAAAAACTACATTAGGAGAGCAGTAGCACCCAATCAGGCACCATTCCTTCCATTTCAAACACACGTAACCGTCGCCACTAGAGTGTCCGCATATGCCCAGGTCTTTCGTTCTTAGGTAGATAGCAACGTTCTTCCTTTTGTCCAAGATGTAATTATATTGCCTCGAGATTGCAATATTCGGCTCACTTATGATTACAATGTCGACGTTCTTTGCGCACGCCGTGGCATAAGCCAGGTCATGCGCAGTCCTTGCTCTACCGAGGTTCAGTTGTAGAACCCTAATTCTTTTATTTCTGTTATGTAGTGGCATGTTTTGTGGATCTTTTCGCCTTCCTTTGTAAGCTCATCAACTCACGGAATTTAGGACATCTAGTCGTATCTGCTCGGTGGTCTTCCGTTTTGCAAACTGGGCAGTAATGTACCCCCTCGCAGTCTTTGGCTTTGTGCCCCGGCTGATTACAGTTGACACACACGTTTGAGCGATCCGGTCCCTGGCATGTCCTTGCACCGTGGCCGTACTCTAAGCACCTGTAACACCTCGGTACTATTATCCTCTCCCGAACTCTGCAGCTCACCCATCCTATTCTTATTCTTCCAATCTTAGACAGAATGTTTGCGTTCGTCTTACTAGTAACGATCGTAGCAATTTGGTTTCCATCTCTACTAGGTCTCATTGATTTAACCGTAATTGCTTGATGTTCATCTTGAATTGATTTACTTAGGGCTACCTCAACATCTTCTGCAGACGTTGCAGCATCTATATCGAGGACATGTAGGTTCGCAATATTTTTGGGCATCTTTACCTCATTATTTATTTTCCTGCTTATTGCTTCTTTGAGTACTGCCGCTTTCTGTCTATCCCCTTCTACTTCTAACATTAGGTCACCACCTGTTGTCCTCTTTATGGTTTTAATCTTCACTCCCACCTTGTTTGGATCCACGTTGTCTTTAACTGTCTTGAGTAGGTCGGCATATGTTGCGCCCCCACTTTTAACCACCAGTTTTTCAGTTTGGCGCCTTGGTGGTTTATTGTTTATTGGGGTCTTCTGGTTATTCTTGCTGTCCGGTATTATTGTGACGTGTGTATCTGTCCTTGCAAACACATACTCACACAGCTTTCTTGTATAATCTTGCTCCAGTCCTTCGCTGAGCATTAAATTTATTTTCCCAGTTGGATGCACCTGCATAGTTTCCCTCAGTTCAGTCAAAACATTGTATACATCTACCATATGGTTAACTCCGTGCTTGTTTATTTTGAGGGGCAGAGCATACAGAGCTGTTGATGATTCCGACGTCTTCTGACTTTTAGTCTTTGTTGCTACCATTTTTATCAAGTAGTCTATTTGCCCCATATTTTTGCTAACCAGATCTTTTACTTCCGGATGGGTTTGTGTGATGTTTTTCAGTGTCCTATTATCTACCGTTTCGTCCGGGTCCAGAAGGATTGCGTAATCTCCTTCATCATTCGAAATCTTGAGGTTATTAATCTTTAATTCAGTTTTAACATACATATCTTCAGGCCATGCTTTATCCAGCATACCGCTTATGCCCGCAAAGCCTCTGTCCTCCTGTAACGCCTCAGTAATCTGTATCCTGAGTATATTTTCGGCTTTCTGCTTCTCTAGCTCCAGATCATCAGGATCCGCCTGAACGCTGACTGTTTTGCTGCACGAGGATGTTTGAGTTCCCACGTCCCTCTTGTCTCTACTTTCCTTTTCCCTGAGACATACCTGTTTCTTTTGATATTGTATGACTTCATTTTCCAATTTATCTACCAGACAATCCAGTTCTCTCGCTACCTGTTTTATTTCGATTTTTGTTTTTGTAGTCTCATTTACCAGCTTTTTGAGTTCCTTTGTTCTTTTTTTCACCTTAGCCAGCATTTTTTCGACATTATCCATGCCGTTACCTTTGATTACAGGCTCTGGCAGTTTTTTTTCCTGTAGCGATGTCTCGTCCCTTTTCCTTTTCTTCTCTTGCTGAAGAACTTGATCGTCTTCGTCTACATCTAAATCAATAACGTCTGTTTTCAGTTCCGGCAGCGAGTTATATCTGTGCCTACTTATACCAGGTGGGGTTCTCCTGAGGGAATCCCTCCTTGCGAACACGTCTTCCTCCTCCTCATTTTGAGGAAACCTTTCCCCACCTTCAGAAACTATCTGTTCCCTCCAGCTTCCCTCCATTTCCTTTTTTTTGTCTTTTTCTATTTCTTCTTTTTTGGATTTTGTTTTATCGGCATTTTCTTTATCGTTCATATCGGTCCCACGAGTAGCAAGGGAAAACAAATGTCCACCGCCGCAGGGCCCCGCGTTACGACGGCAAGGCTAGTTAAAACCGGAGGTCGCCTGGTATCCGGAGTTCAGCACACTTGGAACTGGGCTTCCCCCCAGCTTTGCAAATCTTCAGCATGTGCTGTGCCACCTTGATTATTGGGGGTTTTTTTTCATGTGGTTTCCTTCCACCTGGCCGGCCGGTTAAGGCAAGCCGTAGGTCTGGGTCTTCTACCCTCCTTGAGGCTAGGGTCGGAAGGGGACGCCTTTGTCTGTATTCCCCATTTCAGCATAGGTATACTGCCCGTACCGAGGCTGTCTGCAGGATAAACCTGTCGATGGGGTCGCCACGTCCCAACGGATAATAATAATAATATTATCATTATCATTATCATTATCATTATCATTATCATTTTCATTATCATTATCATTATCATTATCATTATCATTTCATTATCATTATCATTATCATTATCATTATCAGTATCAATATCATTATCATTATCATTATCATTATCATTATCTTTATCATTTCATCGATTATCATTATCGATTATCGATTATCATTATCGATTATCATTATCGATTATCGATTATCATTATCGATTATCATTATCGATTATCGATTAGCATTATCGATTATCGATTATCATTATCGATTATCGATAAGTAGTAGTGCGGTGCTATGAGAAGGATGTTTAAAATTTTCTCCGAAAGAAACCGTGGTTTTTAGTGCGGTTAAAAGCCGGAATTGTGTATGAGATAAGTATTATCTGAAGTGTAAGAACAAGCACTATTGCATAAACTAAGAACTAGTACCGAATAAGCAAACGTTTTGGAAGTAGAGACGTTTTATTGTTTTTAAATCGCAAGTAACAGACACAGAATATTCATCGGTTTTTGGTGAAAAAGAGTGAGACTTTTATTGATATACAAAAAGGGAGTTTTTGTATCGCTGTGTTTTTCTCTCTCCGGGGACAAACATCGGTGATGTCAGGGACGTTTGCCGGTGACGATTAAGAACAAGGCGTGCTTTTGTGTGAGTGGGTGTGTCGATTAAGACGATTGAGAATTAGTGGGTGGGCTACGTCCACTCATCGGTATGGATAAAAAATGTAAGCGATGTCGGAAAAGAGTCGTTCAGCCCATAGAATGTATCGTATGCAAAGCTTCCTATCATCCGGCATGTGCCAATTTAGACAAAGTAATTGTCGGAAATCGTGTGGATTGCTGCAATATTGGAAATGAAACAGTGAAGGAGTTTAATATGAAGGATTTTCTTAATAAAGAAAATATCACAACAAATGATCTTATGCAGGTTATAGCGGGAATGTACGACATGATACAGTCACAAAACATATTACTAAACAAACTCCTATGCAACGTTCAAATAAACGATATGAATAACAAGATAGATGGCATTGCAACTGGAATTACGATGATTGCCGAAAAGGTTGATATATCTGAAAAGAAAAAATCCTACAGTAATGTGGCTGCAACGGGGAACGAAAATATTATAATAGTCCAACCTAAGTCGAAAGATAAAAGCAGTGAAGAAGTGCGCAAAGAAATCAAGGACTCGATCGACCCACTACACTTCAAGGGTGGAATTAGAATGGGAAAGAATACAAAAACAGGTGGCATAATTTTACAATGCGATAATCCGGCAACGCTGAACACTTTGTCCAATAGCATTGAATCGAATCTGAAGGACAAGTTTAGTCTCCAAAAACCGAGAACAATCAGGCCAAGACTTAAGATCTTTGATATTCATACAGAATCGGATGACGACAACTTAATACAAAGAATTATCGAACAAAATAAACTCACTATAAAACTTGAAGATTTAAAAGTAGTACATAAGACGAAACCCAGCAAGGATAAATTCAATATGGTACTGGAATGCAATAGAAACATCCAAGAGAACCTATTAAAAAGAGAGAGAGTATACATAGGATGGATGAGTTGCCGTGTCCAGGAAGACCTACGAATTATACGATGTTCTAATTGTCAGAGATTTGGACATCAGGCAAAAGAATGCAGAAACAGCACAACTTGCCCTGTATGCGCCGAGAGTCATAGTGTGGAAGACTGTAAGAACACGACACATAAATGTGTAAATTGCTACGAGGCACGAACAAAGAGAAATGTGAATATAGAAAGTGATCACCCAGCATGGAGTACAGATTGTCCGTACTATATGAGAGTAAGGAATATTCAGGCGAGTAAAGTTGAAACAATGCACACATAGCAATTACAGAAAGATAGACAGCTACGAATAATGCACTTGAATGTACAGGGATTAGGAAGAAAGTTGCATGAACTTCAATTGTTAGCTGACGAGGAAGATGTGGATGTGTTGTGTATCACTGAACATTGGCTGAAGGACATGGAAATGAAATCTTTGAAACTGGTAAATTACAAACAATGCAGCTATTTTTGCAGAAAGGAAGCCAGAGGAGGCGGTGTATGTATCTTCGCTAGAAATGAACTTCAAACGAAAGAGCTTACATGTACTACAACTTGCGAAAGAGAGTTTGAAACTGCAGGATTAAACATTACACTGGGTGGTAAAACTTTATTACTGTACAGTGTGTATGCTCCGCCGAATAATCATTTATCATTGCCTAGAAATCTAGATTCGCTTTTGGAGGAACGTTTTCGGACTGACTCGAACGTCGTCATATGCGGTGATTTCAATATAGATTGGACAGTGAGTGGCAGGTATCAGTCGATGATACGCAATTTGTTAATACAACGTGATTGCTCTCAGATTATAAATGTCCCCACCAGAATAACAGCAACAAGCGAAACGTGCATAGATCGCTTCATTACAAATATCAGACATACAGAAATAGCAGTGGAGAGTAACCATCTATCGGACCATACGTTTCAACTGGCATCACTACCGCTAGGAAGTAGAAAAACAGTGGACGATCAAAATGTGAAATACATCAGAAAATGTAGTCACAAAAATATTTTGAATTTTAAATCGTTAATGGGCAGTGAGAACTGGGACACAGAGTCACAAAATATAAACGACTTATATGATGAAATTGTGGGGTCATTGGTGTCGAACTTCGAGATTGCTTTCCCATTGACACCTGTACAAAACACGAAAGATCGTAGACAGCCCTGGGTCACCAGAGAAATGAAGGATTTATCTGCGTTGCTGCGAGACACGGCAAGGTGAAAAAGCACATACAGAGCGATTTTTATACAGAGAGATATAACATTATCAAAACATACTATCGAAATATGATAATAAAAGCGAAGCGCTCATACAACAACGACAGAATATTAAACGCCGACAATATCAATAAGACCTGCTGGAAGATAATCAATGAACAAAGAAACCACGAAACACATGACAGCTTAAACTTGACAATAGACGGCATTAAGATTAAGGAACAGGAAATGGTGGAGATGTTCAATGACCACTACGTGGCACAGTCTGAAGACAGCTTGCACCCAAGTGAAGCAGTTACGCCAGGGGCAAATGTTGTGAATACCATTTTCATTGCGCCGGTCACGATAGAGGAGGTCGAGCAGGCATTGAGCAGGTGTTGCACAAAGTTGTCGTCCCGCTGTGATGGACTCGCAGGCAATATCATTAGAGCGGCAAAGGAGTATATTGCGTACCCTCTCTGTAGAGCAATAAATGTTTCCTTTCAGACGGGGATTTATCCGTCAGCTCTCAAAATATCGAAAGTAGTACCAATCTACAAAGGGAAAGGTGACAGAAATATTATTACCAATTACAGACCTGTCTCTGTACAGAATCAGCTGTCAAAGGTGTTCGAGCACTGCTTCCTGACGCGTTTGAACGGTTTCCTTAAGAAGTACCACATTCTCAATGACTCTCAGCACGGATATCGAAGGAATAGGTCGACCTGCACAGCCATCCACAAAAGTTTGGATACAATATTCGAAGCACTGAACAAAAAACAACATGTAATAGCCTTGCTTTTCGATATGAGCCGGGCGTTCGACTCGGTAGATCACGCTCTTCTACTTGCGAAGCTACATGCAATAGGAATCAGAGGCCCAGCTAATGCGTGGATAAAGTCGTACTTGCAGGGTCGTTCGCAGCAGGTGAGGGTTGGTGCTGCGATGTCTACTACGAAATTGATTGGGAGAGGTGTGCCCCAAGGCACCATTCTGGGACCCATCCTTTTCAGCATCATGATTAACGATCTGCCAGAGGAATGTCCTGCAGCAACTAGCATTAATATCTATGCGGACGATACCACCATCACGGTTGCTCACGAAAATGAACAGGAATTGGTGAGAAGAGGCACAACAGCGGCATGCAGCATTCTAAATTGGTGCACTTTAAACGGCATACTCTTCAATACTAGCAAAACCAGGTTGATTCAATTTTACCCAAAGACGAAATCAGTCGATACAAGCCTTCTTGTAAGACTTGGGGGTAAATCCATCGAACAGGTAGACTGTGTCAAACATCTTGGATTGTACATTCAACCAAAACTTACATGGGAAACACACATAGATTGGGTATGCGCCAAGTTGAGTTCGGTCGTGTACATGTTCTTCGCAATCGGAGGTACTGTGTCGGGGGAAGTAGTGCGCGAGATGTACTACGGACTTTTCCAGTCGGTGATGTCATATGGACTGGTTTTCTGGGGTTCCAGCGGCCGCGTCGATCAGATCCTGAAGTTGCAGAAGAAAGTGCTACGATTAATGGAGGGATCTGCGTATAGGGCACATTGCAGACACTTGTTTGTGAAATATCAAATTATGACGGTGTTCTCACCTTACATATACAACTTATTGGTGTTCTCTCAACACTTGATTCGGAACAAGCAAGTAAACGGTCCCGAAATGTCGCTTTTTTACGACCCTGAGACTTCTTGCGCCTTCGAAACCTTCAAAACTTAGAATTTCAGGCTTAAAGTGAAACGTTGAATAAATCTCCGATCGTGCGTCAGTTTGACGTTTGTCGGGATTTTTCAGCCCCTCAATTCGCCACTTTTGCACGTCTTTTGTCCTCTACTAAACCCGCAAGAGCGGTAAAGGGTGTGGTGCGCTTTTAGTATGTATAATTTGGAAGTAAGTATTGATATAAGTATAAGTAGGTACACCATTTTGAAAATCAGGTGATTGTTTATAACATTATTATAATTTGTATAGTCTGTTTCAGGTTATCGCAGCGGTAGAAGCCCTGAAGATGTCTCTTAGGACTGTGGACGAAACGTCGGCATAGAAGCAGAGAAGACCCAGAAACCAAGAAGGTATATATCAACGACAACCGTGATAGGCTACCACTTAGATTAATATATTTTCAAATAATAAATAGTTGCAACTCCACTTTTAATTACTTGAAGAGGAATAAACGTTAATGAGTAATACAAGCTCAATATTTATACATAGTTATAAAGAATTTCAAATCAACCGCTTTTTATTGCTAAAGTGGTTTGTCCCCACAAAAGATGTCCCTATATCATAAATATATTCTAATGCGAAGTATTATTATCCATGGCTGTTATGAATTGCTAAATTAAACCAGTTCATCAACATTTTCAATTGAATCTTAAATTATTACAACATTGTGTTTGCAGAAATATTTGTTAGAAGTTTTCGAATTTTGCTTAATTGACTGATGCTTGTTTCCCAAATCGTATTCACAAAATTACACATTTCTAACACTTGTAACGTAAATGGTTATTGCTGTTATTTTTACAAATGAAGTTTGGTATGGTATATGGTAATTTATTATTTATAAATATCCCTAGGAAATAACTAGTTCATTTAAAAAGTTTTTCAGGAACATCTGCTGTCTTCATATGGAGCGTTTGTTTAGTTGAGATTTATTATTAATCTTTCGCTTTGCACCAAATCGAAAATTAATTCTCGATTAAAATCATTTATATTTAATTCCTTTGCGTCATCTACGGATACAGTCATAAATGAAATTACTGACATACAAGATAATATGTGCTAGTATGTGATAATATTACAATGTCTGAAAAATTATTAACAAACCGAAGAAAACTATAGAAACCTCAGGATGAATCCTTAGGAAATGCCTTTATTGAACTTCTTCGATTCTGATAGAAATTCTGACAAAATGACAAAATATTGTATTTAACGAGTACCTCTAAAACCTATCGCTTATACTTTTTTTTATAATGTAACAGAAATGCAAGCTGCTGTCCATATGAGGATTATGACTAACGAACATTCTCGAAACGTGCTTACCCATGTTCAACTTCATCAATTGAATATTGTTCTCTTTTAACATTATTTATTCTCTATTCTAACGACGCGTATTTAAACAGTTCATTCTAGTATGAGAGAGAAATTTAGAAAAGAGATGCAATATGCAGGCGTTAGTGGCTAGCGTTGCAAGGTAACAGAGAAACTACTGCGGAAGTTCACCTTCGCCAATTACAGTTCCACCTTTATTTCATAATTCTTCCCGATTTAATAGGTTATTAACACTTTTAAAAAAATACATTAATACTGAAGGCAAGGAGAATGAAATGCATATACTTTAAATAGGATGTAAATTCATAAGCCCAGATGCGTAAGTTAGTTTTTAGAATAGAATTCAATATATTTAAAATAGAAAAACGTTTCTAAGTTTTAAGATTTGATGTGTCATGTATTGAGAGCGTATTTATATAAACATACTTTTGTTAAACAAGATTGATGCTGATTAAGAGAATTCCGATGATCTGTAGTCGTGTTTAGAAACACAATAAATAGGACAATATTAGGAAAAACGCTTAGGACAGAGACTTTTATATCTCACGAAGTTGGGTTCCACATTGCTAATCTTTAACCTATTTGGGAAAATCCCTGAATTCATTGATGTGTTGAATAATATGTTTAGAAGATTCCTATTATCCAAATTATTTTATGTAAGTCTATACATATGTTAATATCAATAGCACAATTTATTATCATACTCACTCTGTTTTACTAATTAAATTAACTTAATTGAATACCTGGCAATTCGCGTAATTTATGAAGCATATAATGTTCAAATTAACAGACGTAATCAACACTTTATTTAATTAAAAAAAGAACGCAATAACGCAATCATAACGGGACGAATGAAATATAATTGGAAATTTTTCATTATATACTATAATAATTGTACAGAATGCGGTGGAAGCACTCTCCCAAACTCTCCAACAATTTACCAACAGCAAACACCAGGCCATTAATTCATAAATCAAAAAAGAATATTTCGTTACAATTTACGTCCGGAAAATCTGATGAAACTGAATAAAAGTGCGCAAATTTCCCCTTACCAATATTCAACCAAGCTTCCATTCCATTAGTGGATGTAAATGTTTCCTATTTGCTACATTAAAAAAAATACATACGTATGTATCTAATAATATGTATACCTATTGTGTGATAATTGTTGCACTAAAAAGGTAGTCGGTTCATATTTCAACTATAACCAAACTTATTTGTCGTCAACAGTTAATGTAGATAATTAATTACAATTATTATAATTTTTTTCCATTGTATATATACCGGGTGTTAACGAGAAAATGTATCAGCCCGTTATTAATTTAATACCTAAAATAAAAGTTTGAAACTTGAACCATATATATGAGGATTGGTAGGCTTATTCGGGTGCACCCAGTTTTTTTTTTTGTAGAACTTCCTGTCTAATCGGAAATTATGTTAATTTCGTATTTTTTTTAGACAACATTTTGTATTTTCTTCATATTTGGTCTCTACTGAAAATCTGCCATCGAGTACAGATTAACTTTTAACATTTTTGTGAAAGATGACGGTATCTATTCAATCAAAACCACCAAAGTTGGCATTGTAAACAATTACATAACGTATTTCTCACATTTACACGTCTCGGTGAAGGAAATATTTATTTCACGTTGAAATTACTAAAGAAAATAAGAAAAAATTTTTAATAATTTTAAAATGCCAGGTACTCATTTTTCTTTTAAATAGTAATACCTATTTGTTATTGCACTGCCAAAATTGCCATAATTTTAGCTTTCAAGTGATATAAAATATGCGGTGGTTTAGTGGTATATCCTGTCTCAGAATAAGAAGGAGTGATTCAAATATCCCGCCAAAACATGGAACACATAGCTTAAAATATAGTAGACAATTTGATACGACATCATGACAATTGAGATGAGAACAACTGTATTATTTTTAAGTAAGGATTTAGCTGTTTTGTGTTTCATTTACTAATTCGGTTAAAATGGATGGATGTGCCGCTCATCGTTCTACAATAGAAGCGGCAATAAGAGTGCAAGGTAATTGGAAACAGGAAGCATCGTGAATGTGTTATACCAACATCAAAAGTGTGAATGAATTCTATTTATTATTAAATATTTGTACCAGAGAGCAAGAATTAATCAAACCTTTTATCTTTTATCAAGACGTCCTCAAGAACTAGCAGAAGAAGTTTTGCTTATTAGTTTCTATTTTAAATATATCTATAAAGAACTTATACAAATAAATCATTCGTATTACTGTTACAAACCTTGAGCAGGTAAATTCAAGCAAGCACTCTTGGAAATGTGAATCTTCCATACAGCAGTAATAAAGTTATATCGGCTGAAATTGCTTACACGACCTGCAAAGATAATTATATATGGAGTAAAATTTTAGAATAATGTATAATAAAGTATAACAAATTTTTATTTCTATTATATATTTAAAATTAACAAAAATTTAGTGTTCACATCATGTTAAAAAGATTAAAAATACAACAATTGAGACTGTAATTACAAAAAAAAAAAATGCCGCATAAATTAGTCTGATTTACTTGTGCTGGACATTAATAAGTCACATCCACAATCACTGTTTCAAACATAAACAATAAATGGTTTCACAATCATCCATTAATCCATCTATGTCTCACATTCTCTTTGCTACTTTAATTACATGGTCGGCACATTTTTTCCAATTACTTATGGTAAATTTTCTAATTGCTTCTGTTAAAAGTTATCGTAGAAGTGATATTTTGAAAGGGAAATTTTTTGAAACAACTTCACCTTCTATTTGGGCCCAAATCATTTCAGTCGGGTTGAGCTCGCAATGATATGGTGGTAACCTGTGCAGCTGTCCTTTCCAACTTGGGTAATATTTGTTGTAACATCCTTCAAAAATGTTATCGTTCATTTCACGAATCAATACAATAGTCCTTTTCCCACATATATCAACTCCGATCCTTGCGTATTTTTACCAGAAGGGCTTTTTCATTCTGTTGATAGGCTTTCCACAAAAGCTTGTCGTGCACTCATTATACTTTCGGCAATCCAAACTGTTCTTCAAGCATCTTTCATCTAATTAAATATTGGACGACTATCATAATTTGTACTGTTTTATTATTTTCAGATATTTTCCACCAGATATTTTCAGTTTTTTCTGTTAGTAGAGGTTTCTTATTACGTTTGACATATCCGAAATATAACATGTATATGAGAACATGTGGTAATATAATTAGTATTTAATTAACACTTACTTGAAATTAATGACTTTCAAGAATCTGTGTAGAACTGCTCAATTCATTTTTGGTATGGACTCATCTATAGCTATTTTGCAATGATATTAAGTGTAGGACGTTGGAATTAAAAAAAAGAAACTGTGCAGTGTGGTACAGTGTTTTTGACAGATTCATCAAATCCAAAATTTCAAATCCCTTAGGTCTTAAGCCGTCTGATCACTTATATTCATGTTGTACATAAAAGTACGGACTTTATTTAATAACACAATAAAGTATAATAAACAAAAGTAAAAATGTAAGACACTAGGTTATGGCTTGGTTATAAACATAAAATGACGTTTTGCCGAACTTATTTTCCCATGTACAACTTGACTACGCAAGAACCAATGAGATACCTTAAAAATTTACACCATTTTGGCGCGATATATTTGAATCACTCCTTCTTATTCTGAGACAAGGTAGTATAAAATCTAAAATTTTCTAAAAGTAGTCTTAACCCCAAGCGACAGAACAATAAAAAACAGAGTTACCGTTGAACATAAACGTTACCTGTACTAATTAACAGGCTACTTCTAGTTATGACAGTTCACGCTATTTTTGTGTATTGTTAAATTCTTTACTCGTAGGTTAAATTATTATTGTGTAGTTGTTAGGTACAGTAAACAATATCAATTTGGTAATGTATACTAGAGATGAAAAATTTATTACTTTTAATTTATTGAGATTGTCGTAAAAATTCGGAAGCGGTACAGCACATTCAAGACGGACAGCAAGTATCCCAAAATTATTTTATAAGAGAGAAAAATCAATTCAGGAGAGAAGAGAACGATCTACATAAGAATAATGCAGACTTTGAAGAAAGTTGATAGAACGGTTTCCCTCCGACAAATCTGCCGCGAGTTAACTATTAGTTATGAATCAGCGCGAAAGGTTTTAAAGGAACATAACTACAAATCTTTCAAGTGTCAGACAAACTAACTCCTATTCGAAACCGGTTTTGTGAGAAGATTAGAGTTTTGCAAGTGGGCTGTAGATAATATCCGAAGAGATGGTAAGTTTGCTGGTAACATTATTTTTTCCGATGAACCCAGATTCACAAACTAAGATTATTTAACCGACAAAACACAAGATACGCCTGGGCATAGGATTGTATAGAGTAGGTAACCTTCAAGTGAGATTTTGTTTTAATGTTTGGCTGGGAATGATTGATACTAGTTTGTTGTGTCAATAATATTAGGCTTGGTAGGAGTGTTTTTTTGTTGTTGTTGTAAAAAAAAGGGAGAAGAATGAGTTCTATCTAGGGTGTAAACTGTTGATATACAAGTCACAACGATTGTTCTCATCATAGTTCTATCTCGGATGTTAAATCAATCACTTTATACATAATTCAAAAGATAGATCTCATCAAGTCTTTTTTAACATCAGTCACTACGATATAACCTCAACTGTAAACATGGTGGTCAGTGTATATAGTAATTTTTACGCTGCAGTTTATAGTAAAATATTTAAGTGCAACAGTATTGGTGTTTTATTAAAACAAAACCTATGGTCCTTCGAGCACAAGCATTTGACGAAACTAGCATGGAGTGGCAATATAGCAAATACATTGACTTATAAAAGAACTGTCAACAAGGAGGACAACCACGAACCACTGACACGTGAATCGCATTTGAAAACTCAATGTGAGCAGAGCTTTTGGGTTCCAGACTAAGATTTACCGAAAGTGATATAGTAGTGTGGTATATTTCGTTGAAAATACGAATAATTATGATCTAGTCCAGCGGTTCTCAAACTATGGGGCGCGACACACTATCTGTAACCTTGCAGTAAGTTAATTACTTATCTATATATACATTAGGGTGACCGCAATTCCCCTTTTCAGCTATTGAGATAGCCGAAATTTGAGCTCGATTAAAGGACGTTAACCCGTGCCGCTCGTCGCTCAAAGTTTAAAAAAATCCAAATTTTCGGCCAAAAGGCTGACATAAGGAGCCATAACTCCGGTAAATAATAAAAACATGCTTAATATCTCAAAAGAAAGCTAATGTTGTTCTTTAAAATTTATGTTCTATATATAATTGTTGTTATTTTAAGTCAAACCGAGTTACAACAGCCTTTAGCCCCAAAAACGTGACCTGGTACCAGTAGGAGACAGTTTGGGGGGTATTCTAAGAATTTTACGGGTTTTTACATAATGTGTCTCGGAATTAACATTTTTTTGTTAAAAAGTATTTTGGAACTCAATTTTCAAACATAAAGAGCCTTTTGTTCTAATTTAATCTTTTATTATATGGGGATTACCTGACTAGTTTACCAAAGAAAGACCCGTTTGACAGGTAAAAGGGAGGGTGATTTTAATTTCTATTTTAGGGATGGTGATTTTACTTCAGCGTACAAACGACCTTTTATTTATTCAGTTTAGTTTCTAAAGTGCCTTTGAGCTGGTTAGATCGAACAATTATCTAGTGAAGATATTTTAACGTTTTTTTTTAAATTTTCCAAGTGTGTGTTATTGTTTTTATAACTATTATAGTATTATTTTAAAACACATTTGAAAACATTTTATTGAAATTAAAGTTTGTAATATTATATATTGTTTCATTTTTCAAGTTAACTGTTATTTACCTATTGGACTCTGAAATGGCATCCACATCAGGTGTACAAAGCCGGACCAAGGATAAAATATTTCTTGTGGGCTATTCCATTCACCAGATCACCGGTTGTAAACTACCCTCAAATCGTCAAGTTTTGTGTGCTTTTTGTTTTATAATTTACGTACTGTGAAATTAACTTTAAGAGAACCATCAAAACTTACCACACGAGAAGTGTTCATTTTTTGGGAGAAAGCTCGAATCCCGACTAAACATGAGCAAGATGCAATTATTAAGCTGGAAAAAATTCACGGCGAGTGGAGAACTCTTCAAAAAGACCGGAAGAAAACATCGGAAACGGCCAAGAACAAATTTAAACAGTTTGTTCAAAAGTTGGATGATCTCTTTGATATTGCTCAACAAGATGCATTGGCGCTGATGAAATCGGAAGAAGATAAGGCGTTTCTCCTGAAACAGAGGCAGAAGGGCCGCCCAGGTTCCATGACTGGAGTAGATCTCAAGTTGTCTCGAGCTGAAGAAATCAAGGCGCAAAAGGAACTTGTAAAAATGAACCGACAAATCCAAGAAGAAACTTGATATTGGTGAGTTTTCTCTTATTATTATTATTCTAAAAAATAGATAAACAAATAAGTAAATAGTTTCATTATAATTGAAAGAAAATTGTACATGAGAGCATCATTTGGCATCTTTATGATTGAGTTTATATTTTTTAAATAATACTTATTGATAATTAGAAGTAGGTGATTTAGTACCCATGTATTATTACTATTCTGCTAAAACGCAAGTTTTTATAGTCTTTTTCTCTCTTTCTTTTGTTGCTTCTTAGAGACGGATGATGAAGACAAGTTCGAAGAAGGAGAAGAAGAAGAAGACACTGAAGAGGACAGCATCTACCAGGAACTTGAGAGCTTGGAGGAAATGGACATCCCTGAAGAAGCTGCAGAAGATCCAGGACCATCTGAGAGCAAGAGGATGAAAGTTTCATTTGCAAGGGTTGTTAAAGAGATTTTAAACATGAATTTGTCCATTTTGTTAGATCGATGTATGTATCGAGGTATCCAACAGAAATGCCATGAGAATTTTAATAGCTACTCTAGAAGCACTAAACCTTGACCCTCTTGAGTACAAACTCTCGAAAACTTTATTACATTATAGAAGGCAAATTTTCAGGGAACAATATACTAAAAAAAATTTAGATAAAGTAAACATTCCTGAAAAAGAGCCCGTGGTTGTCCATTGGGACGGTAAACTTTTACCGGGTGTTTCAAAAAATGAATAATGTGGGCGAATAGCTATTGCTATTTCATATGGGGAAAAGGAACAGCTGCTGGGAGTTCCTGTAACAGCAAACAGCTCTGGAGAGGAGCAAGCCGTAGCCGTATATGAATGCCTACATGAATGGGGTCTTCCCAACACCGTCAAGGCGATGTGCTTCGACACTACAGCATCCAACACGGGAAGACTCAAAGGAGCATGCGTCATATTGGAGCAAATGTTAGGAAGAGAATTGTTATACCTAGCTTGCCGTCACCATATCTTGGAAATTATGTTAAGAGGCGTATTCGACACAAAAATGGGATCAACCATTGGACCTCATCCAGACATTTTCAAGAGATTCTTCACTGCGTGGCCCAAGATAGACAAGGGAATATACGACACAGGTATCAGTGACAATCTAATACAAAAGCAGCTAACTCTAGAAGTAATTGCAAATGTTACTGCTGAATTCGATACCAAATTAACTGAGAGGCACCCCAGAGATGACTACAAGGAGCTATTGCAGTGGGTTCTCGTATTTGGTGGATCACTAGACGGCAATGTTGTGGGTTTTAGAACTCCAGGAGCTATTCATCACGCTAGGTGGACGGCAAAGGCTATTTACTGCTTAAAAATGTTCATTTTTCGTCGTCAGTTTAAGATGGTTAAAGAAGAAGAAAGTTCTGTGCGTGCCATTTCTGTTTTCCTAGTTAAAATTTATTGTAAAGCTTGGTTCAATGCTCCAAAAGGTCATCTTGCACCAAAGCAAGATTTAGGTATTTTGCATAGTCTGTTAGACTATAAAGAATGTGACAACGACATTGCAGAAATAGCCCTGACCAAATTTTCGAACCATTTGTGGTATTTGAATGCAAATTTGGTGGGATTATCGTTTTTTGATCCCACAATTACAGACGATTCAGTTCTGACTTCATGTTGTTGACCTCGGCTTTTAGCTCACCTACCTCGGCTGTTAACTGCTTGACTTTTTCATCAAACTCTAGTTGCAGCTTAATGCTTATTTTTTCACTGATTCTACTGATGAATTCCTCAGAGAGCAACAGATGTTCAATTGCCTTTCTAATGTAGGTGTCATCTTCAGCACCGGATGAATTTGTTGTTACCCGGAACTACGTCGCACTAAGATAGCAGACTGAATTTAGATAAAGATAACGGAGAATCACAATAGGCGATGATTGATTCTGGAAAACGCAGGGCCGAGCTAACTCTGTCGCAGACGGCGTGACGGTTCAGATAAACTTACACCAAAAGTAGAGCGTCGGTCGGCAACGACGCGAGCGACGTTGTCCGGGCACCAGGACACTATGTTACCTTAACGATAACCTACCTGCGCCTCCTATGAGCTACCACTGGCTGTGTCCCTCCAGCGGGTTTCCTATTGATCACCCTGTATAATATGATGCACCTAACCTTACGTATGTGCTTGTCACAAAATTATTTGAGATATGTAGAGGTAGAATAAAAGAAAAGATGTTACGAAATGTAGCAAGATTTAATTAAATTTGGTATGTTGATTAAGTTATTTTTTTTTTTAAAAAAAACAAGAAGAAGTTAAAGTATAACAGAAAATACAAAGTGACACAAAGCTGTCTGAACAGTTTAAATATAAAAAAAAAGATTAGCAAACGTTGAATAAAATTGATTTACAAAAAAAAGTAATGAAAACTAGACAGTTTAATAATTTGGAAGAAAGCGTTAGGTAATATTAAGGAAATATAAAAGAAAATAACAAGTCTTAATACTAAATCATAATCTCTGCGTTTCAGCAGAAGATGGTTGGTAGCAGAAACGTTTCATCACCTCACATAATATATTTACAAAGTTATATCATGAAAACGCCACTACGGCAATGATAACACAAAATGTGATTTAACATGTACGCAAGAAAATTAATGACAACTAGTACTTAAGACTTAGACTAATAAAGTGAAAAATTACTTAAATTGCCAAACACAAGGTTTGTTTACATGATCATAATTAATTTAAATGAAGGTTTCTTATTATCAAATGTCAAATAATTAAAGATAAAATTAGAAAGGAAATTTTATAATATACAAAAAAACACTGAGCTTCCTGAACAAAATTTACTCTTGCAGGAATGAATTTATCTAGCTCAGATATTTAGACAAAAGTCTGCAAGAAAAGTTAGAGTCATAACGACAAAAATTCTCTAGCAATTAAGCACAATAAAATTTAATTACATCAACGAGAGCCCTCCAAAAAAAACTGCTACTTAGGGTCACTCGGTATACATCAAAGCAAATTTGCAATTAAACAAAAATTAATGTGTAATTATTGTGACCACACATGTAATAAGTGGCACGGCAGGTATCTCTTGAGCACCCAAAAGTCTCATTTCAAAAACATAAGAAAATTAATACTGTAATATGACCAGTTCTCTGGCTCTAAATTTTCATCAAAATAGTCGAAATACTCATCGGAAAATTAGGTACATGGATGTACTTAGCTGAAATTTCAAAATGGCGGAGGCACGCCAACTGTAATTCCACCCAAAATCCGAAATGAAAAGGTAGGCACAACTCTTACAAAAATCAAAACGGCATCTACAGCGGCCAATCCAGCGTATAAGGTCTGAAGGCTTAGCCCTGTACTAACATCCTATTAAATTCGAAAGAAAAGAAACAAGAATAAAAACCCCGAAAAATTAACACAAAATTACAATCACTTACCCCAATTTTAGTTGGAGATGCACGTTAAAGACTCAGAAGTCACACATAGCACGAAAAGAAATTCAAAATCCAACACGTGGCATTCGTAAATCAGGTAGCGGTATTGCGGTAAAATTTACGATAAAACACCTAATTAAGTTATCGATACTTAAGCTTATTTCGTTAAAGCCGCCTAAGCGTCAGTCTATCTTTTAGACAAAGTGATAAAATTCACCAAATGAAAATAAGCATATCGTGCTGATGCACTTTTAACAAGCTCGACTTCGAAAGTGACCCAAACGTGACCTTTCCGGTAGATACGTTACAACCAAAGAGCACGCAGGCCCAATGATTTTAAATAAAGGCGGGAGATTTCAGATATAAAACATAGCAGGCACAAGACGAAATTTGACAAAAGGTGGAGTCAGCACCATGGCAAATAATTAGACACAGACACGAACATAACTTAGATGAAGATAAAATAACAGAAAAAGAAAACCTTTGAAGTACGTAGAATTAACAAAGTCGGCAGTTCGAGAGGAACATACATGCTAGATGTTGGCAATCCGTGAAACGCACATCCACCTGGGCGAAGTAACCAAACGTTTGACAGATAGAAAACAAAACAAACTCAGATGTAGACACAATTTTTAATACGAAAGAACAAGGATTCTGCAGGTAACTATAATATTTTTTAAATTCGCTCCGAACAGACGGTTAAGAAAAACCGATCAAAACATATATTTCAGAGTAACAACGACACTTAACCCCTACAACGGTTCCGGGGACGAATTAACAGAAGTTTCTAATACTTAGAATATCGATGATAGAGCAACAAACGAACTGCAAAACAAATAAGAGTATGCCCAATATTCCAAGCACTTCCCTATTTAATACTCCTTGCATTTTTAGTGGCATAAACACGAAGGCAGAATATTAGTCAGACGTACAAGAGGGTCTATGTCTAGGGATACACATAAACACAGGCGACAGTAAATACAACGAGGCTGACTGATGTGTCGAAGAATTTAAAAACACAAATAAATGCACTTCGCAGAGTTCGGAAGTAATAAATAAGCAGATATTGATAAAACTGAAACAAGGCGCAAAAGTAACTGCAAATGCAGATAATTCGCATCTACAGGTAGGATAAAATAAGCTAGAGATAAGATAGTTAGAATTAGTTACATAGATACAGAGTTTTTTACACATAAAGAATGTATTTGCCCGATAATACATATTAACACATCTGTCAATTTCACGGTTCGTGACTTAGGGCTCCGAGAGCACAATAGTAGGTTTAGCACACACACCGATATACATCAAACGATCTCTTTCAACCGGTGAACCAAACGATGTACAAGGTTCGCTCAAAAAGTCTCGCGCTCATACAAATTCTACGTACTTAAACAAAGACACATAATCTTACGAGAACTAAATACAAAAGTAAATTTTACAGCATAACATTGTTCTGTTTCTTAACTTGTAATCCATTGTGGATAATAACGGGACAAATTGTATAGAGCTAGCGCACACACGTCTACTCGAGATCGCAGTTCATTGCAGACTTATTTATTTAATTATTTTATTCTATTTGTGTATATACCTTATCATTGAATTTAAAATGTTTTTTTATATTTTAAATTTATATATATATACAGGGTTATTCACGCTATACGGCGGAATATTGTGGCCAAAATACGTGACTTTCAAAAAGTTTCACTTTTGGGATATATGGGGGTCTATTATAGTTACTTTTTAAAATTATTTTCATATTATACAGGGTGTTCCAAGAGCCCTAAAAGTATCAAAGTTGTGTTTTTTTAAATGGAACCCCCTGTATATTATTGTATTTTCGGATTCTCCGATCAAAATAAGTGTCTGTTTTAATAAGGTTTACAATACCTAAACCTTAAGGTTTTTTAAATAATTTGAATTTTGCCAAAATCTAACCTAATTTTCATGTTTCAAATACTTAAGAAGTATTTAAGTTATGTAAGCGAAATTTACAGCGAAGTGTAACAATATATCATATTTTATATCCCAATCATAATAAACTTGCCATCTTATACAGGGTGTCCAAAAATTAAAATTAATCAAATAAGAACTTTAAGTGGCTATAACTTGATTAATTTAAATAGAACGCCATATTTTTTAACTTACCAGGAAATGTACTTTTTAATTACCTATCGAATGGTATTAGGGTGTTCTATAGCTAAGTCTTCGCGTTTTTACAGAATACGCCAAAAAATCGTTTTTTGCACCATTTGGTGTTTTTTAAATAAAAGTTCTAATGTATCTAGTTGCCTATGGTATTTAGAAATGTCACATAAATTCATTTAGTCTGTCAGTTTAGTCTGCAAAGTCTGTTTTTGCTATAGTGGTATTATTTTTTGTAATTGTGGAAGTTTAGATCGTTATTATTTGAATATTGTTGTGGTGTTGCTTAGTCAAAATGAAGATTTACCCAAAAGAAGAGCGTATTGATATGATTTTTATCCTAGGAGAATGTCATCAAAATTGTTTATTGGCTTCTCGAGTTTATGCTCAAAGTTTTCCGGAAAGAAATCATCCTAAGCCAGCCGTTTTTGAGAGATTATTAAACCAGTTTCAGGAAAGTGGAAGTGTCAGTTATAAAAAACCCATTACAAGAAAACCTGTCACTGAAGATGAAGAAAATGTTTTTACGGTAGTTGGTTCAGTTATCGAAAATCCCAATGTTAGTCAAAATCAGATATCCGAAAATACTAACATTAGTCAAGCAAGTATTTCAAGAATTCTTAAAAAACACAGATTTCATCCTTATAAAATCCAGCTCTGCCAAGAACTTTATGGAAATGATTTTGACAACCGAACTGAATTTTGCATGTGGGTGTTAGATAAAGTGGCAGAAAATAAAAACTTTTTTGAAAATGTGTTATTTAGTGATGAATGTATTTTTCATAACAATGGTCTCGTGAATAGACACAACTTCCATTATTATTCTGATTCGAATCCGCATGAATACAGAGTCATGAGAAATCAGAATAGGTGGTCCGTTAATGTGTGGGGTGGAATACTGGGCCAATATTTAATTGGACCCTATTTTTTTGAAGGACCTTTAAATGGTATGATGTTTCTCGATTTTCTTTTACACCAACTTCCAGTATTATTAGAAGAAGTCCCTTTAAACATCAGAACAACCATGTGGCTTCAACTGGATGGAGCTCCGCCTCATTATCATCGCGAGGTTCGGCAATTTTTAAATGCCAACTTTCAAAACAGGTGGATTGGAAGAAATGGATTTCAAAATTGGCCCCCCAGATCCCCGGACTTAACTCCACCAAATTTCTTTTTATGGGGATACATAAAAGGAATTGTCTACAATACGCCTCCGACAACACCACACGATATAAAAATACGCATAAGAGACGCTTTTGAAACTGTAACCCCGCAAATGTTGTCCAGAGTTAGCAGTGGTTTTGAAAAAAGAATATGTAAGTGTCTGGAAATGGACGGTCGACATTTCGAACATCTGTTATAAATATTTTGCTTCTGTTTTATGTTATCGTTGATATGTTATTACCATTATTGCTGTTATAGCCTGTTAGATTATAAATAACGTTCCAAGTTTCTGAACATTTGTAACGATATTCGTCATTATTATTCTTATAATTGTAAATTATCTGACATTTCTAAATACCATAGGCAACTAGATACATTAGAACTTTTATTTAAAAAACACCAAATGGTACAAAAAACGATTATTTGGCGTATTCTGTAAAAATGCGAAGACTTAGCTATAGAACACCCTAATACCATTCGATAGGTAATTAAACAGTACATTTCCTGGTAAGTTAAAAAATATGGCGTTCTATTTAAATTAATCAAGTTATAGCCACTTAAAGTTCTTATTTGATTAGTTTTAATTTTTGGACACCCTGTATAAGATGGCAAGTTTATTATGATTGGGATATAAAATATGATATATTGTTACACTTCGCTGTAAATTTCGCTTACATAACTTAAATACTTCTTAAGTATTTGAAACATGAAAATTAGGTTAGATTTTGGCAAAATTCAAATTATTTAAAAACCTTAAGGTTTAGGTATTGTAAACCTTATTAAAACAGACACTTATTTTGATCGGAGAATCCGAAAATACAATAATATACAGGGGGTTCCATTTAAAAAAACACAACTTTGATACTTTTAGGGCTTATGGGACACCCTGTATAATATAAAAATAATTTTAAAAAGTAACCATACTAGACCCCCATATATCCCAAAAGTGAAACTTTTTGAAAGTCACGTATTTTGGCCACAATATTCCGTGCCGTATAGCGTGAATAACCCTGTATATATAAATAATTAAAAGGAATCGTTAGGGGATCCAGCATAAAAAACATCTACAGTTACAAAGTTCTTTATTTATTGCCAATATTTCGCATTACAAACTAATGCTTCTTCTGGGCTTAACTACAATATTAATATGAATTACAGAATTGAAATTTAAAGTAGTAATAAAATAATCTATATATATATATATTTATATATAAATTAAGGATTTACAGAAAAAATAGAAGACATTGTTAAACATAAACAAAGAGAAAAACTCAAAACACCTTTTACCCAAAAACAGTAAAAAAAAGTTAACTCGAAATGGCACATTATACAATACATCCCACAGAGCAATTATAAAATTAACAGAATGCTAAAAAAAATAAAAGTCAGATCAGTTAACGTAAATGAAACCAACGTAGGTACTCTATTAGTCAATAATAAGGAATGAGCTAAGCTTACCGACAAATCTGGTGTATACCAAATTAGTTGTACAGACTATAAAGCTATCTATATGGACTATAGTGGTATAAAAATTGATATTAGTCTAAAAGAACATAAAAAGTCAATATTGCATAATATTAAAAACACGGACTTTGCCAAACATTGTATTGATAATCTTCATTTTTTCCAAATAGATAGTTGTAAACTTATACATAATAAAACAAAGGCCCAAAAATTAAATTTGCTAGAAATATTACAAATTAAAAAACAATCCAAAGAAAATATAACCTAACTAACACTCAAATTGAAAGTGGATGTAGATATTGATTTCAAGCCTGCGAAAAATAGAATAAGATCATGTCTATTAATTTGGATCGTATATTACGTATTTGCATTAGTTTCTAGTTATGAATTATGTTCTCGATGTTAATTATTAATTTTGCCTTATGTCCCGACAAAATAATAAATAAAGAGAGAAATGGTAGGATTTAAATAAATAAATTTCGACAACATATTACTGATGATTTTATTACTAGCAATCTACAATATTGACATTAGCATTTGATTTTAAACGAATCTTAGAATAAGTGTATATAATAATTATAGGTGCCGTTGATCAAGACATGCATTGGTCAGCTTATATTTCAGAATATAGTATTGGAGTATCTTAATAGGTTTCAGTTTTGAGTCCCACACGAAGAGTCCCAGGCTGCGAATTTTACCAATTTTCCATTGTTTTGATTCTACAACTTTTCCGATGTAGATATCTTCATATTCGTATCCTCCTTTTATAGCATCTTTAAATTGTACACCCGCACCGTTATTCGTGTCCACATATTCCCAATAGAACTTGTCCTTATCGGTACTGCATAAGATCTATAAATAAAATTATACGATAATAATCATTAGTATTTCAAGGTTTCATTGAAAGAGAACCTTTTCATATGGGAAAAACAGTGAAAGCAAATGTTATTTCCTCGCACGTTCTTGATTGTGTAACAATTTTGAAGTAATTATTATTTATAACGTAAGAAATATTTTAATTATTGTATAGAATTAGTAAAATAGGTACTAAATAGCCAAGAATAAGAGAAGTATATGGAATCATATAGAAGACAACCTTAAATGTAGGTGTCATACACACACAATAAAGTTATTCTAAGATGAGGACCTAGACCTAGAGGCGTATTATAAGTGAATGAATAAATAACTAGATATTCTAGTTATATACCGATCTACTAAGAGAAAAACAAGATTAGAACCAACCTTGATTATAATACAAGATCATATTCTAAACAGATCACGCGAGTTTCAAATGCAGCATCAAAAGTACTGGAAACACGATTTGGGAATAAACCACATTAAATCCATGGTAAGTTGCTTTAGCAGCTACTCATGATAACTTTGAATGGAGAGAGTTGGGAGGGAAAGGTAGGAAAAACCCCAAAGAAAGATCTATAATTGGTATCCGAAGACAACTCTTAAGAATTCGGCCAATATAAATATTAAGAATAGTATGTACGTACAATTAATAACAATCTGAAGGGGTTACAATTTTATAGATAAGTGACGTTTTGGTTTCTTATTCGATCCTTCGTAAGACACAATTTATGCTCATGTTATAACAGGTACCGTTTTGCTTTCTGTTTAAATATTTCTTTGTAACATTCAATAATGGAGCTAATGTTGCTCCCACTACTTGTAATAAATCTGCGTAAGCTGCATAATTTGGAATATATTTACAAAAACTTGCTACTGGGTAAGTGTAAAAATGTTAATTCCGGTCCAAATTTAGATTTTCTTTGCATAAATGATATTCAAAATCAAGCTATAAATTCTTACATACTCTTAATATATCAGTCTAAAAAGCATGACTTGCAAAATACTCGACCAAAACTCTTCTTCTATAAAAGATTTCCCAAGGGATTTTTTTTTAATAAAATTATTCTAAAATTCACTTTTGAGTACTTTTGTTTTGCCTAGAATTTAGTCTGAAGTTAATAGTTGATGAAAAAATAGAAAAATTTGACTTTTTCACCAAGGAAAACTACTACTTCTGATGTACCGATTTATTGACAGCTTTATCAGTTCGACCATTATAAGAGAGAGAGAGAGAGAAAGATGTTTGCAAAAACCACATTTTTGGTATCACGGGAAATTAAAACGTGGGCATCTGCAAAAATCTCGAGGTCGAAAATTTTGATCATCACAATACTTCTGTGTACTTACTACGTAAAAAAATTCATCCAGAAAGTAAGTACCCTTTGGGTACAAAAAAAATGTTTGTAATGTGTTTTCATTTGTATTTTATTACAGAAAAATTTACACACCCTAGTCTACTTTTGGACATATTCACCATGCGAATTAAGGCATGTGTCACATCTTGATACTAATTGCAACATACCGGCTTCGTATATTTCTTGATCTCATCATCACTTGCAAAGTGCTGGCCGCCAAGAAATTTCTTGAGGAAACAAATGGAAGACAGATGGATCTAGGTGCGGACTATAAGGAGGGTGACAGATTTTTCCCCAGCGCCTTGTCATGCACGAATACAATACCAGATGTCGTTCCATCCATTCCACTAACAAAACTTATTGACAGCCCCAAAACACTGTGCACATTCTATTTTTTGTAGAAAGAGGTGGCTTGCTTTCTTGGGCTTCGGTAAACCAGTATGCCACCATATGAGTGACTGCTGTTTCGTTTCAGGTGTCTAGTAATATTTCGTCGTCTGTGACAATCCTTTTCAACAAATCATTTTCTTCTGCAGCATAACACTGCAATAACTCCAAAGCTGTTCCCATGTGGTGGCGTTTTTGAACGTCCGCTAGTGTATGCGGTATGCATCGCGAGCACAATTTTTTGTAGTGAAAGTGTTCAGTCACAACTTTGTGTAATAAAGATCGTGAAATGTTTTGGAAATGGATTGACAAATCAGAAATCGTGAATCGCCCCTTGGAAAGAAATTTGTTCGTCGATGCAACGCACCAATTCTTTGGCAATCAACGACGGACGTTCAGTGCGCTCCTCGTTGTGGAAATTTTTCCTTCTTTTGTTAAATATCCTAACCCACTTTCGCACCGTACCTTCTACTCATCGTGTTCTCTCCGTAAGTTTTACTTATCTGACGATATATTTCGCAAGGTCGAACATTTTTCGCATTCAAAAACTTGATAATGGCTGTTACAATAATAATAATAATAATAACAATAGTCTTTACACGTTCAAAGTTATACAAATTGTAAAAAAGTTGCCAGTATATTTATATAAGTACATGTAAACATATAAGACGTGTTATAATTACAGTTATATACATACTAAATTTAATAGCATATTCACATTAAATACGTTTTTTTAGTTCTAAGCACATTACATTATTTTTTATTCTCCCGGTTAACTAAAGTGCTTGATCTTTTTCTTAAAATACTTATGCTAATAACAATATTATATTATTTTCATAATAAATAAAGTATTCTTTTTTGACTTATATGTATAGACATAGATATGTGTAGAGTTTTTGAAGTATAATAACTGTATTTAGGACTCTTGTAATAGGAGTTTAAAATTCCTTTCCGTGGTTTAGCGGCTGTAAACTCAAATATTTAATAATTAAAACGTTTTGATAATATTAATATTATCTTTCTCAATTAATAAATATTAACTAATTAAAGCATTAAATATGAACAAACTATAAATAAAACTGCTACACGTACGGTATATTTACTGATACGTTATAAATTTTGATATGTTTGAGTTCATATATATAATATTAAAATACTTTAAAACGAAAATGAAAAGTGTAAACACATGGATGTTAAAACTAACATCAAGCAGTAAATAAATACTGTGACTTATGTGATATATGCATGTGTTTGGGATACACACATACATTAAGTGCCATTGCCGACAATCAAACGCACAGACACCGGTGTTTCGGCCTTTGAGGCCTCATCAGTGCACGTGGAGACTGTCGACAATGGCTTTAAAACTTAAAACGCTACTTATGTCAGTTTGGCGTGATAGATGCAGTGAGAGTATCACAGCGACATCTAACACCGAAAACATGACACAGAAAAAGCGATGGCTTCTGACGGCATGTTCTGCTATACAGAGGCCTGTATGTTAATATGTGTGTATCCCAAACACATGCATATATGCATATACGTTTTACGTATAAATGTGTATATGTAAGTCACACTATTAAAATACTTTTCTGTCCTGGCCTTAATTTTTTAATAATTCAAAAATTTTCTTTGGAATACAGCGGCCAAAAAAGGAATAATAAATACAATTACACCATTTTTCTTTTTTCCAACGTTTCGACAATTATTATTGCCTTATTATGTGAAATTAAACAATAACGATAGGGTTATTTCTCTTGACGTGGTATCTTTATACACAAATATACCTATTGAATTAGCATGTAACACCATTAAGAAGAATTGGAATAAAATAAATTATTAGCTGAATTCCTTAATGCGATAAAACTCAATTTGTCAACAACTTACTTTCAATTTACGGACAAATTTTAAAAACAAATATATGGCTGTCCGATAGGGGCACCTATTTCGAGTGTTATTGCCCAACTTGTAATGGAGGAATTGGAACAAGAAGTTGTATCAAAATTAAATTTGAAACCTAGATTTTTTAAACGATATGTGCACGATTGCATAACTGCAGTCCTCGTGGATAAAATAAATAGTATGTTAGATTGTTTTAATGACTATTATAACAGAGGTGGATGGAATAATAAATTTTTTAGATATGACTTTAATTCGACAGAATAGTATAATAAAAACAATGTTTTATCAGAAACCTACAGCAGTAGGTAGAAAATTGCACATAAGAGAATGTTGTTGTTGCTCTTGTGGATAGGCGTATTAAACTTACAAGTATTGAATTTAGGCGTGATATTTTATTAAAAATAAAAACTACATTACAAAAAAATAACTATCCAACCAATTTCATTCAAAAAATTATAAAATATATACTAAATAAAATATATAATCAAGAGCAATATATCGCAAACAACACAATACAACCTAAAGATACAAAGTATGTTAGTATTCCATATATATGCGGGTTATCAGAAAAACTGACAAAGTGTTTGGCACCATTTAATATTAAATTGGCACATACGAATAAACATAATCTGAAACACTTATTCACAAAAACTAAGAATGATGTACCAACTAAACAAAAGACCCATCATTATTATTATATATTATAAAAGCGCACAGGACCCTTTACTGCTCTCACGGGTTTAGTAGAGGAGGGAAGACGGGGTCAAAATGGGAAAACGACAGGCGAAGGATTTCTTAAAGTGGGGGTTTTAGGGGAGATTTGCGAGTTTTATGTGGTCGGGTGTACATTTATACGTTGTATAGGCGTATTCTTATCTCTTCGAAACGGTGGTAAGGCGGCGAAAAGAATTTTTTGAAAATTTTCTCACCTGTAGAAAAAAACGCTGTATCAATTTTTTTCCCATAAGGAGGACGTGTAAAACAAAGAAAATCCTCTGGAGCCTTTTATACTGAAAATCCCGAGAAACGTAGAAGAGGCGATTCGAAATGTATGCAAACTCTCACTTTAAAGCCTGAAATTCCAAATTTTGAAGATTTCGAGGACACAACAAGATTCAGAATCGTATAGTACTGACATTTCGGGACCTTTTACGTGCCTATTCCCAGTTTATAGTGGTACAGAGACAAAGGCACAACCACTTTAAAGTCCGTTTGCCGACGGATACGGCTCAGAGAAATGGATGAAAAATCCGACAAACGTCAAACTGACAGGCGGTCTAATACGTATTCACAGTTTCACTTTTAAGCTTGAAATTCCAAATTTTGAAGGTTTCGAGGGCACAACAAGTCTCCGAGTCGTAAAGAAGTGATATTTCAAGACCCTTTACTTGCGCATTCCCAGTTTATAGAGGTACCTAGACGAAGGTACGAGTAATTTCAAGTCCGTTTGCAAACGGATTTGGTCAGAAAAATGGCCGATTCAATGTGCACGATATCAATGTATTCCGGACGGGCGAAAAATAAATATCAAATTCATGTGCACTGCCGATCAATATATTACGGTCCGGCGAATATTCGGCATCTCCACAATACATAATGGTCTCCCGCTTGATTTAATATTTTTATCTATACAGGGGTTATTTTAATAATGATTATAAATTTGAATTAAAATACGATAATTCCAATATGACCCGTTTTCTTAACGGGGAAAAAGATTGCTTTCGACATTCATGTGCCCCTACGAAATAATTTTATTTAAACGATTACGCAACCGTGCACGGTGGACGGAGCTGGCTGAAATCAATTTCTCTCTATTCTTATTAAAAGCAAAACTGGGCACTCGGGAGTTTTTGCGGTCACCCGTCACTAATTCAAATGTCGGAAAAAACAAAATGGTCGAAATATTTTTTGAAAATTGACGTACGAATGTGAAATCTTGGATACGTGGGTGTCTTAGGTCGCCGATCACGAATCCATAGTCAAAATGTAAAAAAAAAAAAAAAATGGCGGAAGAGTTTTTTGAAAATTGACGTATGCATGTGAAATTTTAGATACGGGGGTGTCTTAGGTCACCGATCACAAATCAAAAGTCAAAATATAAAAATAAAACAAAATGGCGGAAAATTTTTTTGAAAAGGGCGTATGAATGTGAAATTTTAGATACGGGGGTGTCTTATGTCGCCGATCACGAATCCAAAGTCAAAATATCAAAAAAACAAAATGGCAGAAGAATTTTTTGAAAATTGACGTATTAATGTGAAATTTTAGATACGGGGGTGTCTTAGGTCACCGATCACAATATAAATATGTGTACAGGGGTGCTTCAAAAGTTTATAAAACTGGACATTCTAAAAAGCGTCATGACAGTGATCGTGTTTTACAGGACAGGCGCTTCAACAGGGCTTAGATTTAAAACTTGCGCTTTTAACTTTTATTATTATTTTGTGCTCATTTATTAACGATAGTGGATTTCGAAAAAGTTGACAGGCTTTTACACTTTCGCATCAAAATAGTATTGTAAACTGGCTTAATAAAATTGTTGCGCTTTTTGAGCTCATTGTGTCTTTGAATATTTTTAACATGACTTATGTTTAACATTAAATTACCTTTCTGGCTCTTGGGTGTGTACCGGTTTGTGTCAAAAACAGTTCGAGAAGAACACATTCTAAAAAGCGTTTTTTACAGGAAAGGCGCTTCAATAGGGCTTAAATTTAAAACTTGGGCCTTTTACTTTTATTATTATTTTGTGCATTTTTCTTAACGAGAGTAGACTTCGAAAAGGCTGACATGCTTTTCCACTATCACATCAAAATGGTATTGTAAACTGTCTCGATGAAAATGTTGTGCTCTCTAAGCTCATTGTTTCTTTGGATACTTTAACATGACTTATGTTTAACATTAATTTACCTTTCTCGCTCTTGAGTGTGTACCGGTTTGTGTAAAAAAACCGTTCGAGAAGAATTTTAAATAAAATATACTATTGGCTTCACGAAATATATGTATATATAGGGGTGCGTCAAAGGTAATAAAATCGGACATTCTAAAAGGCGTCATGACAGTGATTGCTTTTTTCAGAAAACTATGAAAAAGCTGTAAGGGGAATCGAAAAAGGCGATTCAAACTAAAAGGGATTGACGGACCTGCTGTAAGCGGACGTTAGAGCTAGTTATATATAATAAAAGCCGTTAGAGTGACCCCTTCTAATCGCCCGAGTTGAAATAGCTTAACCGAATCACCATGGTTACTAACCGAACCGTCAAAATCGACGAAAATTGGTAAAACGGTAGGAAGTACTCGTCTCTGGATACACTAAATTAATGGCTGTCTTTTGGCGTAGTGGTACGGGCGACTTTAAACCGCTCAACGACGGAGAGATTTTCTTCCTAAGTGGAGCGGTAGTAAAGTATGGGCTTCTAAATGGGAGCGTGCACTCGATGTTGTAACAGAAAAATGGCTTACGTTATGACGATTCCCGTGACAATCAAAAAATTCCGAGAAACGTCAATCTGACAGGCGAATTGAGTTGTACCCACAGATTCAGTTTTAGGATTGAAATTCAAAATTTTAAAGGTTTCGAGGGCACAACAAGTCTCGGAGTCGTAAAGAACCTCTTTTTGGGACCTTTTACATGCTTATTTCGAGTCGACAGTCGCACGCAATCGAAGGTACCAGCAAATTAAAGTTCGTTTGCAGACGGATTTGGTCAGAAAAATGGCCGATTAAATGTGCACTGATATCAATGCATTCCGGACGGGCGAAAAATATATATCAAATTCATGTGCACTGCCGATCAATACATAACGGTCCCGCTTGATTTAATATTTTTATCTATACAGGGGTCGATTAATATCTTAATAATGATTTGAATTTTAAAATACGATAATACCAGAACGTGTATTTCCTTAAAGGGGAAAAAGAGAATTGCTTTCGACATTTATGTGCCCCTACTACGAAATAATTTTATTTAAACGATTACGCAAACGTGCTCAATGGGCGGAGCTGGCTGAAATCAATTTCTCTCTCTTCTGATTAAAAGTAAAATTAGGCACTTGGGAGTTTTTACGGTCGCCCCTCTCTAATTCAAATATCAAAAAAAAATGGCCGAAGGATTTTTTGAAAATTGACGTATGAATGTGAAATTTTGGATACGGGGTGTTATATCGCCGATCACTAATCCAACGTCAAAATGTCAAAAAAGCAAAATGTCGGAAGAGTTTTTTGAAAATTGACGTATGAATGTGAAATTTTAGATACCGGGGTTCTTGAGGTCGCCGATCACAAATCCAAAGTCAAAATGTCAAAAAAAAATGGCGGAAGAGTTTTTTGAAAATTGATGAATGTGAAATTTTGGATACGGGGGTGTTTGTGGTCGCTTATTCCGTCTTCAATTTGGCGATTCTTCGAAACGTGATTGAACAGGGCTTAAATTTAATACTTCATTTTTTCTTAACCATAGTAGATTCGAAAACATCAGAATCGTATTGTACGCTGTCTCAATGAAAATGTTGCGCTCATTGAGCTCATTGTTTCTTTCAATACTTTAACATGACTTATGTTTAACATTAAATTAACTTTCTCGCTCTTGAATGTGTACCAGTTTGTGTAAAAAACAGTTCGAGAAGAATTTTAAATAAAATATACTATTGGCTTAACAAAACATATGTAGGGGTGCTTCAAAAGTTTATAGAAGTGGACATTCTAAAAAGCGTCATGCCAGTGATCGCTTTTTACAGGAAAGGCGCTTCAATAGGGCTTCAATTTAAAACTTGGGCTTTTTACTTTTATTATTATTTCGTGCTCCTTTATTAACTATAGTGGTTTTTAAAACGATTGACAGGCTTTTACACTTTCACATCAAAATAGTATTGTAAACTGTCTCAATGAACATGTTGGGCTTTTTGATCTCATTGTGTCTTTGGATACCTTAACATGATTTATGTTAAACATTAAATTACCTTTCTCGCTCTTGAGTGTGTATCGGTTTGTGTTAAAAACAGTTCGAGAACAATTTTAAATAAAACGTCCTATTGGCTTAACAAAATGTATGTATATACAGGGGTTCTTTGAAGGTGTATAAAAATGGACATTCGAAAAAGCGTCATGCCAGTGATCGCTTTTTACTGGAAAGGCGCTTCAATTTAAAACTTGCGCTTTTTACTTTTATTATTATTTTGTGCTCATTTATTAACGATAGTGGATTTCGAAAAACTTGACAGGCTTTTACACTTTCGCATCAAAATAGTATTGTAAACTGTCTTAATAAAAATGTTGCGCTTTTTGATCTCATTGTGTTTTTGCATGCTTGAACACGACTTATGTTTCACATTAAATTACTTTTCTCGCTCTTGAATGTGTACCGGTTTATGTCAAAAACAGTTCAAGAAGAATTTTAAATAAAATATCCTATTGGCTTAACAAAATATATGTATATACAGGGGTGCTTCAAAAGTTAATAAAATCGGACATTCTAAAAAGCCACGACAGAGATTGCTTTTTACAGGAAACTGTGAAAAAACTGTAAGCGGATGCGAAAAAAGCGGTTCACGCTCAGAGATTGACGGACAGCTGTAAGCGGATGCAAAAAAGGCGATTCGAGCTCGAAAGAGATTGAATGCACAACTAGTGTTGTATATAAAATCTCATGTTCAGACTGTGATAAACTGTATATAGGGCAACATCTGTCAGAGAGAATTAAGGGACATAAATATGCCTAAAATAGGACCTCCTTAAAAAACGCGATAACACTACATTACATAGATTTGATTTTGACAATATATGTACAAGGGCGTATTTTTATGTTATCTACCTAGTCATGAAACAAGAGTGACGATGTTAAACAAATTATTGAAAAATTGCTGTCACTGTTAGATGTGTATAGAGATTTGAGACGGTCCATTTCTCGATAAAATGAGTGAAACTAAATTTGAACATCGCAGCGTAATAAAGTTCCTGACAAAGAAAGGCAATGGTCCAAAAGCAATTCATGAAAGAATGGTTGCTGTATATGGGGAAGATACACCATCTTATTTCCAAGTAAAATATTGGTGTAAACTCTTTCGATGGGGCCGAGAGTCAATCAATGATGACCCAAAGTCCGGACGACCCGTTGAAGCTCGATCTGAAAACATTGTGCGAAAAGTCGAAAATTTGGTATTGAAAAATCGGCGTGTAAAGATCTCTGACATTGCCAATGAAGTCTGTATATCCGAAACAAGTGTTCTCAAAATTTTGCATGACGATTTGGTTATGAAGAAGGTGTCTGCACGGTGGATACCCATATTGCTTACACCTGAACAAAAACTGTGCAGAAAAAAAGTTTCTCAAGAAAATTTGGTTAAGTTGGAGAGGGACAAAACATTTTTATCTCAAATTATTACCGGGGATGAGACTTGGGTATATTACTGGGACCCTCCTACTAAACAAGAATCCATGCAGTGGGTTCATAAGGGCTCTCCACCACCAAAAAAGGCCAAGACACAATTTTCTGGAAAAAAACTGATGGCAACTGTTTTCTGGGATGCTGAAGGAGTTTTGCTTATTGAATATATGCCGAGAGGGTCTACCATAAATGGAGAGGCCCACGGGGAAAAAAACGGGTTTATAGAGTTAAGGCATCCACCTTATAGCCCCGACCTAGCTCCGTCAGACTTCTTCTCATTCAAAAATTTAAAAATGCATCTCAGAGGAAAGCGTTTTGCTTCTGATGAAGAACTCAAAGAAGCTGTTGAAGAATATTTTGCGGGGTTACCGAAGCAATGTTTTTTTGAGGGTATGGGGCAACTGGAAAAAATATGGAATAAGTGTACTAGTGTTGAAGGGAGTTATGTAGAAAAATATTTTTTTTTGTTCTCTTATGTGCTCTTTTTCATGGCTAGGTAGATAACATAAAAATACGCCCTCGTATTTTGAATAAAGAAAATAACTCCAAAACAAAAATGTTTTAGAAATGATTCAGATAAAAAACCATAATAAAGCGGTAAATGAACTGATATCAATGGATTATCTGAAATATATTTTAATATTTTATAATTGTGTTACGTTCAAAGTAATAATATGTTATTTATAAAAGATATTTCTGTTTGTCAGTCAATATGTGTATTATACTTGCTAAGAAATTATTATTGCATATTTTTGTCTTTGTGAATACTGTACCTTGTCGTGAGTTCTAGGCGTTTTATATACTTACATTTAGGCATTTTAAAATTTGCCGTTATATCTAACATTACACGTAAATACGCATACAATATGAAATATAATAACAATTATCAGAAAATATACATGTGTGTATTAAATAACGATGTGATGTTAATATAAAAATTACTTTTATTTCTGGTAATTACACCTATGTTTAACAAAATCTATAAATGATGTGGAATATAGTAAAATTAGTAAGAAATGAATGAATGTAATAATTATTTATTAAGGGGCTTGCATAGTTATTGATCTGATCATCATATTCATTAGAACATTTATTGCAAGTTTTCCGAAGAACAGGAAGTGTGTGTTATCAGAAACCAGAACAGCAAAGACCTATTATGGGAAATGAAGAAAATGATTTTGTTGTTATCGAATCTCTGGTAGAAAACCCGCATACAAGTCAGCGAAAAATAAGTGAAACCAATGGAATAAGCAGACGACGCATCGGAAGAATTATAAAAAGGTACAACTTTTTCCCCTATCGTATTCAATTACACCAAACCCTTTTGGAAGTAGATTACGATCGTCGTCTCATATTTTGTTTATGGGTTCTAGAGAAATTTTGTAAAAATGAACATTTCTTGGATTTTGTACTTTTTACGGACGAGTCATCATTCCACAATAATGGATTAGTTAATAGACATAATTTTCACTACTACAGTGACGGAAATCCCCATTTTTTTTAGAACACTCGATAGGATGGTGCGTCAATGTATGGGATACAATAATTGGAACGCTAGCTTTTTTGATGGTAACTTAAACGGTGCCATGTTTCTTCGATTTTTAAGAAACAATTTGCCTGCACTTTTGGAAAATATACCACTTAATATTCGTCAAAAAATGTGGTTACAACTAGCACCGTCTAGTTGTAACCATCTGCGCATTTTCAAGTAAATGTTAGAAATGAATTGGATAGGCAATGTTCCAACAAGTGGATAGGACGTGGCGGTCCACACAATTGGCCAGCAAGATCTCCAGACCTAACGAGTCCAGTTTTTTTTTTTTTTATGGGGATACCTCAAAAATATTGTCTATGATACACCACTAACCACACTCGTCGATATGAGAGAAAGAATAAGAATAGCGTTTCGTTCTATAACATCAAGTATTTTAACAAGAGTTAAACATTCCTTTCAAGAGAGAATTCGTTTATGTATTGTAACAGATGGACATCATTTTGAACATTTGTTAAAACATTACTGCTTTCTTTTACTACTTAAGTTTGATATTTGTGTGATAAAGTATATATTTGTTATTTACCTAGTTATGACGCCTTTTAAGTATTGTGAAACAAAACCAACCAAACCGTAAGGTTAATAAATATTAGGCTTTTAAAAAAATGAATTGCAAGAAACTAGTGTTTGAAATTGAAAATCTTTAATTACATATATAGTTTTTTTAGTAATAATAGTAAATAATGTATCTGTTTGAAGCAATAATAACACCGTCAAAGCCTACTTTTGAGAAATAAATTGCAAGAAATTAGTGTTTAATTAAAAATCTTAAATTACCAAAAAAACTACAAGAGATAGGTATAGGAAACCTTAATGCAGTTTTAAACACAATTAAAAGTAGAATCTAAATGTGGGAATAAATAGCTCAATTTAATATAAGAAAGTTATTTGTCTTTGATGTTAGGCAAAACAAACATTTTGTTTTTAAACACTATAATTTTTAGATATCAACCTTAACTTATCTTAAAGTTTGATGCTTTGAGTAAACAATAAATACAATTTAAAATAATTCACTCAAATATGTAAAAGATAAATGCCTCTTAAATTTTGATCTAGATTTTCAAAAATAGTTAAATATCTCTAAAATAGGTTGACTTAGGTATAGGGAATATAACAGTAAGTGACCTTCATTTAGTATATAGTATCAAAATATGCCATAATATACAAGGTGTTCCATTTAAATTTTCATAACGTTGGTGCGCAACATTTTATTGAATCACTCTGTATATTTCAAAATAATGTTAAAACGTACCCCTAACGATCCTACACAACCCTTGATAAAAAATGTTAAAATACTTTGCCACTTTTTGTATATAAACCAACGGATATGTGGTGCGCCACCCTGTATATATATAACATTTAATTATTCGTAGACAATATAAGATTTTAAACACTCACTTTTATATTTTCCCTAGACGTTAGCGTTACACCGTGAATTTCCGCAACTGCTGTATGGTTGTGGGTGTATATTTGAGCAGGTAGATTGTGTATACCCTTAGCAAGAACCTGTCCTATGTATAAACCAGGTGCCCCTTCGAAAGCATCGCATGGTATATCTCCTGGTATATAATCTCGCCAGTAGTAATTTTGCACTGCAGCGTCTGAAACATAAAATATTTTCTAATTACTATTTTATAGAATTTTTGATTGATAAAATGAACTGTCACAAAGGAAAAACGAATTAGCAAGAAAAAGCTATATCTTTAACCAGATTTTATAGAAATGTTTACTGTCTAAAGAATAACAATAAATGATTAGTTTTAAATAAAAAATTCTTATTCCTTTTTGTACGAAAGCTTTCTGCCATTCGCCTGAGGATTCCTCTAACACGGTGATCTATGGGCACGTGTGGAATCTTATCGTAAGTTCTTTAGACTGTTATAAAGTAAAGCAAGGACAAATTTGGCTACCGCGCTGCCAATCGAGAGTATTGATGGCAGATATCATATTGTGACAGCGGCTATAAGCGCGCGGGCTTTATCTTGCTGGAATCTGGACATGTTATAATAAAATGTACATTTACAAATCCATAAGTTTGTGTTGGTTCGCCGTTGTCGAACACTCTATATAAACGAAAATATTTTTAAATTTATTTGACATAAGCTGTCATCTAAACGTCAGAGACAATTATGTGCAATGTAAAAGTTTGAATTGTAGAAAATTGAAATGTAAACAGTTACATATAGAGCTATCGCTATAATTATTGTAGTATTACTTAACGTATTGATTTATCAATATATGAGGAATTCCGCAACACAACACAATAATATCGATGCAAACTGCAAAATTAAAAGAATTGGTAATGTAATAGTAGGAATAGGGTTGTTGCGTATTAATCATGTGTGTTAATCAGATGGTCCTGGTCCACCAAAGACAAGCATCCAACATTTTCACACAAATAATACTATATGTTAAAGATATAATTGTGTCAATTAAAATAAAGTGTTAAATAAGTTTTAGTAGACACAGGCATTCCGATCGCAAGTCAGGTGCTCTAACCAAATGAACCACAAAACTTACTTGACTGAAGCGTATTTTAGAACAGGTGTGATAGTTAAAAGTTTTGTGTGCTGTGGTGTAAATCATAATTGAAAAACTACAATATGACAGAAAGAAAATATAATGACAAATATTAATAAACAATATGATACTTAACGATATAACTTAAGACAGACGTTTTACATTCCATGGCAAACCTTTATCAATATAATTTTTGATCTCGCGGTATATATAAAGAAAGGAATTTTCGCCGATACTAAAAAAACAAGAGAAGGATAATATTGGGTACACTCTGTAAGGCAACAGCACGCGTGTTTCAGACTCGTTGGTCATAGTCAGTACTGTGTAGCCAAGGAATAAGTGGAGATAGAAGCGATAAGTTAAACAATTAATTGTTGTTTAGTATCCGCAATAATTCCTTTTTTTTAGTTTTCCTGAGTTCGTTTAATGTAGTTGCAGCGGCCTTATTAATTATAAATTAAACACAAATTATTTAGTCACGTTTTGGAATGAACATTTGTTGCCTTTTTCAAATGATTCTGTAATAAAATAATAATAATTATATTAGATAGTAATACTAAGCCTTACATTTTTTATTCTGATTGACAAACAATATACTTTTCTTAGTGAAATTCTGTCATCTTTACCTTTTTTCTTAGTCCTCCTATTGCTTTTTTTTGTATTTTTATGTTATTTAAAAATACTTTTAATTCGTCTAAGTTTTTCAAAAATACTCGTTTTTACATGTAATGTTTCAAATGGACTTTGAAAGAAATTTTGACAACTTGTAGAGTGGGCTTTGTACTGATGAAACTATTGGTTTTAAAGATATATTTGTTTTATGTACCTTAGGTAGTTCGTATATGTTGGGTGGTTCTGAGTTTTTAATTTTAAGTATTTTCCTCGTTTCTTTAGATATTAGAGAACTATTCTTCCAATGTTTGATCAAGTCATTATTCAATTATTAATACTTTGGCGTTGGGTCTCGTTTTAATTTTGCAGTAAGTACAGTTTTCACTCAACAGGTAGTTCATTTTATTGTCATAATCCTTTTTGTTCATAATTAGAGTTTTATTGCTTTTCTCAGGTTTTGTGATGATGATTTGAGGGTTGTTTTTTATGAATTGTTTTGTAACTTTCACTTTCTGGATAAGATTTTTTGAAGAGCTCATATGAATTAAAAGCATTTTTAAGTAACATACAAATACCAAAAAATAACATCCTAATGTCATTCGATGTAATTTCAATGTACACCAACATTCCAATCAGCTTAGCAATAGATGTAATAAGAAAACAATGGGAGGACAAAAAGAATTACACAACCTTACCATTGAATGAGTTCATCAAGGCAACAAAATTAACTTTAATTGACATGTATTTTCAATATAATAACAACTTTTATAAACAAATACATGATTGTGCCATGGGTTCCTCAATATCCAGTGTCATTGCACAGCTAGTATTAGAACATTTAGAAAAACGTAACAGATAAACTTGATTTCACCTTTGTTTTTTAAAAGATATGTAGACTACTGTATCGCATGCATCCCCATAGATAAAACAAAAATATTGTAAACTTTTTTAATACTTCCATTCCAAACTGAAATTCAAATTAGAAACGGAAAACAAACATATTATCAATTTTTTGGATTTGTCACGTGGATACATTCCATTGACAAAATACTCACAAAACTCTACAAGAAACCGACAGCTTCAGACAGATACATCGATTACAATTCATGACAAACCATTATCTTTAAGAACAATACAGTAAGAAATTTTATTAGGAGAGCGATAACTTTAACAAGTCCCGATTTTAGACCAGAAATTATAAAAAATGTAAAAACGTTAATACCAAAATGAACTACCCATTGCCCTTCATTAATAAAATCTTGAAACAACAATTATATAAACATTATAATTTGAATTAAATAAAAAACCAAAAGGAACTCACTAGTTGCAAGTATGTACGGCTACTATTCATTAAATATTTTCCAGAAAAATTAAATAAAATTATGTAACGCTATAGTATAAAAGCAGCATGTAAGAATAACAACACCCTTAACACGGTATACACAAAACTTAAAGACAAAATACCAGATTCAAAAAAGACCTATATAATATATCAAATCTCATGTAATTACTGTAAATGTGTGTATATTGGTCAAACGACTCAACATCTCAAAGAAAGGTTAAACAGGCAACAATTTTCTAATAATAGCTTCGCCTTAAATAAACATGTCACTCAAATGAGTCACTCTTTTAATTTCAACCAGACAACAATTATCGTATAAAAACTGAAACACACAGTAAAGACCAGATTTTTTTGGAAAGCATCTACATTAGAAACAGAACTCAATTAATGACAGAAATAACATCAATAATCTCTCTAGTATTTATGTGTGAATAATTTAACAATTAAGAAATTCACAACGTCTAGTATACAAACATGAATATAACAATAGAAATGAAAAATAAACTAAAAGCAAATAAAAACCGTGAATATACAAGAACTACACACATGCACATCAATATGAGTTGTGTACGTTTCGCAGTTGTTATTAAAAAGTCTCATTAGAGACACACACAAAATATATTATTAATATCGTTACGACCACCAAAGTTTTAAAAACAAAGTGTAATTAAGCATAATAGGTACTTTAAATTAGTGTAAATGAATTATTTTAAAAATGGTTGTAAAAAGAAAAAAGAAATGTAAACATGACAGAGTTTCACAAACGTAAGGAAATAATTTGTGTTTAATTTATAATTAATAAATAAGGCCGCTACACCTACGTTAAAAAATTACGTGGGGAAGGCAGATTGTAAGTTTATGAGAAAAGATATTTCGAAGCGGTTTTCTTGTCAAGATAGCCACTCTTTAGAAGCGCGTTTTAAAATTATGTTGTATTATAAAGAATGTTCCATAATTTGGTGGTATTCTCCGTACAATTGTTAGTGAAACAGTTGTAAAATAGTATAGGCCTAAAATTTAAGGTTTCCGACCTAGTACCATTTCTCTGAAAAATTCAATGTTTTTGTAAAATTGTATTTCTCGAAAACGACGTATTAGATGGACTGAATTAAAAACACGTTTTTGTCTAAAAGTGATTTTTTTTTAAATGGAACACCTGTACAACGGTTCATTTTTGAATTACTTACTAAATTTCGTACCAAAAACATATAAGACGTTATTATTTTAAATGTAACTATTCCCTAGCTATTGTCGTTTTTTCATATAATTTTGCCAATTTATGTTTATTTTAATACGGTCTTTTTGTACTGAAGGACGGGCCAAGAAATTATTTAGTTGCCCAAAAAGTTTACCAGCAATGTTACCCTGACAGAATATGTTCCAAAACAGATGCCTATACAAGAGTAATAGATACTTCCATTACTACTAGTAATATTGCTAATTCAAACCAAGGACACTTAAATATGTGGTAAATGCTTGTTGGATATTAGCCAAACTATCGTTGCAAGGACCTTAAAATGAAATTGATGTCGTCCGTAATGAATACATGTAAATATTGAGTTACGCACCCATCATTTTAAAGCTATAAGAGTGTTCTGCCAATGGGCAATAATTAAAATGAATGCCTGGGCAATTCTTTTTGATAGTGTGCTATTTGCGGATGAGGCCGGTTTCCATAATAACGGAGTACCTAGTTAACAAAAGAAATTTTCATTACTATTCAAATAAAAACCCTTACTTCACTAATAAATAGATAGCATAGGTAGATCATAATTGTATGGGGAGGCTATTCTTGGTGATTGGATGATAGCATTTATTTGAAGGTAGTATTAACGGAGGAACTTATGAGTGAGTAATTTCTATCAAGCAATTTAGCAACACGACGGCAAATTCCCACAATCTGTGCTACAGACACAAAACATTTTAAATGAAATGTTTCCAGCAAAATGGCTAGCTTGTGGAGGCCCTATTGACTAGCCTGCTGGGTCTTCGGACATACAAAAATAAGTTTCTTTTTATAGGGATCCGTAAAAGAGCAAATATACAGTATACCTGCACCCAGAAAAGAAGTTATGAGGAAACATATTCGACAATTATTTAGAAATATAAGTGCTCAACGTCTTATTAATGTCAATTTAATCATTTTGGAAGCATGTTCAAAAACGTTTAAAAGTGAATTTGGACATTTTAATTTTTAATCTTAATGTTCATATTTATTGTTATTTTATAATTTCTGTTCCGCTAATTGTGCATTCACTTAACAGTTCCTGCTTTTACACCTAATAAAATAAAGTTATTCATTTGTTGGTTTTGAAATTTGTCTATTGTACCATACCTTACATATTTTTTGAATTATATTGCTGCATTGTAAATAAACATAACCATTTTTTGGTCATTGCCCCAGTACATACAAAAATCACATCTATAAGCTCATTTTTAGAAAAATTCATTATAAAATCATGTTTTTAATTAAAAAGGAACTTATTAAAAGTCATGCATTCAATTGTAAATTTCGCGGCAAGTGTCATGGCTCACTATACCGTCAAATAAAAAACATAAAATGGGCAAAGTAATATCGCAAAACGACAATAGCTCAGTAATGGTCACTTTTAGAATAATAACGTCTTGCATATTTTGGTGCGAAATTTAAAAAGCAATTCTAAAATGAACCCATATATAGGCTGTTTTTTTAAAAATTCACTTTTAGACAGAAATGTATCAAGTAACTTTAATTCAGTTTTGTCCAAATTCAATTAGTAATTGCCAAAAAATAAAATATTTGTATTATGACCTTTTATTATGAACAACGTTACCAAAAATTGTGTCCATTTAATACGTCGGTTTTAATAAATAAAATTTTATAAAAAAATTGAATTTTTCAGAAAAAATGTAGTAAGTCGAAAACCTTAAATTTAAGCCTGCACTATCTTATAACTTTTCGACTAAGAATTATTCAGAGAGTACAAAAATGTAATAATATGTAGGGTGTTTCATTTATAAAACCATAACTCCCTCTAAATCCTTTTCAAAAGCATCCTTAAGAAACAGACCTTCGATCTTAGCTGCGGCAATTTTTTTACAATTTCAATCCTCTAATCATCACTATCAATGTCGATTAGGAAAAATATAATATTCAATTAATCAAAACGATTGCTTATTAGAGAATATAAATATTATTACATTTTATAAAAAGCAGGCACTGTTACTTCAACATGTAAAGTAAATACAAATTACGGTGAGATAAGAATTTCATTAAAATAATTACAAATTCCATAAAGCGGGAATTTTAACAAAATATTCATTCTCCCCGTTGAAAAATAAACTAAAGCTAGAACAATATTAATCAACAGCAAAAAAAAATTGGTTAAAGTAGACTAATGAATATTATGACGCATTAAATCATAAATGCATGAATAGTGTAATAACTTATTACACTATTTATGCAGTTTAATATAAACGTGGCTTATTACTAATAAGCCACGTTTATATTAAACTCTTCAAACATATTAAATATATTTTAGACAACCCGACATACAGCGTTCGAAAATGTTTTTCAGGTGAAACTTAAATTTGCGTTGTGGTGTGTTAAGTGTGATTTAAGTTTTAAATGTTGTCGTATTCTTTGAAACAAATAGGTTAAGGTTTTTTAATTCGTTTTCATGAATTTAATTGAAAACAGCTGATAATGGATGGTTTGTCATCGGCCGACACTGCTAGAGCTGTAGCAATGACCAAAAATTGTCCAACATGCAATGAGGTTGCTCATATGGTAACCAAAGTCGACGATCCACACTCACACACGAAATATCTGATAAGATGATATGAAGGCAGAAAATGGAAAACATACGGAATAGGTGATTGATTTATAACATTGATGGCTTCTAAAACAGTCAGTTCAAACCAGGAATGTATTGGATAAAGTTTGTGTTCAGAATAAGTGAGTGTACAGTTAAACGAGTTGGTTTGAAGACATATCTACCAATTATAGCCCTAAATTCAGAGATGCCGTTGCTTTAACTCAAGAATGACAGAGATTGCCTCAAGAAATGATCGACAAAATTACAAAATGATCTTTGAGTGCACTTATAAGGGCTCGTCGAGAAACACACTAAAGAATTCATTTGTGTAATTGTTAGGGTTTATTAAATATTTAAAACAAAGTGCACAAATTATTATGTTACAAAAATTCTATTTTACATTAAACGTTTTCAACTCTATTAGAAGTGCAATAGCAAAATTAACTTGAGTTACTTAATTTAACCTCATATTAAAATTTTTTGTTGAAAATGATTAAGAACAGAATAATTCAGAAAATAGTTGAATTTATATTCGCTTCTTTAAATTTACATAACAATTTGAGAGCTGATTGCCAAATATGTGATATGTTTGGTCTTCTTTAACATAAATTTATCTGTCTATAACGCTAAGTTTATTTTCTACTCGCATATCTAAAATGCCATTTATCATATATGTTTCCATGTAGCTCACTGATCTATAAACATACCTTGACAAACTGTGACTTCATGCGCTTTAGTCACAAGTGAACTTAGCAACGGGCTCTTTAATCACGGACTGAAGTTAGCTCTAGGATTTTTAATTACAAAAATTAATAGAAACTCAATAAAGTTGGTTGATATTTGCCATCGCCTTCGTTAACTTTTGAAAATCTAAATTATTTGGAAGTATTGGAAATTATAAAAGCCAAATACAACAACCAAAGTAACTGAACATATTAAACACAACAGTAATCACCATCATAAAATGGTCAAAGTAATTAAAAGTAACATACAATCACGTACATAAAGAAGGAAAGTTGCACACTTACATGTAGTTGAGCAAACTCTTTGAGAATGGTTTAACAAACCGAAAGAATTGTAAAACAAATCTAATTAACTAGTGAAACAAAAGAGGTGTTTCATTGTTACCTCCTTTAAGTATATGTCCAATATTTCACCAAGAACAGTCGCCACATCCACAAACAAGATATCCTACATATAGTTGACATTCATAGATAAGTAGATAGAATATTTCGAAAAATACAAAGATGCAGCAATATACTGAATGTAAGAAATGTAGATTTTAAAGGATTTTTAAAATGTAAAATTCTACGCTCTAAATGGAACGTTTCCATACTTATATAAATATTTAGAGTTGTTTTCTTTCTTGGGTATGTGGTTTTTATTTGAATTAAAGGTAACACATTTTTCTTAACGTTTCGTTATATTTAATAACTTTTTCAAAAGACACATAACATATAACTGTAAAAAACAATTACAAAAATATCAGATTCTTCGTTACAAACATGACTTACAAAAACAATAATATATTATATAATAATATGTGGCAACGGTCAACTTACCATTAAAATTTCATTTCGTCAATTCTTATTAATTCTGAAAACATTTTGTTTTCAATTACGTTTTCTTTCCCCCTTTTTTTTCCTTCCGTTTTTTTGTGTTTGTGTCATTTGCTTTTCTATTAATTATTAGTTTGAAAAATGAAGAATTATAAATACTATATACTCGAAGAATTGTTTTATTTTATGTACGTATAGTGTAAATATTCAATTATACTTTTGCCTACAAGCTTCACCTCGATATGTCTTTGCCAGATGTACCTGTTATTGCTTTTTATTTGTAAAATATATGTTTCTTTTATTTTTAAAAGTTTATAGTATACATGGTTTGAAATATAAGATTTAATCCGTATAGAATTTACTTTGTCAACATATTTTTGTTAATTTTATATTATTGAGTGGTACAAATTTGATAAGTTCGTTATGTCTGCTCGGTCGTTTATTGAGAGCTTTTCTTTTTTAATGTGGATCATTTCTAATATATCTCTAGGCTTTTGGTTGCGTTCTTTATCTAAAATTTTCACGTTATTGAAGTCAAATTCATGGCCTGTGTTAGTACTATGTTTTTTTAGTGCAGTGCTGTTTTTGCAGTATTTGTGTCCGTTCATTCGGCGTTTTAAATATTGCTTTGTTTGACCGATGTAAACGCTTTTGCATTCCTTGCAAGGTATTTGATATACAAGGTTTGTTTGTTGATCTTTTGGTGTTTCTGCTTTTACTTTAGACCAGAGATATTGTAAATTATTATTATTTTTATTTGCAATTGTAATACTATATGGTTTAAGAATGTTTTGAAGATTTTCGGATAAATGTTGTACATATGGAATGGCTATGTAATTTTTTTATCATTATTATTATTATTATTGTGTTGTTTGTGTTGATTATACGCTGTGTATGTTCTCCTTCTAATGATTTTATTTATTAACTTTATTGGATAATTATTGTTAATTAGTGTTTGTTTTACTTTATTTAATGTTTCGGTTCTGTATACAGGGGATGTTAGTTTTATTGCTCTATCTACCAAATTTATTATGACACTTTTTTTATGTGCAAAGGTTGTGGTTGAGTTAAAGTTAAGATATCTGCCTGACCAAGTTTTCTTAGTATGCCATTTTGTAAGCAGTTTATTTGTGTTATGATCTCTGATAAGTGTTGTGTCTAAAAAATCTATTGAATTTTTTGTTTCTAATTCTATGGTAAATTGAATTTTTTTATGAAAGCTGTTGAAGTGTTTTAAGACTTGGTCGATTTCTTGTTCCTTTGTACCTTTTTTTAAGAGATACGTAGACGACTGCATAACGGCAATGCCAGAACAAGAAATCGACCAAGTCTTAAAACACTTTAACAGCTTTCATAAAAAAATTCAATTTACCGTAGAATTAGAAACAAAAAATTCAATACATTTTTTAGACACAACACTTATCAGAGATCATAACACAAATAAACTGCTTACAAAATGGCATACTAAGAAAACTTGGTCAGGCAGATATCTTAACTTTAACTCAACCACAACCTTTGCACACAAAAAAAGTGTCATAATAAATTTGGTAGATAGAGCAATAAAACTAACATCCCCTGTATACAGAACCGAAACATTAAATAAAGTAAAACAAACACTAATTAACAATAATTATCCAATAAAGTTAATAAATAAAATTATTAGAAGGAGAACATACACAGCATATAATCAACACAAACTAATAATAATAAATGATAAAAAAATTACATAGCCATTCCATATGTACAACATTTATCCGAAATCTTCAAAACATTCTTAAACATATAGTATTACAATTGCAAATAAAAATAATAATAATTTACAATATCTCTGGTCTAAAGTAAAAGCAGAAACACCAAAAGATCAACAAACAAACCTTGTATATCAAATACCTTGCAAGGAATGCAAAAGCGTTTACATCGGTCAAACAAAGCAATATTTAAAAAGCCGAATGAACGGACACAAATACTGCAAAAACAGCACTGCACTAAAAAACATAGTACTAACACAGGCCATGAATTTGACTTCAATAACGTGAAAATTTTAGATAAAGAACGCAACCAAAAGGCTAGAGATATATTAGAAATGATCCACATTAAAAAAGAAAAGCTCTCAATAAACGACCGAGCAGACATAACGAACTTATCAAATTTGTACCACTCAATAATATAAAATTAACAAAAATATGTTGACAAAGTAAATTCTATACGGATTAAATCTTATATTTCAAACCATGTATACTATAAACTTTTAAAAATAAAAGAAACATATATTTTACAAATAAAAAGCAATAACAGGTACATCTGGCAAAGACATATCGAGGTGAAGCTTGTAGGCAAAAGTATAATTGAATATTTACACTATACGTACATAAAATAAAACAATTCTTCGAGTATATAGTATTTATAATTCTTCATTTTTCAAACTAATAATTACTAATAATTAATAGAAAAGCAAATGACACAAACACAAAAAAAACGGAAGGAAAAAAAAAGGGGGAAAGAAAACGTAATTGAAAACAAAATGTTTTCAGAATTAATAAGAATTGACGAAATGAAATTTTAATGGTAAGTTGACCGTTGTTGCCACATATTATTATATAATATATTATTGTTTTTGTAAGTCATGTTTATAACGAAGAATCTGATATTTTTGTAATTGTTTTTTACAGTTATATGTTATGTGTCTTTTGAAAAAGTTACTAAATATAACGAAACGTTAAGAAAAATGTGTTACCTTTAATTCAAATAAAAACCACATACCCAAGAAAGAAAACAACTCTAAATAGAATATTGTGGTAAAGAACCAAATAAATGTCTTATATATATATATATATATATATATATATATATATATATATATATATATATGTATATATATATATATATATATATATAATATTCAAAAGAAATATTGTATAATTTCTTTTTAGAATTTTCTTGGTGTAGCGGCCTCAATTAAAAATTACTAATCGTAATAAAAACAACTTCTTTTTACGTTTCGATAAAACTCCACCCCTAAAACAGTCACACGTAGTTTATAGCATCCCTTGTAAGGCATGTGACAAAATTTATATTGGGCAAACTAAACAATTACTAGAAGAAAGGATAAAAGGACATAAATATGCCAAAAACTCCACGGCTTTAAAAAAGCACCAAACAAATTCAAACCATGATTTCAATTTCACTAATACAAAAATTTTAACAAAACATACTAATACAAAGGCAAGGAATGTCCTTGAGATGATCCACATAGTTAAACACAGTAATGCAGTTAATGATAGAAGTGAGATCGATAGTCTTTCGAAATTTTATTACCCCCTAATACAATAGTCATATATTTTTGAAACACATTGTAAATGCAAAACATCCTTTCCTTATCTCCGTTGAAAATAACTATTTTTATATTCATAAAGTAAAAAATTTAAAAAAATTTAAGCGAAATAAACAGACATACACTTTGAAGCAACATTTCGATACATTTAGCAAGCACCAAACACACACAGCCTTTCAATAACCAATTACAATTTTAAAAAAAATCAATTTAATTATGAAAAGGTATAAAAGTTTTTTTGCTTTCCACCACCTATGGAAAATACTACAATAAAATGTAATTCACTGGGAAATGACTTTGGTAAGTCCACAGCTTTTTCATTTTTATAATAAATGAAGTAAATTGTACTAATGTTCTGTTGTTATTGTTTTGTCCTTATTTATTACAGTTGTGGTTTTGACATCAGTATGTTTGTATTTTCTGTGAAAACATTTTTAATATTTTGAGAAAGACTTAATAAAAAGTCGAAACGTAAAAAGAAGTTGTTTTTATTACGATTAGTAATTTTTAATTGAGGCCGCTACACCAAGAAAATTCTAAAAAGAAATTATACAATATTTCTTTTGAATATTATTTATAATATACGGCCAAGAAACAAGAATATATATATATATATATATATATATATATATATATATATATATATATATATTGTTATAGTATAAAGGCATACGTTAACAATATAATATGGAAAGTTATTAAAGTTACCAAATTTAATTAAATAAACGTAGAAAAATTTATTATAATGTGTATAAAATAAGATTTATTGAGTTAATCATAAAAGAGGTTTATCGCATTTAACAAGTATTCGAATTTTATAAATAACCACCTGTATATGGAAAGGTTGACCATGTTCATTGTTCTTAGAAGTTCAAAATATTCTGGAAAGAAGAGAGTTGAATATTAGTTGTTATTTTGTAAAATGTATTATAAATTTGTAAAAACTTGGGTAATTGACGTTTATGAGGTGATAAAAATATTTAGAATCTTATTTTGAAAGGTGTATAGATTGTATTGTAGAACAGTTCCCGGGAATAATTTGAAATACAGGAACTGTCATTATTTGACATGTGTTCAGAAATATAGATGTAGAGAGGTATTGGGATATGAATATGAAAAGAAGGGTTGATAAAATTATGAAAAGAATTTAGATAATCAGATAATACAATTTTAAGAAGTATTCTAGGTATATTAGAGAATTTAAAAGCTGTGTTGTTGATGGTTATTGCTGTTGTAAAACTTTGATTGGAGAATACAAAATAAGAAAGGATTACTAAGGTAATGAATAAATAAACGAGAGAATTTTTCGAATTCTAAAAAGCGGTAGACGTGTTTTTTCAGAAAGAAGATAATTTCTGATATAAAACACGAATATAGTTAATTAGTGGAGAGAAAAGTGTATCCTGAGTGATTTATGATAACTACGAATAAATTAATATATAAATAATAATAGTACTTACAAATTTGTACAAGATCCAGGTATATCCGAAATAGGGTTGTTGTCTCCGGGATCATAGAAGTTTTCAGGAGGTTATTGAGTACCAGAGTTTTGAAATTCCATAAAGGTTGAAGAAATTTTCAAGATCCGGTTATTATAAAAGGAAGTTGATTCCAGAAGTACTGGTGTTCAAAAGAGGCAGTTTATCACAAGAGATCCATAAAGGTTGGTGAATTTCACAAGTTCCGGGTGTAAAGGAGAATTTGCTGTGCACTAAGAGATTCGACATCATAATAAGAGGACAATTTATTCCAAACATCGAGCAAGTTCCTGTACAGGATAATTGGTATTCTTTCTTCAAGAGTTTGAACAAGATTGAAGTTTAACAACATCAGAGAAGTGGTATCCGTCCAAAAAACGTCATCAGGAAGTGGATAGTACTCATCTAAAAGAAGAAAGCAATTAAGTATTACCATTTTAGTATTTTATTTGTGTCAGTATTAAAGAAAGATAACATTTTGTGAATGTTGGAAAAGATTTAATTATTTGCAATATAATTCAGTATTGAAATAGACTGAACTAATAGTTATTACAACAAGTACATCTGTTATAAACAACATAAGTTATATTAATTCTCTACTATCCAGTATTATGTCAAGATATGAATAATTTTCATTTATATACAAATTTATGGAGTTATCAAGCCATTAAATAGTTTTGAACACATTATAATAATAGTTTAAATTAATTTGAGAAAGTAAGTAATAGAAAGAATTACTTAATTTTTGAATATCAATAATAAATAAGATCAGAGTACGTACCTGAATTATTTAGTTGGGTTTGGAACTATACACCTTGGAGTAAATATTTTCTAAACGTCAAATATTCAGTTTCCATATTAAAATATTGTTAACCATTGTCCCGTATAAAAAAAAAACACACGAAGTTTGAATATAAACATATTATTTATTAGTAGAATATCGTTTTATTTTATCATAGTCAAATTCTCAACTAAAGGAAATATTTTGGTTTATTTATAACCTCAAAGAAATAAATGTCATTTGATATATTGAAATGGAATGAGTAGTAGTGACATCTAGGTGTTTTATTGTACACTTCTTAGTAAACTGGATTATGTAAAATATAGAATGTATAAAAATAATACAGAAATCAGTAATTTATAAAATGTTAGTTTAGAGAAAAAAATAAGCAATTCAAAAAGGATTATTGAGATTTATTAAAGTATATAATTATAGGCAGAGTTAAATACTGTAAATTAAATAAAGAGTTAGGATAGAGTAAAATAATTTATGTAAAGATAAAATATAAAGCTAGTCGGGCATAAAAACAAAACACCTTCGTATAATGAATGGAATATTAGGAAATATATAAATAGATTATAAAACTAGCACATACGAGGGTTGTTCATTAAATAATAGTAATTTTACCAAAACATGTCTAGAGTGTTATTTCATTTCATATACAGTTCAATTTATGACATTTAAACTGTAATAGGATTTAATTATTATTTCGAGGGTTGAACTGATATGTATGAGATATTACCTAGTACATTATATGACGCATCAACGTGGGGCCACGTAAAATAAGACTCGCAATATAGTATTTTCAATATTTTATTTACATTATTATATGTGTGAACATAAATAAACATTTTACGAAGTGGATTACCATAGTAAAACTTATATTGATAATTTTGGAAAGTATATTTGTATTGTTGTCACATAATAGTTATTAAAAATGGATACTAGGTCTAAAAGTAGTTCAAGAATGAATAGAGTAGATTCATCTAGCGATGATGATGTGGAGGTTAGACAGGAAGGTATTTCAAAAGATAGGGGTGATAAATCGCAGGTACAGACAAAGATGTTATGTACATCAGCAGACTTGTTGTTAATTTATCAAACGTTAAAACAAATAAGGGAAGATAATAATAAATGGTGGAAGAAATTTTTCGAAAGTTGTGAGGAAGACAAAGAAGAAAGAAGACGTATGAGAGAAATAGATAGAGAAAAAAGTAATAAGGAATTAATGGATAAATTTGACAAGATGATTGAAGAAAGTAGACGACAAAGAGAGGAGGATAAAAAAGAATTAGGAGGAAGATTGGATAAATTGATTAAGGCAAGCATTGATACTAGAGAAGAATATAAAAAGGATATTGAAGAATTTAAAGAATCTTTGGTGAGTAATCCAGAAGAAATAATACCAGTAACACAAGTGTGCGTGAAAGACAAACAAGATTCAGCAGAAGTTAATGGAATATTGAAGATGGAAGAAGGAGTAATTATTGGAAATCAGTTAGTAGAAATAGACATAAAAGAGACTAAAGAAGTGATAGGAAATTTTGAGAAGGATGTTCTAAACGGTATTGATGAGATACAAAAGACAGCAGAAATTAAGAAATCTTATACAATCGCACCTTTACAGAAGAAAACAAAATATTTGGATTCAGGTAGAAGTATTTTAAGAACTCAATTAGACTCAATTTTATTAGAAGAAGAAAATGACAAAAAGTTATACTTATGTACCTCAAGGCAGACAAAAGGGATAGTTATAGGAGATGAAAAGTTTACTGGAAGTATATTTAATGTTGGACGTAATATGTTATTAACATATATGAGAAATAGCTTAAGAAGGGAAAAAATTAATATGGACAGTAAATTTGAAGGAATGGTAAATGGTAATAATTTTATTGAGAAGAGAAGAGTTTATTTAGAAAGATATGTGTCACGTAATGTTTCTCAGGAGACATTGATCTTGGATATAAATAGTAAAGTGTTATTAGAATGTGATATTGAATGTCAGAAAGTTTCAAATACATTCACATTAAATCATATCAATCTTGGGAGAGTATTTAATAAGATTAGGAAAATGAATAATAAGATCACTTATATAATGGAACTAGAGGATACATGGTATATAGGAAATTTAGTACCAGTAGAAAAATTGGGTACATGGAAGAATAGAGTTAGATTAAAAATAGAATTATGAACAGAAAGTTATAGTCAGGACAGAAGAAAAAAAGAGGTCGTCTTCTGAAGGTATTTACGACACCTGCTTTCCGAGTATAAATTAGATCTCAAGTTATAGGCAGGACATTACATTAGAATTGATTGTGTTTTATAAGTGGGTAACGTCACTTCCGTATCCAAATATTGTTAATTCATTCACATGTTGTTTTTGAAGAATCATCAAACCATACAAAAAATGTTTTTATATTCAAGAGTTCAAATTTTTATATGGTATAGAAGTTAGGGGCATAGTAGGAGTATTTTATATAACAAGAACATAATCGGATATAAAAAAAATGTTAACTTATTTGATTTGTTAAGAAAGGGGCATGTTAAAGTTCATAAGTAGGGTGAATAAAGCCTAGTATAAAAATAGATATATAGAAAGAGGTTCAGAATCGAAATATAGAATATAAAGTTTAGAATATTAGAAATATTTGAAGAATGTTGTTTTAAGAGTTGTATCAAATGTTACTCTCATTCCTACATATTTTATATATAAAAAAAAAAAATATATACCAAAGTACTATAAGAAAATTTATTTGGAATTAAAAGTGTAATTTTATGCCCAGATATAAAACTTAGAAGGAATATATTTAGTAGTTGAGGAAAAGAAAGAATTATCTAAAGCCTTAAAATTGTAAAATAATTGAAGCAGTAAAAGTGATTTGCAGATTAATAAAGTAGGTGATGTTATAAAGCTAATTATAAAAAGATAGTAAAAGCCTTTATGATATAATATTTTAATTGAAGGAAAAATGCTTGCAATAATAAATAAATATAAAATGTACCATTAAAATATGGAATTATGATATAAAAGATAGAGAATGGGTTAAAAGTAACCTAATATGATGATTTATATAGGACTAAAATGTCTAATGAGAGATTAAGGTAACGTTCGCCAATAAAACGTAAATATAAGTATAAACTTTCATAAGTAGAAAGTATGGGGAGGACGGATATGTCTATAGGAATATTATGGGATACATGCGCAAAGGGAATAGAAATAATAAATATAATATAAACGTATAAGTGAGCATAAGTAAAATATTTTATAGAGGCAATAATCTTTACGAGAAAGAGTTGAATGAAAAAATTGAAACTATCACCTAAAAGAAATGTTAAGAGTAATACAGTTACTATGATATTATAAAAATTGTATAGAGGCTAAAGATTTATATGTAGAGAATACTTGCTAAAATATTAATAGAATATACAGGGCATAGTTATTATGTATGTAAAATTTTCTTATGATGAATTAAAATAATTGGTACTTATATTACTTTGGATAAACTATATATATAAAAAAAAAATTTGCTTAAACATATTTGTTAATTGTTGAGAATTGTGAAATGTTTGTACAATTGGATTTGAATATGAATAGTTTATTGTAATAACATTGTTTACAAGATAGGAATTACTGAAAGTATAATTATTGAAGTTATATTAGTTTAATAAATGCAAATTTGTTTATTTGAGGTTTAAATTTACATTTATTAAAAGGGGCATATGTTATAGTATAAAGGCATACGTTAACAATATAATATGGAAAGTTATTAAAGTTACCAAATTTAATTAAATAAACGTAGAAAAATTTATTATAATGTGTATAAAATAAGATTTATTGAGTTAATCATAAAAGAGGTTTATCGCATTTAACAAGTATTCGAATTTTATAAATAACCACCTGTATATGGAAAGGTTGACCATGTTCATTGTTCTTAGAAGTTCAAAATATTCTGGAAAGAAGAGAGTTGAATATTAGTTGTTATTTTGTAAAATGTATTATAAATTTGTAAAAACTTGGGTAATTGACGTTTATGAGGTGATAAAAATATTTAGAATCTTATTTTGAAAGGTGTATAGATTGTATTGTAGAACAGTTCCCGGGAATAATTTGAAATACAGGAACTGTCATTATTTGACATGTGTTCAGAAATATAGATGTAGAGAGGTATTGGGATATGAATATGAAAAGAAGGGTTGATAAAATTATGAAAAGAATTTAGATAATCAGATAATACAATTTTAAGAAGTATTCTAGGTATATTAGAGAATTTAAAAGCTGTGTTGTTGATGGTTATTGCTGTTGTAAAACTTTGATTGGAGAATACAAAATAAGAAAGGATTACTAAGGTAATGAATAAATAAACGAGAGAATTTTTCGAATTCTAAAAAGCGGTAGACGTGTTTTTTCAGAAAGAAGATAATTTCTGATATAAAACACGAATATAGTTAATTAGTGGAGAGAAAAGTGTATCCTGAGTGATTTATGATAACTACGAATAAATTAATATATAAATAATAATAGTACTTACAAATTTGTACAAGATCCAGGTATATCCGAAATAGGGTTGTTGTCTCCGGGATCATAGAAGTTTTCAGGAGGTTATTGAGTACCAGAGTTTTGAAATTCCATAAAGGTTGAAGAAATTTTCAAGATCCGGTTATTATAAAAGGAAGTTGATTCCAGAAGTACTGGTGTTCAAAAGAGGCAGTTTATCACAAGAGATCCATAAAGGTTGGTGAATTTCACAAGTTCCGGGTGTAAAGGAGAATTTGCTGTGCACTAAGAGATTCGACATCATAATAAGAGGACAATTTATTCCAAACATCGAGCAAGTTCCTGTACAGGATAATTGGTATTCTTTCTTCAAGAGTTTGAACAAGATTGAAGTTTAACAACATCAGAGAAGTGGTATCCGTCCAAAAAACGTCATCAGGAAGTGGATAGTACTCATCTAAAAGAAGAAAGCAATTAAGTATTACCATTTTAGTATTTTATTTGTGTCAGTATTAAAGAAAGATAACATTTTGTGAATGTTGGAAAAGATTTAATTATTTGCAATATAATTCAGTATTGAAATAGACTGAACTAATAGTTATTACAACAAGTACATCTGTTATAAACAACATAAGTTATATTAATTCTCTACTATCCAGTATTATGTCAAGATATGAATAATTTTCATTTATATACAAATTTATGGAGTTATCAAGCCATTAAATAGTTTTGAACACATTATAATAATAGTTTAAATTAATTTGAGAAAGTAAGTAATAGAAAGAATTACTTAATTTTTGAATATCAATAATAAATAAGATCAGAGTACGTACCTGAATTATTTAGTTGGGTTTGGAACTATACACCTTGGAGTAAATATTTTCTAAACGTCAAATATTCAGTTTCCATATTAAAATATTGTTAACCATTGTCCCGTATAAAAAAAAAACACACGAAGTTTGAATATAAACATATTATTTATTAGTAGAATATCGTTTTATTTTATCATAGTCAAATTCTCAACTAAAGGAAATATTTTGGTTTATTTATAACCTCAAAGAAATAAATGTCATTTGATATATTGAAATGGAATGAGTAGTAGTGACATCTAGGTGTTTTATTGTACACTTCTTAGTAAACTGGATTATGTAAAATATAGAATGTATAAAAATAATACAGAAATCAGTAATTTATAAAATGTTAGTTTAGAGAAAAAAATAAGCAATTCAAAAAGGATTATTGAGATTTATTAAAGTATATAATTATAGGCAGAGTTAAATACTGTAAATTAAATAAAGAGTTAGGATAGAGTAAAATAATTTATGTAAAGATAAAATATAAAGCTAGTCGGGCATAAAAACAAAACACCTTCGTATAATGAATGGAATATTAGGAAATATATAAATAGATTATAAAACTAGCACATACGAGGGTTGTTCATTAAATAATAGTAATTTTACCAAAACATGTCTAGAGTGTTATTTCATTTCATATACAGTTCAATTTATGACATTTAAACTGTAATAGGATTTAATTATTATTTCGAGGGTTGAACTGATATGTATGAGATATTACCTAGTACAATATTGAACTGGTGTCGATTATGTGACAACACCAGTCAAATACCCACAAACACATACAGTCACCCTTTAAAACCCCTTGAATACAGGCAACCATATATACATCGGCGATGCATTATGTTTGGACCCTTGTATAAGAGTACAGGTAAAAATTCCTAAAAATTAAGACAGATTTTACTAACAAATCTAGTAAATTCTGAGAACCCCATCAAATTGTAAATATTAGAAAGAAATTCACCCCCAAATTTAGAAAACCAAACCAATGACTACTCTTTTCAGGAACCCCAACTGAAACCCCCGTATTAATCACTAAATATTAAAATAATTACCTGATTAGTTTAAAATACACATTAGTCTTATTTTTATACTTATATTTAGCAAATTTACACAATACAACAATAATTAGTTAAGTGATATATAGGCAAAGTATTAATATAAAATGAATCTGACAGCCATTACAAATGGACAATTTTAAATTACAAATTTCAACATTTATTACCACACTATGAGCATATAATTGAGTACCATTTTATAGTATGATTTCTCAAGAGTAAATTGTCACAAAAAGTTACAGGTTCAAGGTTAAAACAAGGTTGATAGTATCGAAAGCATCATACCAAACTTTGGCAAAAGTATTGCACATACATGACAAATTGATATCTAAAAATGCATAGCTTAAAACTAAAATAAACTAATGGTGAACATAAAAAACATTTAAACTATAAACTAGTTTACAAGTTACAAGCATGGTAACAAACAATAAAACTCTTAGTTGCGCACATTTAAGTTAAGCATCATTTTAATTTTCAAATTTCGACGCGCCATATTGACAGAGGCAAAATAAATTTCAAATATTTCCTATAAGTAATCAAAGTAATTATAAATTAACTCTAGCAGTTACAAAGTCTATCGAGACGCATTTACGATGTAATATTTTTCAATGTCATATTTACAAGTTGAAACCAGATATTTAAATAAGCATTTTGAATAATTTGACAGTTGTCAACAGAGGTAAAAGAAAAGTTTTATAATATAAATTACAAGCTATGTAGATAATTTAAAAAAGGTGGTATAGATTAAGAAAAGGTCATAGTTTCATGTTATAACAATAAATCGTAAATAAATTAAAAGACCATTTAGTTATTCCACTTCAAAAACTAACCACACTAATTTTTTGTATAAAGAAAGATTTTAAAAAGGATTAAAAGACGAAAAAATATTGTATGTATTTATAAGTTTAATTTGTAAAGGTAAAGTTCTACTAAAAAGGCATTTTAAGCCAAAATTCTGATATTTAAATTTATTTCATTAGCGTCATTGACGTCATCGAACAAATGAAAGTCGAAATGCCAATTTTGCCCTTTAATTTTTAAAAAATGTGTTTTTCTAAAAGAAAACGAATTAAAGTAATTTTATTGTACCGATTGAAAGACGAATTAATTTAACTAAGATAAAACATGATTCCACAAATATACAAAAATAGACTTGCCCGTAAAAAGACTTTGTAAAATTTTACTGTATAAAATTGCCATGGTTACAAGAACCACAACAGAGATTGATATAAAAAGGCACGTCCGACGAGGATCGAGGATTATTATTCAAGATTCTTCATTGTTTCGTGAGCATTCATGGTAATGCAAGCGGATTATTCATCGATTGATTTGTTGTGTGAACCGTCATTAACGAGCCATTCATTTCGACTCATTTATTTTTTGTGTGATCATTCATTGAGTTGATCAACGCATCTACAATTATTACCAATCCATATTGACATCCAGCCACCGTCAAAGTTAATACACCGAAGGTCATCCATTGAAGAAGCCGACCTTAAACCGAGCCGAACTGGGTCAAGGACTCATCGAACACCGATACCACACAGCTGGGACGCGAGTTGCCTTCACATAGAAGCAACCCCATTGGAACAAGTACCTGGCCTTAAACAAGATAAGGAATTAATACACAGAAGGTACCAAGTCTAATATTCGTATATGTTTGTTTTTCTTGACACAAATGTGGGTCAAATCCAAATCTATGTCACATTTATGTAACGTCTTTTAATTCGATCATCTCTATCAATTAATAAAATTCAAATCTAGATACATAGCATATATAAACACTTAGAAAGTCAATTTAAAATTTCCAACAATTTAATGCTTATTTAAAAAAAGAATATCAGAATTTACTTACAGTTAAATTTAGTACTATCTCATTTGTCATGCAGCCCATTTTTATAGTTGATACATAAGGGCCAAGTTCGCATACTGTGCCTTGTTTTAAATATTTCAAAATCGTAGAACTTCTGCCTAAATAACTGTTGTTCTTGTACACAATAAAAGTGTATTGTTGATATCTAAATTGTGTGGACATTGTTGTATTGTAGTAAATATTCAGTGTTATGTTTTAAATAAATTCAGATTTGTTGTTTCCTTATATAAAGTGTTTGTTTTCGTCACTGTTGAAACTCAGTCTTCCACCATAAGAGGTACACATATTCTGTTGACGCTCCAGCATAAGAGCTGTCTGTCCAAATTAAATTTCCAGGTTAGATTCTTCAAGATCGTCCAACGACGGCTGGATAGCAAGGTATACGGACTAAGGTAAATCAAACTTTCGAACCTCAGTAACGCCCTGTAGAGAACACAATTAGAGTCACTTAAACAACACCCACTTAGTTAATCACATAACTTTTAAATTCCTTTCTTTTGATTACTTAATCTATCCACTCGTACACATTAAGTATAGCGTCTTCGCGCGAATTTTAGTGTTCGTTCCACCTCTTGGATAAAGTATATCTCGATCTTGCGCAGTCATACGTTAAATGCCGCGAAATTTTTGAATTAGTAATAACGGTAGTTATCTATTAGGAAATTTGTGAGATACTAATTGATACATAAACTAAATAGATAATTTCTCTCCGTGTTCGTAGAATACAACCCCCCTTTAGCTAGCCGGCAGAATTAAAATTGAAAAGTAAATAGTTAAATAGATTATTGTGTTTAGTATTTTTTTGTTTTTAGGATAAAGTAAATTAAGCGCTCTAAGCCTCATTAGCTCTCCATTCATTATTATATCTTAGGGTCGTTATAAGCATACAGTATAACCCCCCATAGCATTTTGGCGCACCAACGATTTGGGGCCGATTATCAAACTTTAGCCGGATACTTACGGTATTTTTCAGCTATTCCAGAAGACTAGAAGATCACCAGGAGCAGAGGATTCTTATAAATTTAAAAAAAAAAAATTGTACAATAAAAATATAAAAAGCAATATGTGTTTTTAATTTTTCTTTATTTATTATATATGTGTACTTCTATAAAGTGATGGTAAACAAACAAACACTGACAAAAGTAAAATCATTTATTTTTCTTTATTAAAAATAGCAGAATCAAATACAGGTATTATTATTATTCACATAGTAGGTACAATACATTATACAGGGGTCTTATCATAAAGTATTATCAATTTTTATTATTGTTGTGTGTAATTGTATAAATATAAACCTGAAAAATGAACACAAGATCCAGAAGCGTTTCTAATGTCCATCAGGAATCATCCAGCGAAGGCGACGATGTATCTCTACAAAATCAAGGTGATAACACCCAAATTACAGCGACGCCCACAGAACAAGGAGTTGGTTCGAAGCCAGAGGAAAATGATATACTCAAACAGATTAGTTTGATGTTACAGAACAACGAAAAGAATATCCAAAGAATAGAGAACAAAATGGATGAGTCTAAACAAGAAAATAAAAAGGAGATGCAAGAACTAAAGGAAGGGTTAGAGAACAAAATGGACAACACCAAGGAAGAATTAGAGAAAAACAGAATTCGAGATAGAGAGGAAGATAAAAGAGAGAACAAGAAAAACTTGGAAGATTTGAAGAAGGACCTCGAAGAGAGTCTAGCACTTAGAACAGAGGCTAGCAATAAATTAATACTAGAAGAGGTGGATGTGAAGGTTCAACAACTTAGGACAGAGGTTGTATCAAATATTGATTCTGCAATAAAAGGTGTAGACAAGAAAGTCGTGGAAATAGAAGGAGATTTCACAAAATTAAAAAATAAAAACGAGAAGGAACACAAGGAGTTGGCGGAAAGAATCAGGACGGAAATTGATCAAGTAAATAGGGGCACATCAGAAATGGAAGTCCGCATAGAAACGAAACTTACTGGAAAAATAGTTTCATCTGAGGAAAACTGTTTGAAAGAAATTACGAGGGTCAAACAGGTAAACAAAGAACAGGATAAGGACGTCAGGAATGCGTTGCAAGAGTGCGAAAAAAATAAAGAAGAATTGAAAAGGCTAACATTGAGAGTCCAAAATATCCGTACTAACAACAATCTAATGCCTACACCAACATGTTTTAATGCGGGACTACGTATCGAAAACGTAGCACATTTCAACGGCGACAACATGTCGATGCATCCGATGGCATATTTAAACAATGTCCTCAAATACACCGAAGACGTGCCTGACTCTAGACAACAATTTAACATTATCAGAGCGACACTCACCAATGGAGCGGCGGATTGGTTTGAAAGAATAGAGGATAGTTGTGAGGACTTAGGACAATTCGCTGAGATTTTCAGAAGAAACTTCTGGAGCGAAACACAACAAAACCGAGCTCGTATTCGTTTACTTACAGGGAAATTTCGACCAGGTAAGCTCTCTCGCGAAGCATATGCCCTGAAGATATACAACTACAGTAAGCACATAGACAACATGGACGAGCTAACCATTTCACAACAGTTGTTGCGACATTTTATACACACGGATACGCACGCGATCATCTGCCAGAACGTGACTAACATGGATAGTCTGGTGGACATTCTCAGAAGGTTAGACGACTATTCAGACAGCACCAACATGAACAAAGAGTACCGCAACAATCCCCGAAACGATCATACACAGACAGAAGCCCGTCGAAATGTTTATCCTGACAGACCAACAGCAGAAATAAATAGAAACCCTCCACGAACACCACCGCCACCAAACAGAAGTTTCAATCAGCCTCCTAACAATAACTATCAAAGCCAGCCCCGTCCTTACAACAATCACCCTCGTAACGATCAGGGAAGACCAAATATGTTTCCACCAAACAGGAACCCAAACCAGTGGCGGAATAATAGTACAACCAACGGAAATGGGTACAACACTCAGAGGAATAATAATTCTGCGAGACCGGACCAGCGGCCGTATAATACAAATGCGCCTAGAAATAACTATCAGGATCAAAACCAGAGATACTACGGAAACTCGAATAATAGACAGATAAACGCCATCGCTGGAGATAACAGGTACAATATAGAATGGGACACACCTATTGACAACAGCGAGCTGAAAAAAAAAACTTCGATGGATTCAGGAGCCCAAATGACGGAAATAAATCCGAAACCATGCTCATCCAGGGACTTAAATTAACTCCACCGGATGCCCACATTAGTTGTAAGTTTTTGAATAAATTAAGTTTAGATATAGGTTTGGGGAAACAATCAGACACTGAAGACGTAGGAAAAATAGTATCCCATTTAGAAACGTTACCATTTATCACATTAATTATAGGAAAAATAACATTTAAGGCTTTACTAGATTCCGGGGCAGAAATCTCTTTAATCAAAGAGAACATGGTAGAACAACTACCGAACTATTTACAGAACATAATTAAAATCAAATGCACAAACTTGATGTCGGCCAATAGAAGAAAAATGGGACAAATCAATAAACGAATATCCATGGAAGTGGACATCAACGGACATAGTTACACAATGCAATTCTACGTGCTAAGCAATTTATTCTATGATTGCATCTTGGGAGTGGACAATATGCGATACCTAAAGATGAATTTGAATTTCGAGAAAGAAAAAGCGATAATTGGGAAAAATGAAGTACAAATGGACACTTTAGAAGACCTCAAGGAAATAAACGCTTACTTACAATACAAGGAGGAGATTAATTACGATATTAATAACGTTATTATAGCAGATAGAGAAGATAATGGAAATACGCAAGAAGATTTAGAAGAGGCTATGTTTGAACTACCAAAAGAAGGAAGGGAGAAAACATACGCAGAAACAGGGATAAAAGAAGATTCATCGAACAACAAAATCATAAGAAATGAAGCCGACATACGGGAAATCCTAGCAGATCAAGAGTTAAAGGAACCTTGGATATTAGAAAATCTTTTAGACATACTTTCTAAGAATATACGGTTAATTAACGATGAGGTAGTATTCGCCAAAGATTACGAGCACAAATTGCTAATTGACGATGACACACCACTGCCCTGCAAGAACTACCCCATCCCTTATCATTTTCAACAAAGAGTTAATGAGGAACTGCTTAAATTAGAGGAGGCTGACATTATTGAGAGGTCCAACACTTATTTTATAAACCCAGTGGTTTTGGTAAAGAAAAAAGACGACTCCATCCGCATCTGCATTGACGCTCGTTTGCTTAACCAGAGGATCAAACCTGAGTACGAGATGCCTCAGAATATCGACGTTTTACTCACAAAATGCGGTAACAAAAGATGGTACACAAAACTAGATTTAAAGAATGCTTTTTGGCTGATACGTTTGGAAGAGTCCTCAAGGAAATATTGTGGCTTCAATGTGAACGGGGTCACCTACAATTTCACTGTTTGTCCCTTCGGAGTCCGCAGTTCTCCCGCAGGTTTAATCAGATTTCTACACCAGATATTGGATAAGTACGAGAAATTCGCATTACATTATTTGGACGACATCATTATTTTTTCCGATGACATCGAATCTCATTTGAACCATATAGAAACTATCATTCATACTCTACAAACAAATGGAATGAAGTTGAATCTTGCGAAATGCCAATTCTGCCGAAAAGAAGACAATTACCTAGGATACGTCGTAAATGAACAAAACATCTTGTTAGATCCACAAAGGCTTGAAGAGATCCAAAACTACCCACGTCCGACCAAATTGAAAATGTTGAGAGGATTTCTCGGTTTGTTGAACTATTACCGAAAATTCGTTTCGAACTACAGCCAGAAGACCAACACTTTATTAGCACTACTGAAGAAAGGAACCAAATGGAGATGGACACCCGAATGTGAAGAATGCTTTCAAAATTTGAAGAACAACTTTGTCGAGAACCTTAAATTATATCACCCCGATTTCAGCTCGGAATTCATCGTCAGAACAGACGCTTCCAACAACGCTATCGCCGCGGAACTGGTACAGATAAAAGACAACATGGAAATTCCGATCTACTTCGCATCACGGACGTTAAGGCCATGCGAGACCCGATATGCCATATCAGAGCTCGAAATGTTAGCCGTCATCTTCGCATTGACCAAGCTCAGATACTATCTAATAGGAAAAAAGTTCATCCTCGAATCGGATCATAAAGCACTACTCAACATTATGACGACCAAATTAAACAACAACCGTATCTACCGCTGGACGCTACTCATCCAACAATACAACATGGAGATTCGATACAAGCCAGGGAAAGAGATGATAGCTGCAGACATCCTGAGTCGTAAGCATGGAGAGACCAAGACTTCAAATGTTCAAATAAACCTAGTAATTTTAGCTCAAGAAGGTACTTTTTCACTAAACCGAATAAAAGAAGCACAAGAAACACCAGTGTTAAGGGAAATTAAAGAGAAATTACAAGAAGTGCAGGAATATAAAGGGATGAAAATGCAAGAGGACGTCATAATCAAGAAGATAGGGAGAACAGAAGTATACGTCACAGACGAAAAACACACAATCGAGATCATACAAAATATACACGAAGAGTATACCCACATAGGAGCCAGAAAATGTTGGTTGATTTTCCGGGAGGCATACTACTGTAAAAACGATGAGAAAATAATTAAAAATTTAATCCGACAATGCCGAACATGTGAGATAGCCAAGGAGAAGAACTTCACTAACCAAAACATAAGCCAGAGCATAATCGCCACCGAACCACTACAATTAGTAGCCATCGATTTCATTTCAAATCTTATTCCAAGCACAAGAAGATATAGAAATATTCTTGTCATATGTGACATTTTCTCCAAACATGTACGTTTAATTCCGACTCAAAAATGCAACACTGAAACCGTACTACAGGCAATACAAGAGTATATCACAGAATACGGAACTCCCAACATCATACTGTCAGATCACGCCACATACTTCACGAACCAGCGGTATCAAGAATTTTTAGATGACAGACAGATCAAATCATATCACACTTCAATCAGACACCCGCAAGCAAACCCTTCTGAAAGATATATAAAAGAAGTACTAAAATACCTCCGAATTTTGTTAGTCGACTGCCACCATAAATGGGCCAAACATATTAGACATATAGAGTTGGTCATGAACAACACTCCCAGCACTGTACATGAAGCATGCCCCATCACTATATTCACTGGACAGCCACCACAGAGACCATGGATAAGCGATGAAATAGCAGATTTAGGAGAACAATATGATTTAGTAAGACGGAAACTCCTAGAAAAGAAAAACAAATGGGAAACCAAACAGAGAGAGCAGCAGAAAAGATTTAAGAATTATCAATTAAACGACAAGGTCATCGTACGTGCACTCAAAGTCACCGATAGGAAAAACAATATAATAGCAAAACTAACCCGCCCATTTACTGGACCGTTTCTCATTCATAGGAAGTTAGGATTGAACACCTACGAATTAATAGACGAGGAAACTGGGAATATTAAAGGCACCTATCATGTTTCCATGCTACACGACTATTTAGCCGAAGACATGGTGGACGAGTAGAAATTTTGCTAAATATATCGGAGCAAGGCGAAGGGATATACAGGCGACCTTCGATGGGAATAAAGCGACCCCACTCCTACCTGAGCAATACCAAGAATCATAGCATAAATATAACGGAGCAAGGCGGAGAAATAGAAGGCGATCTCCGATGGGAATAAGGCGACCCCACTCCTACCCTAGCTATCACCAAGACTGACAGCACCCCCAAGAATAAAAGCCTAATAAATACATCGGAGCAAGGCGGAGAAATAGAAGGCGATCTCCGATGGGACTAAGGCGACCCCACTCCTACCTGAGCACCCTCAAGTAACGAAAGCCTAATAAATATAACGGAGCAAGGCGGAGAAATGGAAGGCGATCTCCGATGGGACTATAGCGACCCCACTCCTACCTGAGCACCCCCAAGAGACAAAGCCTAAATACATCGGAGCGATACCAAGAAATTAAAGGCCTATCAACCCCACAGAACAATGTAGGGGCACCACGAGTCCCGACACCCCAGGAGTCATTTGGTCGAGCCCAAACCAAAAAGAGCCAGGAAGATAAACAAAATTCTCTACATCGGACGAACCCAACCCGAGGATAGCGGAATCATCACACAACCAAAACAGACGAGCCCAATCTGTATATCCAAAGATGTAAATACACCCGGAATTCTACATTATAAGAGTTTGCATTTAGAAGATGAGAAGTTCATCCATAAATAATTTTAAGACACATAGTAAATAATTGTTAGTTTTTCCCATTCCTATATCAATCAAGTAGCAACGCATAAGGAGGTAATATAAGTTGAAAAATGTCTGGAACACGTCAGTAAGAGAATAAAGAAAATGTACAAATACACAGCAAGAGGATGCAACATGTTATGGAAAAGAAATAAGAAACACTAGGAAGAACAAATCTTTGAAAGAAAACTTACAACAAAGCGTATGGAACCACTACCATTAGAAGAAAGTAAAATTACTACTGCCTTTACACAAAATACCAAAAATAAGGTTACAAGTCAAAAAACCAATCAAGAAACATATGCACCTACAGAGCAAAAAAGATTCAAGAAGAATTGACCAAAATATGAAGGAAAATAAAATATTTAAATATGAAAAAAGGGCCTAAGACTTAAAATATACCATAGAGCGAAAATAACGCTTGTATAAATAAATAAAGAAATTGAACCCACGAAGAAACCCATGAAAAGATATGGTATCGTGGAAGAAAAATAAATATAATTAGAATTTACCTCATAAGTAAAACCATGAGAAGATATGGTATTATGGGAAGACAAAAGGTGATGTACAACCTAAAATGGGTACATCAGCACGAAAAAGTGCAATATTAATTGAAAATATGTTCCGCAAATAGGAAGATGAATACATGACAAAAGGTCAAATATATTAGGTAACAAGAATAATTAGTTGAAGCAACAAAGTTAATTTAAGTGTAAGTACACTCGAGGTATATTAAAATAGGCCACTATTATCACAGTATAGAATTTGAATCCGAGACACTATAGGTAAAAGAAGCATAAAAACAAAAGAAGCATAATTGGTACATAATAAAACTTTATAAAGGCAACATCCATAGAAAAATTCAAGAAGGAAAACGTACGCGCACATACAAAGAGGAACTAGTGTTCATATTTATCAATAAAAATATAGGTACACAAATACATAACATATACATAGCATCTTACACTAATACCCATATACAGGGACAAGTCATTAAATAAATATTGTTAAAAATTCAATTTTGTTAGGAAAATTTCCATACACACATACAACTTATATTACAGACATATGACAGAACTACAAATATAAAAACTCAGTTAATTAAGCCCTTAGCATAATACAAAATAAATATATCAGTTTGTTAAAGAAAAATTTTGTCACTTAAAATATATAAGTTAGTTAATTATTACAATTACATTATAAGGTTTATTTATAACGAACGAATTTTTTTATATACATAAAAAACTACCTTCGTTAAGGGGCAAGTTGAACTGGTGTCGATTATGTGACAACACCAGTCAAATACCCACAAACACATACAGTCACCCTTTAAAACCCCTTGAATACAGGCAACCATATATACATCGGCGATGCATTATGTTTGGACCCTTGTATAAGAGTACAGGTAAAAATTCCTAAAAATTAAGACAGATTTTACTAACAAATCTAGTAAATTCTGAGAACCCCATCAAATTGTAAATATTAGAAAGAAATTCACCCCCAAATTTAGAAAACCAAACCAATGACTACTCTTTTCAGGAACCCCAACTGAAACCCCCGTATTAATCACTAAATATTAAAATAATTACCTGATTAGTTTAAAATACACATTAGTCTTATTTTTATACTTATATTTAGCAAATTTACACAATACAACAATAATTAGTTAAGTGATATATAGGCAAAGTATTAATATAAAATGAATCTGACAGCCATTACAAATGGACAATTTTAAATTACAAATTTCAACATTTATTACCACACTATGAGCATATAATTGAGTACCATTTTATAGTATGATTTCTCAAGAGTAAATTGTCACAAAAAGTTACAGGTTCAAGGTTAAAACAAGGTTGATAGTATCGAAAGCATCATCCCAAACTTTGGCAAAAGTATTGCACATACATGACAAATTGATATCTAAAAATGCATAGCTTAAAACTAAAATAAACTAATGGTGAACATAAAAAACATTTAAACTATAAACTAGTTTACAAGTTACAAGCATGGTAACAAACAATAAAACTCTTAGTTGCGCACATTTAAGTTAAGCATCATTTTAATTTTCAAATTTCGACGCGCCATATTGACAGAGGCAAAATAAATTTCAAATATTTCCTATAAGTAATCAAAGTAATTATAAATTAACTCTAGCAGTTACAAAGTCTATCGAGACGCATTTACGATGTAATATTTTTCAATGTCATATTTACAAGTTGAAACCAGATATTTAAATAAGCATTTTGAATAATTTGACAGTTGTCAACAGAGGTAAAAGAAAAGTTTTATAATATAAATTACAAGCTATGTAGATAATTTAAAAAAGGTGGTATAGATTAAGAAAAGGTCATAGTTTCATGTTATAACAATAAATCGTAAATAAATTAAAAGACCATTTAGTTATTCCACTTCAAAAACTAACCACACTAATTTTTTGTATAAAGAAAGATTTTAAAAAGGATTAAAAGACGAAAAAATATTGTATGTATTTATAAGTTTAATTTGTAAAGGTAAAGTTCTACTAAAAAGGCATTTTAAGCCAAAATTCTGATATTTAAATTTATTTCATTAGCGTCATTGACGTCATCGAACAAATGAAAGTCGAAATGCCAATTTTGCCCTTTAATTTTTAAAAAATGTGTTTTTCTAAAAGAAAACGAATTAAAGTAATTTTATTGTACCGATTGAAAGACGAATTAATTTAACTAAGATAAAACATGATTCCACAAATATACAAAAATAGACTTGCCCGTAAAAAGACTTTGTAAAATTTTACTGTATAAAATTGCCATGGTTACAAGAACCACAACAGAGATTGATATAAAAAGGCACGTCCGACGAGGATCGAGGATTATTATTCAAGATTCTTCATTGTTTCGTGAGCATTCATGGTAATGCAAGCGGATTATTCATCGATTGATTTGTTGTGTGAACCGTCATTAACGAGCCATTCATTTCGACTCATTTATTTTTTGTGTGATCATTCATTGAGTTGATCAACGCATCTACAATTATTACCAATCCATATTGACATCCAGCCACCGTCAAAGTTAATACACCGAAGGTCATCCATTGAAGAAGCCGACCTTAAACCGAGCCGAACTGGGTCAAGGACTCATCGAACACCGATACCACACAGCTGGGACGCGAGTTGCCTTCACATAGAAGCAACCCCATTGGAACAAGTACCTGGCCTTAAACAAGATAAGGAATTAATACACAGAAGGTACCAAGTCTAATATTCGTATATGTTTGTTTTTCTTGACACAAATGTGGGTCAAATCCAAATCTATGTCACATTTATGTAACGTCTTTTAATTCGATCATCTCTATCAATTAATAAAATTCAAATCTAGATACATAGCATATATAAACACTTAGAAAGTCAATTTAAAATTTCCAACAATTTAATGCTTATTTAAAAAAAGAATATCAGAATTTACTTACAGTTAAATTTAGTACTATCTCATTTGTCATGCAGCCCATTTTTATAGTTGATACATAAGGGCCAAGTTCGCATACTGTGCCTTGTTTTAAATATTTCAAAATCGTAGAACTTCTGCCTAAATAACTGTTGTTCTTGTACACAATAAAAGTGTATTGTTGATATCTAAATTGTGTGGACATTGTTGTATTGTAGTAAATATTCAGTGTTATGTTTTAAATAAATTCAGATTTGTTGTTTCCTTATATAAAGTGTTTGTTTTCGTCACTGTTGAAACTCAGTCTTCCACCATAAGAGGTACACATATTCTGTTGACGCTCCAGCATAAGAGCTGTCTGTCCAAATTAAATTTCCAGGTTAGATTCTTCAAGATCGTCCAACGACGGCTGGATAGCAAGGTATACGGACTAAGGTAAATCAAACTTTCGAACCTCAGTAACGCCCTGTAGAGAACACAATTAGAGTCACTTAAACAACACCCACTTAGTTAATCACATAACTTTTAAATTCCTTTCTTTTGATTACTTAATCTATCCACTCGTACACATTAAGTATAGCGTCTTCGCGCGAATTTTAGTGTTCGTTCCACCTCTTGGATAAAGTATATCTCGATCTTGCGCAGTCATACGTTAAATGCCGCGAAATTTTTGAATTAGTAATAACGGTAGTTATCTATTAGGAAATTTGTGAGATACTAATTGATACATAAACTAAATAGATAATTTCTCTCCGTGTTCGTAGAATACAACCCCCCTTTAGCTAGCCGGCAGAATTAAAATTGAAAAGTAAATAGTTAAATAGATTATTGTGTTTAGTATTTTTTTGTTTTTAGGATAAAGTAAATTAAGCGCTCTAAGCCTCATTAGCTCTCCATTCATTATTATATCTTAGGGTCGTTATAAGCATACAGTATAACCCCCCATAGCAATATATATATATATATATTGATTTACTTACCATTTGGAGAGATGATTACTAAATATGTTAAAAATGTGACTATAGGTAACATTAACATGTTCGATATTGTAAGGTGTACTATCTTCGGGGGAGCAGGTAGCAGACTTTAAAAGGATATTACAGAACATTCCTATATATATCGAAATCTATACTTTTTTGCATCCTGTTTTTCCTGATTTTCGACCACGATAGATAACGATAAGCTTACTTAGCGTTATAATATTGTGATTATTTATTCACATTTTAACATCTTTCGAGTATGTTCAGATTAACATCACGAATACCTGTAAAAAACATTTAACAAATATGTTGTTTCTATACGTAGTTTCTCCTGATAAATATTACAAAATATTAATCTTCTTTCATTTGTCAATATTATGGCATATAAATCCTAGTACGTTAACTGAGAATACATTAATATTTTGCAGTTTTATTAATGTAAATAACTAAATACATGACATGAAACTATAGTAATTTGAACCTATAATATCATTTTCCTTCTGTATTCTTTTCTACTCAAAATATACAGAATAGAATATTGGCTGAGACCACCACATACAAGAAAATGGAAGTTAAGGTACTTCAAAATGTAATTGCATAAATATTGATCACGAGAAACATAAGTAGTAATTACTTACTTTTATAAAACATGTCATTTGTTACATTTAGTGCATCAACGATGATTGATTGGGTTATACCAAGATATAGTATATCAACATACTTGCTATAAGGCCTTGCAGATGTAATGTAAACTTAATCTTGCGGGTGTTGTTACAAACGTTAAAAATATATTTTTTGTATTTGTTATTGTTCACATTCGAAGTGTCTCGTATGTGGTTGATAGAAACTTCTAGTTTAAATGTCTGTTGGAATCACACAAAGAAAAAGCTATGTGGGGTAGGCAGTGTAAAGATATTACACAACAGTATTCAAAAATAATAAAACTTCACATAGTTATACCGATTCCTATACTATATATTTAATATTTTCTAAATACGTTGTAATAATTTTGTGTGTATTTTGTTCAGCTTCACATTCATTAACCCCCCTTTAATTTACGTTGTTGACTTGGCGTAAACAATTGTGATTATTGTAGCAAATATTATCTATACACGATCTTCTCCTCTCTAAGAACCTGTTCCAATGGTTTTGCTTCTATACTTTCTAACATTATAGGACCTTCTGAAAATATTATTCTACAGTTTTAGTCAATTTAAAAGTAAGAATTTCCTGTAGACTACAAATACGTATTAAAGTGTCCATTAGCCTTTGAATTTTAGTCTAGGCAGATTTTGAGATGTCTTTATACACCGTGTCTAAAGTTAGGTGTTACTGCTTTCCTTATAATTTGAAGTAAGAAAATATAAAAATAATAATTTCCAAGATATTTATTTACAAAAACATATTTTTTTGTACTAGAATACTGCATTACTACTGTAAAATTATAATAATTAAAAAAGCAAGGTGGTACATCATCAGTTAGCTCATGTATACTTACTTCTATGTATGTAACAAATCTCTTTCGATGAAGTGCTTCTTTCAATAAAACTTTCTGAAAACAAACATAAATTCTAAATAGCCTAAGCTATAATAAAGGTACAAAACTACGAATGCCAGATTTTCAGTGTTGTCCAAAAAGGTCGGGTTCTGTATATTTTACTATAATTATTCTGAGAATACAAAACTTAATAAATATATATGCAGAGCAATCTATCGAGAACAGTTATTATTGCAAATGTTTTATTGACTTAGAAGTATTAATTTAATTGAGACGCTGAAAAATCATGGCGGAACTGTCAACTTCAAACGAAAGAACTGTAACAATTACTTACATTAAAAAGTAAACACTCAAGCTTTTATTTATTCTATATATTATATATTATTATAAAGTCTAGAGCCTTATTTTATTAATACCTATCCAAATCTAAGAAGACTGTTCAACTCTACCGAATCAAAGTCGAATTGTTTTTCAGTGTATCAAGTTCATACTATCTGGTTGATACAACAAATCTGCTCCAAATCCAGATTACCTTAAACGTCTAATGACACGGAAAAGACGCCCAATCTTTCATTCACTGCTATCTATCCTTTTGCCGATAAAAAGTCAAGTGATGAAGTCTAAATCAGTGTGGCAAATTTCAAAGAGTCCCAATAAACCGTTTTTAAAAGATTTAGCTGTATGCATACTTTTTCACTAGCCTGTATATTAGAATAACTTGGCGCACTAGTCTAGCGGACACTGTGGATTCGATACCTTCTTTTGTAAATTCGATGTAGAATTAAAATCTGAAATCTCAGAAATCTATCAGACCCAGACTTAAAAAGAACAATTTTCATAAAACATTAAAAATTGCGTTTTTTATACATTATTTAATTTCTTTTTTGATTTTTTATTGTACAGATAACCGGGATTATCGCGTACACATGTCCAACAATGATCTGCTTCCATGTTTGGCACCCATTTTTCTTTATACCTTGTCTCTATAGCCATCATGTCTTGATTAAACCTCCCTCCATGTTCATCGCTAACTGCACCTACATTAGTAGGGAAGAAATCCAAATGGAAATGCAAAAAATGGATTGTCAGTGACATGTTGCAGCTTACAGCTTGAAAATCTGTCAGACGACTTGACACAGGTTGTTCATTGTCGATTGATCTGGTGTTACCCAAAAAATTCTTCGTAATTTGTTAACAAAATTTGGATCCTACATCACCTTTTTTATGTCTAGCCCAACGAAAATTCGTAGGCTAGTTGCTATTGTATATTATATAGTTTTTCTTTCATTGGAGTATTATATTTGCAAACTTAAGGTTTGGTATTTATAGGCTTAGCCGTTTGGCCGCTAAGTTTAATTGTAATTTTAATATTTTTAGCTGTTAGGTGATACCTGGTGGACATGATCGATTTTTGCAATCGATTTTTCATAGTTTCTTTTCTTATAATATAATCTATAAAGTCTGTTGTGTTAATAATTTTTCGAATTTATTGCCTAATTAATTAAGATAACACAACCAACATAAGAAATAAATTAACATACAGATAAGCATTCAAAGAGAGCATTTGCATTTAAGAAGACACCAACATTATTAAATTGGCGAAATACGTCTGTCGCTATAAATCATATTACACAACCTAACAAGTTGATTTAAGCGTGTCCTTAAAAAGGAAAAAGACAAGTATATATGCGATCCTATAAGATATAATCAAGAAGTCTCTCGCTGTAGTGCCTACTAATTTAGACTCGCATTCGTTAGACGCATCAGGACACGTAATCCTACACCGGCGTCCTTTCACCCTTATCAGGGAGCTTATTTTTGTATCTTTTCAACATTTCTCCGACATTCGTCTAAGGAATAAGCTAAATTTGTTTGACTACAGAGTAGATTTACTTTAAGAACTTTGTCTTGGACACGTACGTTATATACGTACGCATATTGCAACCTTCATTAATTGGTTTCCATACAAAAAATTATAAAATATTTTTCCCTCTAGAGAGGAATTGAATTCTTCAAAAATATATTTGCAATAAATTGCCATTGTGCGTACGGTGCTGGTTTATTGCTGCATCATTGTTATTCCAATAATAAAGTATATACGTTAACATATGTGAATGTCACATGGTGTTTACCAGTTTTTCGACATGATTCAACGATAATATACTGTAATCCTATCGGTGAATATATCAAATTGCTCCACGAATTGGATAAACCATAAATATGTACTGGTATGGGATATAATATATACATATATATATTTTAAAATTTATGTTATTTAAAGTAATAAGCGGATAATTAATTCTGAATAAAATAGCTCTCACCTGTTGGGCGCCATAGTGATGGATATATTTATCCAACGATACATTTCTTACTCACACACAGCTATATAAATAAAAATGAAATGCTGTTCGTTGATAGGCGCATCACTTGAGAACGGCTGGGCCGATTTGGCTAATTTTTTTTAATGTTCGTAGTAGTTGAATAATGTTTTTAGGGAAAGAAAATTGGAAAAATTGCCGGGAAAATGAAAATTCGGGAAAAACTGAAAGTTCTTTTTTCAATAGAAATTATATGCTATACTAGAGTCGACAATCCAATATGGATGTCGGTCGACAAAGCTGACGATGATACCTCAAAGTCACGTTAGGTTGTGTTAGTCAAGGAGCGCATCAAAGTGGTGTGACGATGGCGTGGATTTGGAATAGCAAGTGATATAGGACTGGCACGAACGAGGTGTGGCTGTGGAATGGCGGTAGTATGATTACAAAGTGGTTTAATACGCACCGAAATGCCAGCCAGGCCATTCCACTTTTGTAATTATGCAATCGTAACTAGTAGAATTTGTCAATCTCTCCGAGCTTGAACCACGGCTCCTTTTCACCCGCTTACAGATCTATTACAATTTCCTATAAAACGCGAGCATTACCAGGATGCTTTTTATAATGTCCGATTTTCTAAACTTTTGACGCGCCCTGTATAACCGTCTAATTTAAACTTTTACACAAACTGTCATTGCGTCAGAAATTAGTTGACGTATATTCGTTGCTACAAACTTCAAAAATCTATTGAGAGACCTACTTGTCAAATTGAATGTCACTGGTGGCATAAGTAAATGTATCTATTGTGTGTAATATTTTCTTTTGCATTAAGGACCATTTTTATAATATAAAAACTCGTTATTGTTAATATTATATGTACTTACATGTGATAGTACACTTTAATTTTGTTGACAATTTATAGTAATATATAATACCTTTAGCATATTCTTTAGTGCTTTCGTATTTGATTTTCTCGATCTACATATTTGCCTGTCTTTGATATTTCCAGTTTTTAATAAACGACACCTGCAAGGGTCTAAGACTAATTTTTAAATGATATACCAAATATATATTCACCCTGTCGCGTTTATTCTTTCCACCTTACTTTACAACAGGGCTATCTTCTAAATGTCAGTTCTTTGCGCTCATCCTCAAAAATAATTATGGATCGGGAAACGTGCGACGATTTTACGCATTTCATGTAAATTAACACCGTTCTTCGTTATCAGAAAATTTTGAAACATCAAACTCCATCACAAAAAAGAAACTTCTACGTGTAGCTGTCAGAATCATACGTCCGTTTGAATTAATGACACGTTCTCGCCAACTCGTCATCGCGAGATTTTTTAACCGCATTCCCCTGCAGAAAGGCTTTAAATGAGTCGTACCTTCTACAGCGAAAGACTTGGCACGTGGACAGTGCACTCAATCGTCGCGGAAAAGTCCACTCTTTTGGTTTCGAACCCTCTTCAGCACTCTAAATCTCGACGGCCTGGAATTTGTTCGTTAAAGTGAAACTTTTGCAATTCTTTCGTATGCCTGTCATATATGATATTTGTTATGAATTTTAATATGGTTTGCTTAATTTTTTCAATTCGAACGCCGTTCGTCTTCATTTTTTCATAACGCCTGAGTGCCGATTTTTGCACGCTCCGCTTCAAAAGACCATATCTCTGCACACGCTCCACTAAAAAGAAAAATCTCTCCGTCGAGCAACGATTCAAAGTCGCCCGTACGCCCACGCCAAAGGACAGCTTTTAATTCCCCGTATCCAGAGAGGAATTCTGCGCCCCGCGTGGCTAATTTTTGTCGATTTTGACTGTTCGGTTAAATTATTTCAACCAAGGCGATTAGAGTGGGTTACTCGAATGGCTTTTATTATATATAATGTCGTCATCCGAAAGTGACCATACTATCGCAATTGTTCAAATCGCTAAGTGGTAATTGTAATAATCGTAGGAAAAGCTCACTGGGTTCATCCACTGTGGCAGAAAAATATGAAGTACGGAATTCATAATGTTTATTACCACAACGATTTAAACTTGGACGACAAAAAGTTTTTTATCGCATGAAAAAGACCACTTTTTGCAGATTACTTGAAGGAGTACGCCCTATAATATAGAAGAAACGAAACACGAAATAAAAATATAACAAAACATATAGTTGGGCTGAAAAGTTCGTATCGTTTCTATGAGATGACGCCACTAGAATAAAATCCATATCATTTTTAGTTAGTACCAACCTTCAAAAGACACGTGTATAAATTTGACAGCTGTCTGATTATTAGTTTGTGAGATACAGCATTTTGAGTGAAGCAACTTTTGTTATTTTGAAAAAAATGGATAAAAAGGAATTTCGTGTGTTAATGAAACACTATTTTTTGATGAAAAAAAGTGCTACTGATACCAAAAAGTGGCTTGATGAGTGTTATCCGGACTCTGCGCCGGGCGAAGCAACCATTCGTAAGTGGTTTGCTAAATTCCGTACAGGCCATATGAGCACCGAAGACGATGAACGCAGCGGACGGCCAAAAGAGGCTGTTACTGACGAAAACATCAGAAAAATCCACAAAATGATTTTGGAAGATCGTAAATTGAGGTTGGTTTGTATAGCTGACACTCTAAAGATATCAAAGGAATGTGTTGGACGTATCGTTCATGAATATTTGGGTATGCGAAAGCTATGTGCAAAGTGGGTGCCGCGCGAGCTCGCAATCGACCAAAAAGAAGAACGTGTCGATGCTTCAGAGCAATGTTTGGAGCTGTTCAACCGCAATAGAAGTGAATTTTTGCGTCGATATGTGACAACCGATGAAACATGGGTCCACCACTACACTCCGGAGTCCAGTCGGCAGTCATCTGAGTGGACTGCACGCGATGAACCGAATCCAACGCGTGGAAAAACACAACAGTCGCCCGGTAAGGTTATGGCGTTTGTATTTTGGGATGCACATGGAATTATTTTCATCGACTATCTTGGAAAGGGAAAAACCATCAACAGCGACTATTATATAGCGTTATTGGAGCGTTTGAAGGACGAAATCGCGAATAAACGGCCCCATTTGAAGAAGAAGAAAGTGTTGTTTCATCAAGACAATGCGCCGTGTCACAAATCGAAGAAATCGATGGCAAAATTGCATGAATTGGGCTTCGAATTGCTTCCGCATCCACCGTATTCTCCAGATTTGGCCCCCAGCGACTTTTTCCTGTTCTCAGATCTCAAGAGAATGCTCGCTGGAAAGAAATTTAAAGCCGATGAGGAAGTAATCGCCGAAACAGAGGCCTATTTTGAGGCTAAAGACAAATCGTACTACAAAAATGGTATTGAAAAGTTGGAAGATCGCTATAATCGGTGTATCGTCATACGTTTTTTTGCCCTCGAAGGCAACTATGTTGAATAATAAAATCGAATTTTGCCAAAAAAATGTGTTTTTCTATAAAACGATACGAACTTTTCAGCCCAACTTAATCCATTTCTTCCGCTCATAGATGATTCTCATATTATATATTTAGTGCATTTCCTATAGAAGGTTGCTCATCTGGTATGTGTATCTGCAGTGAAAATAACTCCCCGCCAAGGTTTGAACTCGTCTCCTCTATTGAAGATGGACAGTGGCTACATGTCGTAGATGAACGACTTAACGTCTTGTTTACTGCAGTTAGTGCATTACTGCTTGTAGACGCCGCAAAAGAGTGAGTTGCGTTTATATCAGTTGTAACCTCAATGTTTACTCGGCGAGGGTTAAAATTCCCATTTCAAAAGATTGTTTCTGTCTGCTTGTCTTCTTTTAACTCTGGCAGTACAATTAAGAAAAAGCGTGCATCAGCGTCCTCGTATATCAAGAAATTGGGCACTCTGTATGGTCCTTGTCTCTTTTCCGATTTAATTACTTTATCTAAAGCAATTCAATTTTGAATGCTTTTACGATGTTTTGTTCTGCTGTCACCGAGTAAATCCTTTATCACTTTTGGTTTTCTACTATTTCCCAGTTGTCTTTCATTATTTTATTGCAATGAATTGGCAATTGTATCAAAATCTGCCTGGAACACATGTTGAGGGTCTTCTTCCTTAAATAATACTTCTACATCATAATTCTTGTTTTGGTAGAAGCAATGCCAACTGTATCGCTATCGCTGCGCGATATAAGGCCGTCACATAACTTCGATTTACATTGATGAATTTGATTCTGGTAACCTCAAAATATTGATCCTTGTAACGCCATCTAGTAGTACCCAAAAGAAATACTTTCTGAATTTCTATTGAAATAATCTTTAAAATAACACCGTACAATAATTAATATTAATAAATTTATAATAATGAAATAGAAGGAAATAAAATTGAAAAAGTGTTGAAATTAAGTTGTTGGGTAATGTCAAGTATTTTACTTACATTTCTATTTTTTTTGGCAAAGATGATTTGAATATTGAATGAGATTTAATATAGTTTACATATTGTCATACGTTTCTTTTGTTTTTGTAGAATGAGCCATTAGAATTCATATTTTCGAGTTACTTTTATAAAGTAAAACGGCTTTGAGACTTGTTTTCGACGAGTCGATAAACAATCGCCATTCTGCAAGGTTATATTCACTACTCATTTCATACAAAAGTTGATTTACATCAGTACAGCAACGGAAATTTCTTACTACTTTGTAAAACGGACTGAATTTTTCGTGGCAATTCTTCAATAGAGAGATACTTGTAGTGGAATGTTAAAGATTTCATTCTTTAAATCGAGATCCCAAAATTTGTGATTTTTCTTTGGTTAAGCCCAAATACCGTATCAAATCATTCAGAGCTGATTGAGCAATGAGATGTGGTTCGTCAGAAAGGACGTACGTCAGATATATTTGCATCATCATCACTAGGGGGCGGACATGACCGAGTTAAACTACAACGGAGCAAAGAAATAATGTAAACAACACACATTTACTGAATAGCACTAATTCATATGGTGAACTGCAACATCTGTTTACGCTCGAGAAGAGCCCGAGAATGAGAGCAAAAAATGGCCATAAAATAAGGAATTTATGAGTAAAATTCTTTCTACATCGGCGTAGATAGCCTGAGGGGTTTTTATAATTTATTATATTTAAAATAAATATGTATATACTTACTGTTATTTAGTTTCAATAACATACGCGTACATTTTTAGTTATCATTTATTTAGATATAGAACGTTGTTTACATTACTTTTTCTGATATGAAAATGAATTGTCAGTGATTCCGAAATTTATTACAAAGTCTGTAAACTATCGTTACAGAATGCCAAAATATCGCACGTTCGTCACTTACCTTTGCTAAAACATACACAGAAATAGTTTTTATGCAGAGAATTTCGATAGTTTACAAAATTTTTAATGTTTAAATGACGATGCTCGAAGTAGTTCTGAGTGCAAGGAACTAACACAAATTCCAAATTTAAAAAATCAGTTGTTCTTCCTTCAGGAAATTTGCCTAAACTAATCACATATTTTGAAAATCGAATCTCAAATTAAATGGATTAACCACATTAGATGTGGCTATTAATAATTCCAAGTGACTTCGGATCTGGCCTTCGGCAAAAGTTAGACGCAGTTTTTAATAGAAATCCAGATTTAATAACATTGCGGCAATTGTGTATGCTAAATACGCTGAAATAAAAGAATATTTCCAGTACGCACATATAACCAGTTGCGATGTAGAAAGGACGTTTTCTATCTACAAGGATGTACTTCATTCAAAGAGAACAAGTCTTACAGACGAGAAAATGAACAAATAATAAGGTATTTTGTATTTTATAGATCACCAGCCACTGGTTATCTAATTATATAAATAAAATTAAAACCTCTTTAAAAATACAACATTTTAATAGTGCGCCCATGGGCGATGAGCCATGACTCGCTCGTGTCCGCGCCCTAATCATCACTCACCATTGTAGTTGGAAACTAACAACCAGTTGTTTTCAACGGTTTGCTTGCTGATGGAATGACTGGATACATTACTTTGTGTTTATTTCTTTTTGAAAACCCTTCAATTTTTATAAGACAGAATAACAGTCCGTGACGTCATCTGCTAGTTCACGCCAGATCATTGGCGCAGAAAGTTAGAGTTCAGAAAGAACGCAGAATATCAAGCTGTATAAAATGTATTTATTTCCTAATTTTAAATCGAGTTGTATATTGATTTATTTTTCAATTTATGTTTCGCCTTCAATGCTCTATGTTTTATTTGTTTATTTATTTATTATTGCTATTATTAGAGTTTATTTAACAAAATAAGCGACTACTAGCAAGAAATTAGTTTCATTAGTTTTACATGTAGCTTGATATAAAGAAAATATTTAAAATTAATCTCGTTTTCTTTATTTCTTTCCAAAGAAAAATACATACTTCTCCTCCATCTGTTTATTTCCATTTCAACAAACGGCAAAGTCAATTTCCACTCGTTTTGATTTCTTATTCGAATTTCCTGTTTGCTTGTTTGTTTCCATCAGCTTATCTCTGGCTTATTGTTATCATTTGTAATCAAATTTGACTTTTAACCTTCTCAAAACAGTTTCATTCCGTCGCCTTTCGTTTCGTGTTTGTTTGTATTTCGTTTTTTTTAATATATACATTTTACTTGTGATTCTCGAAGTGCCATTTCGTTAACAGAAGGAGGAATTTTCATTCAAATGAGAGTGTACTTATGTACTTTGTGGAAGACTGGCATTGGAGAAGAAGCGACAAACGTCGCATATTACAGTTGATCCTTCACCCCGATGAGGATGCCCGAGATGAATTTCGGCATGACTGTGTTCTGTTTATTTTACGCTTTTCCATCGTACTCCGCCAGATGGGGCCCCGCTTCTGGGTAGCGCGCTTTTAACTTCCTTCATATTGTAAGAACGCAAATCGGCTGAGGATCTTCCGTAAGCCTCTTTTGATACATATTGATGATTAAGAAGCGTAGAAAAAAGTACCCCGGGAAAAACGTATTCATCGACTGTATATTGGGGCATTAGTGATGGTATTACTGTAGGGAAAATTAACGATGAATTTTCCGTATTTCAGTGTACCCCTACATCGAATATATTTTGATTGACTTGAATCTCTAACTCAGCGTTTAGTAATTTAATAACTTATAAGTAAATGTAGATTTTCAAATTTAGTCTAACATTACGAGCAATAGGTCCCTTAAGACTTGCCAGATGTACTCTTATATACTATTAATTCAGCACGAAATTACAAATGATAAAAGCGTACGTGGAAAAATATTCAACAGATAAGAAAATAGATACAGAGATTTCGTTAGAACAATATAGAAAACTAATAAGAGTTGAGTTTTGAAATTACGCAAATATTAGTTTCGCCTTAAGCTCTTTCGGTTTAAAATATTTTTGAATTTTTGCTTCTTCCGGTTACACCGGAAATGGATATCAACTTCCTTATTTTAAATGGAATACCCACATTTTATGATTAATTCGTATTTCCAACTTAATTTTAAGAATAGTTTGTCTGATACACTTTTCCACTAAAGTTAGCCATTTCTGAAGTATTAGACTATTACTCATAACAACATTCCCAATAATTGAATGAATGCACATATTTAAAATTTTAGGTAATCATTTTGGAAAGTATACTGCTTCAAATGCGGTATTATAAACTTTTCAAAATAATACAGGGTGATCAGAAAACCATGTTAAACATTTCATCTAGAAAATATCAATATCTTGTTATATTTAAATAGCAACCTACATTTTTTTCAACTTCATTAGATTGCACGTTCAAAATTAGGGGCAGTATGTATGTACTTCTCTATAACTAAACGTCTTAGTTTCGGAGTTATTTTGGAAAAAAGAAACTTTTATTTTGTGTAATCAGTTAGGCTATGGAAATTCATGCGAATAAATAAAATCAAGTTGCAATCACATTACCTGTCATCAGTAAGGTATTCACTAGTGCTATTCAGCGTTTCCTTTGTCTTCCGTTTCTGAATACTTGAATAATAATAATTATAATGTCGCGATCTGGATTTAATAACGAAGATTTTTTAAATCTAATAGTGTAATCGACAGGACATGTTGTGTATGCAGAGAAATATCCAAATCGGTCAACACCTACCAAGAGTATCTTAAGCAATCTTTTAAAAAATTGCATTTCCTTCGGATCATTCTTGCCGAAAACAACCAAAAGAAAACCTGTTGTTGATAGTGAAAATGTCGATTTTTAATCTCCCTTTTGGAATAACCAATATTTCCAGATGCTTCAAAACGTTCTTTTAATTTTTGAAATGCTTGGATTCTAGGAGGTCTTGCATTTGGATTACGTTGACAGTAAATCCTATTGGCTAATAAACAGTTTCTTTCGCTCTCACCCAATGCGTAAATCATATTTACCATTCCATCTTTCGTGAAATTCATCGTAAAAGTAAATACAACGTAACTAATGATAGATATAAAATACAGATATTATTTTAGTTAAAAATTCACAGGTGACTACGACTCTCTTCGTTTAAATTTAGAATCTATTAATAAGAGTTAATAAGTTATAAAATACTAAGTGTGGATAGGGAAAACATGGTATCATTAAAAAGCTTTTAAAAAACACTGTACTTTAGAAGAAAAATATACAGGGTGTTCTATTTAAAAAAAAGCGTAAATGTTAATTTTGCGTTTGTTATTCCTGCAAATTCATTTATTTAAAAATAAATAAATTGATTATAGATTATTAAACTTGACGTAAGTAGAAAACTTCTTGCCTATACAGATCTCAAACATTTTTCAGGTTTCGTCTCGGAGTCTCCACAAAGTTGGACATGTTGAGACACAAAATTGCGAAGAAAGCTACAACGGTAAGAGATACCCCTACGCATGTTTATATCCATGTCCTTCTTTTTAAGAGTAGCATCTAAATATTCCAAAATATATGGGGTGTTCCATTAAAAAAAAACACAATTTTGTATCGTCACTCACTTACGCAACACTCTGTATAGTTCAAAATAATTTAAGAATGTGTATTTTAGAAGTAGCTACAACTTTTGTTTAAAACACTTTTCTTTAACTTTAATAATAAAGCCGTAATATTCCGTCCTCGTATGATCTGGACACGCTGTATATATAAAATAATAATATATTTTGCTTCATCGCTGACCAAATAAGATTTATAAAATCTGGGTTTAAATTAATCTGCTCTCGTACAAAACTACAAAACTGAAGTTTTTTGAGGTAATCTGCTGGTGTTAACTCGTGGACAAGTTGAATATGGTACAGATGAAATTTTCTCTTTCAAAATCCTGCAAACCGACGACTGTAACTTCCAACTAACCTTGATAACTCTATTTCGATGATATGAGGATTATCAGTTACAGCTTCGATAGCTGCTACTTCATTTTCGGCAGTGGCAGTTCTAGTCCCTGCTCTTTTAAATCCAGGCTAAGTTTCCCTTAATGTGGCTTCTAATCTTCTAAAAATCATGTCTAATCTTCTAAAAATGTGACGATACTGACAGATGTGATGACACATTTCAAATTACATATTACCAACTTTAATTTAATTTTCCAATTCCAAAGAACAACGTGTGTGTATAGTAAAACGTATATCGCTAGTAATTTATCAAATATTTTAATATAATTTTTTTCAATGTTTATTAGCGTGTTCTAAATTTGCATGTTCCATTTGCCAATCCTCCAACAATATTTTCATATAAACAATCCAGAGATAATATCATGATTATTAGATAACACCGAACGTCTGCAAAGGTGCAGCTTCCCATGAGATATAATTGTCCTGTTCAGGAATTAACCGCGATAGTGGTCGCCAAAGACTGCGTCATTTGTCTGTGTCCAGTTCCCAAGCTACTCGTTAGATGACAGGTAGCTCTGCCTCTTGGGAAATTACCGAACGCACTTTCGATGTTCGTCCCGGAATAAAGTCGAAAAACATTCACGCGTTTCCGTGTGTCCAGGTTATATTTTCACATACATTTATATTTTCCACCATTCAAAAGGCTTTTGAAAAGATTATTTTAATTGTTATTTTGAGCAAAAAGAAAATATATATTAGCCGTTTGTAAAACAATTTCTTTTCGTGGTGAACTTAGTAATATTGAAATTAAAACGTTTCGAAAATATAAATATTATCTTTATAATAATAATAATAATAATAATAATAATCAATGATTCAAAGGTATTACATAGATGTTACACTGTGTTTGTATATAAATACAAAATAAATGTCTCACTTTAATGTGTAAATTGCTATATTTTTTTATAAAATGGTAGATATATACATACCTATATATAAACAAGAAAAGCAATTGATATAAAGGGAAAGTAATTTGACAAAAAGGGAATTCCATTTGACAAATTCAGCTGACGTTTAAAAACATGGAAAACCATTTGACAAATAGTGAAACGCAATTGACAAATGCGGAAAAGCAAAATAAAATGACTGTAATAGTTATTTACGAACCAAGTGCGGGAAGACTGTTTTCCCGCATGAGCGCACATTGTAAGCATGAGCGACCGCAGGAAGCGAGTGCTTTTAATTGCGCGAATGCGTGGAAGATGTCTTCACGCAAGTGGTTTGTACAATATTTTTTGTACGAACATTAAATTAAAGAAATATTATTGATTAATGTCATTTGTATACCTAACCACCTAAAATAGATTACCTAATTAATTTAAGCATTTAATGTACGTAACTATTACTCACCTTTCCATAAAATTAAGTTATTATATTCTTACACATGGCAAACATGAGATACTTATTCTTATATTTATAAATTTATAGTACATTTATTGCGTTTTTTGGTTTAAATACAAACAATTCCGAACTGCCAATATGAATGTCGATGTGGTTCAAATAGATGACGCTTGAATCTTGCTTAAGATGTCGCTTAAAATATCGTCAAATAGATGGCGCCACAATTTTTTTTGGGAGAATTTTTAATTATTACTCCTATTTCCCCAACTTTTAGTGAAGAATAGTGGAGGGAAGTAGTGTTTTATAGACTAAATTTTATTACTACCAAGTTAGATTTTTTTAAAATGTCCCAAAGTTCCAGTTTTTCTTCAATTTTTACAGTCGCCTCAACCGGGAAAACGTATTTCCCAGTCGAGCTACACATGCGCCAAATGTGACTTTACAGGCGGTGAGTACAAAAAGATATTATTATTACTATTAAAAAGTCGTGTGTGTTCACACCTTATTTTTTCACTTCTGAGAAAAAATAGACATATACACTGCTTATTGTGATCAGGTGTCCTAACAGGACGCAATAACAATCTGTTGATTAATTTCTAATAATATACAACGCTAATTAAATCAATGCAAATTCTATTAATTACGATAACAGCTCTATTTTACATCGAAATAGAACAGGGGCTATAAATAAAACTTTTTACTTTTCCCATTTTGACATTCTATGGGGAATTTTGCGCGGCGTTTCGCCGATCTGAACGGAAGTAATTTCACGCTTAACAAAACAACAAATATATGTATGTCATTCGATTTATTACAGTTTACAAATTTACAACGTACTGATAGTGTTTTCCGTTATCTCTCTATGTACTACTCATATGTATTTGTATACAATTCTATCTCTTTTCCACTCTTTTTCTGTGTATGTATTTGTGTATTATCTATATATGTGTATATATGCGATACGTTAAACTCTGGAGGACCTTAATTCGAAATTTGACAGGGCCGCATGGTTCAGATAAATGTTTTGAGTATTCCAAATGAACCCCGGCATTTTGCTCCCGGCTGAAATATATCCGTTCTCACGGATCGCTGGATCAATTCGATCGTGACAATTGGGAATTACATCGCCGATGTGATCGGAATTTGTAAAGATTATATACATAAACAATAGAAAGTGTTATTTGAAAAATACATTTCTCTACTTGAGAGTGATAATTCAAGATATGATTCGAATACGCACATTCCCCCATTTCCAATACCTCGGTTTAGCCATTTAAGCCACCGCAACATTTGTTTGAACATATACTAACTAGCCATTAATTACGTCATGACACTGGTATAAAGTGTTAAATGATGTTTTCTATTCCCATACTTTAATTGTATTATTAGATATGCCGAACCTGTACTTTAATTATGTCCATTACGATACAGATTTTCATTAAGATACAAGTTTATGTCCAATAGGAATACAGATTTTTCATTAAGATACAAGTTTATATCCAATAGGAATGAAACATTCCAATATTCAAACAATATTCAACATGGCGACTGCATATCCGACAGATATAAAAATAATTAAATGTGACAGTACTCTACAATTTACTAGTAAGTAGTTAAAATTTGTGCTTTTTTGTAAATATAAATAGTAAAAATGAGGGATAATGATAGTGAAATGTAAAATTTGAGTCCACCAGAAATTATGGAACAAGCCTTAGTAGCCACAAACAATTTATTACCAGCTAAATGCGCAAAGATATACGGATAATTTTACGCTCAATTTATGAAATGAAATGTTCAAAAAATAATGTTTTATTATGGGGTCGTAGAAAAAATAGTGTATGCAACTCGCATTTAATGGATATTAAGACACTCGTATTCATTACAATACTCGCCTTCGGCTCGTATTGTAATTTTCGTACTCGTGTCTTAACAGCTATCATTAAATGCTCATTGCATAATATACTATTATATTAGGTGAAATAAGTGCGTCATGATGCGCAACTTTATCACCGTTTTTTTGCTGTTATTAAAGACGACTTTTTTTTTATAGAGTGCATAACATAAAGTAAAATATTTATTCTTGATAATATTAAAAATATATCTTGGGGTTTATAAAGCGTCTTTCAATAAGGACGCTTGATTTATAAATGTAAATAAAACAAGTTGGCCATTTCTGCAATCTCTTGATGGAACCTTTCCCTCTGTTCATCACTCGTCTTTCCTAAATTAGCACAAAAAGAAAATTAGCCCACGATATCTTGATAGTTTTCACTCTCTTGATTTCCTAGAAAATATTTGCATTGCAAACATTTTTAAAAGAAGCACATGTCCGTTGGGACGTGGCGACCCCATCGACAGGTTTATCCTGCAGACAGCCTCGGTACGGGCAGTATACCTATGCTGAAATGGGGAATACAGACAAAGGCGTCCCCTTCCGACCCTAGCCTCAAGGAGGGTAGAAGACCCAGACCCAGACCTACGGCTTGAAAAAAACCCCAATAATCAAGGTGGCACAGCACATGCTGAAGATTTGCAAAGCTGGGGGGAAGCCCAGTTCCAAGTGTGCTGAACTCCGGATACCAGGCGACCTCCGGTTTTAACTAGCCTTGCCGTCATAACGCGGGGCCCTGCGGCGGTGGACATTTGTTTTCCCTTGCTACTCGTGGGACCGATATGAACGATAAAGAAAATGCCGATAAAACAAAATCCAAAAAAGAAGAAATAGAAAAAGACAAAAAAAGGAAATGGAGGGAAGCTGGAGGGAACAGATAGTTTCTGAAGGTGGGGAAAGGTTTCCTCAAAATGAGGAGGAGGAAGACGTGTTCGCAAGGAGGGATTCCCTCAGGAGAACCCCACCTGGTATAAGTAGGCACAGATATAACTCGCTGCCGGAACTGAAAACAGACGTTATTGATTTAGATGTAGACGAAGACGATCAAGTTCTTCAGCAAGAGAAGAAAAGGAAAAGGGACGAGACATCGCTACAGGAAAAAAAACTGCCAGAGCCTGTAATCAAAGGTAACGGCATGGATAATGTCGAAAAAATGCTGGCTAAGGTGAAAAAAAGAACAAAGGAACTCAAAAAGCTGGTAAATGAGACTACAAAAACAAAAATCGAAATAAAACAGGTAGCGAGGGAACTGGATTGTCTGGTAGATAAATTGGAAAATGAAGTCATACAATATCAAAAGAAACAGGTATGTCTCAGGGAAAAGGAAAGTAGAGACAAGAGGGACGTGGGAACTCAAACATCCTCGTGCAGCAAAACAGTCAGCGTTCAGGCGGATCCTGATGATCTGGAGCTAGAGAAGCAGAAAGCCGAAAATATACTCAGGATACAGATTACTGAGGCGTTACAGGAGGACAGAGGCTTTGCGGGCATAAGCGGTATGCTGGATAAAGCATGGCCTGAAGATATGTATGTTAAAACTGAATTAAAGATTAATAACCTCAAGATTTCGAATGATGAAGGAGATTACGCAATCCTTCTGGACCCGGACGAAACGGTAGATAATAGGACACTGAAAAACATCACACAAACCCATCCGGAAGTAAAAGATCTGGTTAGCAAAAATATGGGGCAAATAGACTACTTGATAAAAATGGTAGCAACAAAGACTAAAAGTCAGAAGACGTCGGAATCATCAACAGCTCTGTATGCTCTGCCCCTCAAAATAAACAAGCACGGAGTTAACCATATGGTAGATGTATACAATGTTTTGACTGAACTGAGGGAAACTATGCAGGTGCATCCAACTGGGAAAATAAATTTAATGCTCAGCGAAGGACTGGAGCAAGATTATACAAGAAAGCTGTGTGAGTATGTGTTTGCAAGGACAGATACACACGTCACAATAATACCGGACAGCAAGAATAACCAGAAGACCCCAATAAACAATAAACCACCAAGGCGCCAAACTGAAAAACTGGTGGTTAAAAGTGGGGGCGCAACATATGCCGACCTACTCAAGACAGTTAAAGACAACGTGGATCCAAACAAGGTGGGAGTGAAGATTAAAACCATAAAGAGGACAACAGGTGGTGACCTAATGTTAGAAGTAGAAGGGGATAGACAGAAAGCGGCAGTACTCAAAGAAGCAATAAGCAGGAAAATAAATAATGAGGTAAAGATGCCCAAAAATATTGCGAACCTACATGTCCTCGATATAGATGCTGCAACGTCTGCAGAAGATGTTGAGGTAGCCCTAAGTAAATCAATTCAAGATGAACATCAAGCAATTACGGTTAAATCAATGAGACCTAGTAGAGATGGAAACCAAATTGCTACGATCGTTACTAGTAAGACGAACGCAAACATTCTGTCTAAGATTGGAAGAATAAGAATAGGATGGGTGAGCTGCAGAGTTCGGGAGAGGATAATAGTACCGAGGTGTTACAGGTGCTTAGAGTACGGCCACGGTGCAAGGACATGCCAGGGACCGGATCGCTCAAACGTGTGTGTCAACGGTAATCAGCCGGGGCACAAAGCCAAAGACTGCGAGGGGGTACATTACTGCCCAGTTTGCAAAACGGAAGACCACCGAGCAGATACGACTAGATGTCCTAAATTCCGTGAGTTGATGAGCTTACAAAGGAAGGCGAAAAGATCCACAAAACATGCCACTACATAACAGAAATAAAAGAATTAGGGTTCTACAACTGAACCTCGGTAGAGCAAGGACTGCGCATGACCTGGCTTATGCCACGGCGTGCGCAAAGAACGTCGACATTGTAATCATAAGTGAGCCGAATATTGCAATCTCGAGGCAATATAATTACATCTTGGACAAAAGGAAGAACGTTGCTATCTACCTAAGAACGAAAGACCTGGGCATATGCGGACACTCTAGTGGCGACGGTTACGTGTGTTTGAAATGGAAGGAATGGTGCCTGATTGGGTGCTACTGCTCTCCTAATGTAGTTTTTGGGGAGTTCGAGGAGTTTACGAGGTCCATACTCGTCGAAGTGAAAGCTACGAACTTAGAGGCAGTCATTGCAGGAGATTTCAACTCCAAATCCCCGATGTGGGGTTCTGCATTCACCGATACTCGAGGAGAATATCTTATGGAATGGGCGGCGGAACTTGGCTTGAGCTCCATGAACACGGGAGACACCCCGACCTTTGAAAGAGAAGATAGTGGGTCGTTTATTGATATCACCTGGGCCACAGCCGGAATGGCAGCACGTGTATTCAACTGGGAGGTTATAACTGGCGAGTTCTATACCTATCACAACTACATCTACTATGAAATAGAAGTAGATGGTGGGGGACAGAGAGAGAACAAAGGCCGAACACATATTCTAGATAAAAACAAGTTTGCCGAGAAGTTGAGAGACCATTTCCATGAACGAAATGCGATGAGTCCGGATAGCTTTCATCATACAATCACAAAATTAAACAGGGAATGCACCATCGCGGTGGTACCTAGAGGGGGGCGTCTTATGCCACACTGGTGGAGTGCAGACATCGAGCACAAGAGGACAGAATGCTACAGACTGCGCCGCAAATGGACTAGAAAGAACAGGAAACGAGGAAGCGATGAAGCAGCCTTACTCGAAAAACAAAACTATAAAAACGCAAAAAAACAACTGAAATGCTTAATAATAACGGCGAAGAAACAATATTGGAGCAGGATTCTAGATGACTTGGAAGACGACATATGGGGTGGTGGCTTCAAGATAGCAATGCGACACATGGGTAAACTGTCGCCCCAATATCATCCGACAATGGAACAGAGAGCAAAGATAGTGAGGGATCTCTTCCCACTGAAAACCGATACACTTGCAAAGCAAGGAAGAAGGGAGGATGACGTCGTCGCCTTCACAGAGGATGAACTCCGAATTGCCGTGGCTAAAATGAAGAGGGGTAAGGCCCCGGGTCCCGACCACCTAAGCACGGAGGCAGTGGAGATTATGATGGCAGTGATCCCTGGGGTGCTGTTGGGGGTTTTCAACCATCTGCTGGCGCACCAGAGTTTCCCAGTGGAATGGAAGAAAGCCGTGGTAGTACTGATACCGAAGAGGACAGCGGCGCAGGGTGCCACCTACAGGCCAATCTGCTTGCTCAACGTCCTAGGAAAGGTGTACGAACGCCTGTTAAAATACAGACTCGAAGAGGACCTAGAGAGATGTGGTGTGTTGTCACAGAGGCAATTTGGCTTTGTGCGCGGAAAATCAGCTGTACACGCGATAGAAGAACTGATTAGGACAGTGGAGGCCTCAGCGAGTAAGTACGTGGCAGTGGTGGCACTGGATATCCGAAATGCCTTTAATTCCGCATCCTGGATACAAATAATCAACGAGCTAAGAAGAAGGAAAGTGGAACGTTACCTCATAAACGTCATAGAGGACTATTTCTACCAGAGGAGGGTGTACTTGTCTTCTGGAAGCAGTCTGGAGGTCAACTCTGGTGTGCCACAGGGTTCCGTGTTGGGACCAACTTTATGGAATATTTTGTACGACAAGATCCTAAACGTGCAACTTATGGATGGAGCCAAGACGATAGCATATGCCGACGACCTCGCACTCATAGTAGAAGCCGAAGATGTGAGGGAGCTCGTGTTCAAAGTAAACGAGTCGGTAGAGCAAATAGTGGAAAATATGATGGGAATTGACCTGCATATTGCCCCGGAGAAGACAGAGGCTGTGATCCTCAAGGGGCCTTATAGACAGGGTGACATGCATTTTGAGGTGGTAGGGGAACATATCACCCCCGGGAAGGAGTTGAAATACCTCGGAGTCACTCTGGACCATCGATTGACGTTCCGTTCGCACGTGAGGCGAGTGGTGGAAAGGGCAGACTCTACACTGGCAGCACTGCTTAGGATTATGCCTAATGTTGGGGGACCCACAAGCAGACGTAGGGAGATCCTGTATAGTGTAGTACAGTCTCAGGTGCTGTACGCAGCACCGGTTTGGGCACGTGCATTGACGAAAAACGCACAAAAAGAACAACTGGAGAAACTCCAGAGAAGGGTCTTGCTGAGGGTGATTAGCGGCTACCGGACGGTGTCTACCGGGGCCGCCCAAGCGATAGCGGGTATACCACCAATCTCACTCTTGGTGGAGGAACGCAAGAGAATGTTCTCTGCCAAGGCAAAGCAGTTAGTTTCAAGGTCCAGGGAAAGTGAGAGAGAGATAACTCTGAAACAGTGGCAAAGAAAATGGGACGACCTGGGGTCCACCGCTGGATGGACCAAAACTATCATTACTGACTTGAGTTCCTGGGTGCACTGTAAGTTCAGGGTAGCAAACTATTATATGACGCAGTTTCTGTCGGGACACGGCCACTTTAAAACTTACCTGAAGAGGTTTGGACTGGCTGAGGACGATTTATGCCCAGACTGTGGGATGATAGATACACCGGACCATGCGGTGTTTATATGTGAGAAGTGGACGGAAGACAGGACATTTCTGAACAACCAAGTCCAGCAAACATTGGACCAACATAACGTCATCAAGGTTATGACGGACAACGAAGACAAATGGAGAATAGTGAGCACCTACATTGAAAAGGTACTAAAAACAAGAGAAATGCAGTGGAGAGCGCGGCGTGCCTAAGAGGGCAGGACAATAGAGACATCTGTGCTATCCGAAGTTACGCAAATAAGCAGTTCCAGAGGCACAGAAGGACAGAAATGGGGGTTTTTAGTGGGTAGGCCAGATTTGGTGAGTCCCACACTATCATACAACTGTCGATGTATGATGTCCATAAAGGATTTTCCCCTTACAAAAAAAAAAAAAAATATTATTATTATTATTATTATCCCTGCACAATAAATGAGGATTTAAAACATCAGAGAGAGAATGTTTTAAATATTAACAAATTTATTATGCTGAAGCATTTCTCATGTTTGATTGTAAAATAATAATGATATAGATATAGTTATATGTTCCAACAAATAATTACAAGGTTTCCTAAAATTTTGAGGTTTGATTTAAAATTATAATTCAGGTTTTCTCAATGGCATCTGTGACTTTAAAATGTACGCGAAAAATTCTAGAAGCGCAAATAATTTGAATTTTATTCCAATATTGAAGAATTTCTCATAAAATGACGTTTTCTCAAAACTAGTTTATGCAAAATTAATTGTAATCTTTTCGATGACCATTCTAAGACTGCGCAGGCAGGTATGTATCATCCTAAAATAATAATCTATAGACATTGTAATCTTGAGAAGAGCTTTATTATAATAAAAAGAATACATTAACAAGCCAGAGAATATAGTGATTTTCCAATAACATATCACCCCTCCTCTGCAATATTTTCTGCTGCATCTCCACTCTTTGCTTTTCATATAATTATATGTATATCACAAAACGATCGTGTACAGATGTTGTTTTCCTGTTGTAGATGGAAAACGTCTTAACGTGCTGCTATCTTCCGCGTATACAATATATGTGTGTATGTGTATACAAGAAAATAAGAATTTCAACAATGAAGTGAGTGTCGCTGTTATTCCATATTTTCCCGGATATTATTTTTCTGGTGTTCCCGTCAACACAGTTTGCTCTAAATGCAAGTGCATTTGACGTTCTTTCATGTTGCCAAATAGAGGCGAGTTATTTATATTCTCTCGGCGCCCTTTGGTAAAGTTTTTCACCTGAAGCTTGGCAAACGCATGTCCAAATGTTGCAGAATTAAGTTAGCGTTTATTTAACTATTTTTATATATCATTTGCTACTGTAAATAAAAGCCTTTTAAAAACAAAACATATATTAATCTCTCTAAACATTTATACAAACTTCCTTCAACTAATCTGAGATTCTGAACCCAGAGGCAGTAACTCATTTTTGATGTAAATCAAATGACTAACTCCTGGTAAAACTGGATGGCCTTACAGCACTAGTACTATTTCTACACTAACACTACTTTTAATGTTTTAAGGCATATCTGGTTTACATATGTGAGATATTGACAAGTTTAGCGGACTAGCTCTATTGAATTCTACAAAAGAAAGCTAAAATGATAATATTCTCAAAACAGTGGAAGTGTTTGTTATTCCACAATTAGCAAATGTTGCTTTATTTGTGAAAAGTACATTTGTCTAGAAAATTTATATCTTGTCGTAATTGTAAGTAGTATCCATTCACAGGACACTAGTCTCCTTTCAAAATCCTTTTGTAATAATTCTTGGTAATTTCGAATTTTGTAAGGCTTAAATTTATGTTTCTTTAAAATCCTCCTCACAGCAATGACTTCTATACCGTGTTGTTTCGAAATTATCTTTGTAGATACGTGCCGATATTCCACAATAGACTGGACGACTCTCACTACATTATCTTCTGTAACCATACTCTTACTTCTTTCATGTTTGATGTAATTCAATGAACCCGTTTTAAGAAACCTAATGAACAAAGATTCAAACTCTTTACTATCTGGTGCTCTTCGGTCGGGATATGTTTTTGATGTTAAAAATGGATTTCTATTGCTAGCTCCAAGAGCAAATACCATGTCTATGAGCACTTGCTTCAAAAAATTCATTTTAAAACAAAAACTTCTAAAGGGAACAATAAACTATTAAGGAAAAACTTCTAAAGGGAACAATAAACTATTAAGGATGTAAATACCATAATAATTTCAAATAATTTCAACAAAACGATATAACTGACAACAAAGTAAATGCAACACGTAATAACTACTAACAAACAAACAGACATTGATAATTAACTAGCTGAACTTAAATTATAACAATAAAATATGGAATTTTGAAGTAGAGATTTATCGTTTGGTTGCACAGTAGTTTTTTTTAAACCATAACTAACTATTAAATGCCCCGCATTTTGCATATTATAAACACCGGTATATCCCATTAAAGAGTTATAACTTTAAAAATACTGGAAATAAGTACAATAATATTAGTACCATTTTAAAGGCAATTTTACAAGGAATATGATGACTTAATGTTATTAAATATTATAGTTTAGATTTTAAAAAAACGATAAAATAGCCAATAGAGATCGATAACTTAGACACGACATATTTAACACCCTGTATATTTATTCACTTTGTTCAACCTCAAAACAAATAATGTGTTAGTCCATAAATTAGTAGCACAAGAGTTACGTGAGGCACTTTACCCATTTTCAGACTAAAGCTTAAAATGTTGGATGCTGCAACTGTCAAGATTTTAACAAAATTATCAATAAAACCAAAACTAGCACATATCCATATGTCATTGCAAAGATAATTTGGGGGCTATCATTATAATAGTTAGAAAGTATAGCAATCTATTTAAAATAAAAAAGTTGAAGGTGGTTGCAAAAATTTGGAGCACACTGTATATTTGTAAATAAAATTAAAAAATGCACAGTAGTCTACTACATACGTTATTAGTTTTCATGCTAAGCTCCGCCGACACATATTGCCGCATCCGGTATAAAACAAAAACTCACACTCACGCCCACATCGACTTTGTGTGTGCCAAACTTAGCTGGATAGTTTATACCGTGTGGCCGCCGTTCATAGCGCGATGCATGTATTAGTAACTACTGGTCGACTATAAATGGGCGTGCCAACTTGAATTGCCACACCGACAGCGGGCGTATAAGTTATACGTATAAATGTATTCGTAGGCAAATCAAGTGAAGAGCAGTGTAATAGGTAATGCGTTCCCGTTGTAAGTAATTATTTGTAGTTGTTTGAAGCATCAGATAATCACTGATAATATGTCAGTGAAGTAACTCATCACAGCTTCATAAACAACATAAAAGAGCAAAAATAAATAATAAATAACTCCTAGACTTTAAAATAAAAAAAACTTCTTAACTAAAATAATATTTTTCAACAAATATTATAATCTAAAAACTCAACTATAATAAAATACTGAAACATAAAATATTTACTTCTTAAAACAGAATTGTAATTCAACATTGCAATTAACCTGTAATTAGCTAAAAAAATTTTATTCTTAAGCAATAATAAAACTCGAACTGACGCCCATATGTGGAAGCGACTGCCCGACTACACCGTATAAATGTCGATTTTTTGGACAAATACGAGTGCATCATAGGCATATGCGAAATACTAGCTCTGTTGTAATCCAGTATAACACTGCGTCTACTTGTTTACCGTTCTAATACACAGGCATCTCTATCTGTTTCGCTTACTCTACAGGTATCGCGATAATGCAGACGCACGCGGTCTTATGGTATATTCCGCAATATTAGCGGCACTGTGTCTATGCAAATAAGCTACAAAATGTATTACGGACTATTCCAATCAATACTATCATACGGTTTAATTTTTTGGGGGTCAAGACGATCAGGTGTTAAAAATTCAAAAAAAGGTGCTACAGAATGGACGAATACTTCTGTTTCAGGAGTCAACGATAGATACGGAATATATTTTTTGTACTCACCGCCTGTAAAGTGACATTTGGCGCATTTGTCGCTCGACCAGGAAAGAGTATTTCCCGGTCGAGGCGACTGTAAAAATTGAAACAACTCTGGCTCTTTGAGACATTCAAAAAAAATCTAACTTGATAGTAATTAAATTTAGTCTATAAAATACTACTTCCCTCGACTAGTATTCACTAAAAGTTGGGGAAGTAGGAGTAATAATTAAAAAAAATTCCAATAAATTCGTGGCGCCGTCTATTTGACGACATCTTAAGCGACATTCAAGCGCCAACTATTTGACCACATCGACATTCATATTGGCAGTTCATAATAAATTGTAATTAAACCAAAAAAACGCAATATGAATTTATAAATATAAGAATAAATACCTCATGTTTGCAATGTATAAGAATATAATAACTTAATTTTAGGGAAAGGTGAATAATAGTTACGTACGTAAAATGCTTAAATTAATTGGGTAATCTATTTTAGGTTAGGTATGATACTAATGACATTAATCAATAATATTTTTTTAATTTAATGTTCGTACAAAAAATATTGTCCAAACCACTTGCGTGAAGACATCTTCCACGCTTTCGCGCAATTAAAAGCACTCGCTTCCTGTGGTCGCTCGTGCTTTCAAATTGCGCTCATGTGGGAAAATAGTCTTTTGGCACTTGGTTCGTAAATAACTATACATCTTTACTTACATTTTTATTTTATTTTTATTTTCTTTCATGACTTTGAGTTATCACATAATGTACATGTACACATTTCGAACAAAATCAAAGATAATAATCTAATAATTACAAAAGCAGACAAGGGGAACACAGTTGCAATTTTAGATAGAAAGGATTATCTACAGAAAGTCTCAAACTTAATATAAAATGACAATTTCACACTTCTAAAAAATGATTCGACCGGGCTTTTTCAACGGGAAGTAAAATCCATAATGAAAAACAGTAAGCATATTATCACTTCTAATGACGCATACTTTTTAACTGTCATGAATCCGAATGCTCCCTTGTTATATGGGCTCCCAAAACTTCATAAACAAGACTGCCCGATAAGACCTGTTGTTTCTTATGTACAAGCCCCGGCCTACAAGTTATGTAAACTGATCAACACAAAATTGCCTGATCTTCTACATCTAACATTTAAGTATAGAATAAAAAAATCCTTGGATATGGTGAGTAAATTAGAAACAAGTAAATTGCCTCAAAATTTTAAATTAGTTTCCTTGGATGTTTGCAGTTTGTACACTTCTATCCCTATCAATGAGTTGAACGTTATTTTAAATGATTTAATAGCAAATAGTACGTAATATCTTGAATATTTGTATACAACAAAATTATTTCAAATTTAATAATTTGTACTAGAAACAAAAAGACGGTTTAGCAATGGGTTCTCCCATGTCGTGTTTATTTGCAGAAATAAGTCGTATGTCGAAATTTGAAGAAGATCTGTTCAGTTCTAAAATCCCATTTGTTAATTGTACACACAGTTGGTTTAGATATGTGGATGATGTATTATGCGTGTGGACCGGTACCGACAGGCAATTAGATTTATTTTTCAATCGTTTAAATAAAATTAATCAAAAAATACAATTCACCATAGAAAAATAAATAGATAACAGTTTAAATTTTTCGGACCTTACACTAACAAAATTAAATGGCAAATTAGATTATAGTATTTACAGAAAACACACATACACTGACACCTTTATATCTGCAGATAGCAAACAACCAGATAGCATTAAGTTTTGCTCTTTCAACAGTTTCATACATAGACTATTAACCGTCCCCCTTTCTAAACCAAATTTTGATAAAAAAAAAGTTGCAACAATGTTTAGCCGCGAACAACGGATACAGTCTAGATATTATTAATAGATTAATTACAAAGAAAAAACATAAACAGATTAATAAATTATTATATGTAGCCCCCCAATTAGAACCAAGTAATTATCGTTTAATAAATTACATAGGTTAATATAAGCATAAAAACTATAATAGTAAATAAATTAAATCTAGGTAAACTTTGGAGAAATAATAAGGATATAATTCAAAAAGCAGATAAATGTGGCGTTTATAAATTAAATTGTTTAGACTGTGATGCTTTCGACATAGGTCAAACTGGAAGATGTGTTCGTACACGTATAGAAGAACATAAATGTTCAGGTATATCGGAGCATTGTATTAATGAACAGCACATGGTCTCATTAAATAATTTTGAAATTTTACATTCAGCAAATAAAAGTAAACGATTAGATCTTTTAGAAATAATGGAAATATCGAAAGCAATAAACAAATCATTAAATATAGTAAATGAATAAACAGATTTCGTAGTTTTCCCTGTTATTAAGGCTGCTTCTCGTTAATTACTAGGAAAATCCCCCATAATACATAACTCCCTTATATTGTTCACAATGTTACTCCCACCTTACTCAAATATATCTATTCTAATTTTAAGTAAAACTTTTCTTGTTCAGTTGAGAATGAACTGAGTAGTTCGAAACAATTGTCAACGTGTATTTTGTAAATAAAATTTTAGTGAAACAAATAACCAAGGGTGAACTTTCTTTTACCTTTATTATTCAATATGTTTCACTAAGTGCCTAGCGAGACCTCAATCAATTATATTATATACACATTCGTTGATGAAATAAATTCTGTTCTATTCTCTTCTATATTTTTCGATGTTAATCTTCCTGCGCGTAAACCAATGAAATCTCTTAAAAATATATTCCATTTTGGCGCGATATTTGAATCACTCCTTCTAATTCTGAGACAAACTAAATGTTACATTTTCAGTCGCACTTAGTGTATTTTCCTGCGCATTCTTTTCAGATTCAAATTATTAAACATTAAATTCTAGACGTGCATTAACTCTTTACAAAAAAGTTTTAGAAACAATAAAATTATGCATGTATTTACTTTCAGATCCGTTTGAAAAACTTCCCCCTGCAAATCCATCGGAGATACTTAACGAATGGACCGTACCGAAGAAAGGAACAGAATATTTCTATCTTAAGTGGCTGGTAATTAATTTATTCTGAAGCTCAATTTTGTATATAAGGTATTCAGTCGAAATTACTCCGAACTGTAATGAAATTTTTAATTAAAAGTTAATCATCCTCAACTTATCTGCCAAAATTATATAACCGATTCTGTCCCCTGTTAAATATTTACCCGGCTATAATTAAAGTCTCTCCGATACGAACGATAAATTTAATATTACGAAAACGTCCAAACGAAAGACACGAAACTATTTACGTATGCGATGAACGTTTTAACGTTCATTTCCTTCCTCTTTTTTTTTTTATTTTATTTAAGATTCAGACGAAAATTAACTGGTGGAAAAACGGAGATGATTGCGGTACGGCAATATCAATATCGTTAAAGCGGAAACAAGGTAACGTTTTATTTCCGCTCGTTTTTGTTTTTAATTTTAACGTTAACGAGATAAAATTCACTTCGTTAGCATATTCGTGCCGACTAATCTAACGTTTAGTGGAACACTGACGGTCGCTCGTAATATTAACGTTTAATGATGCTGTTGGAAATTAAAAGCAGAAGGAGTTTTTTCTAGATTCGCTTTGGTGTTTAAAAATGTAAACGCAGGTTATAAAAATCAGTTACTTCCTCCGTCCCATATTAATGTTACATTTTTATATTTTATTTGTAATTATAAAAGTGCAAGTTCATGTCTTCTAGCACAAGGTCGAGAAGTTTAGGCATTAATTTGGCACACAAAAATATTCGAAAGACCGACGCTGATAGTTTTAGAAGTTTGACTCATAGACAAATTATATGAGATGAGTAGTAGTTATGAATTTGTAGAAAAAGGACGTATTTCTACCTCGCTCGGCAAAAGTGCAGTGTCGAAAAGTAAAATATTGTACGTTGTTAAACATGAAATTGTGATGATGAAACTATTAGTTCATTTCATCGATATACAAAACTAATAATTAACCATTTGCCTAGGTTGACATACCGGTTGTGTCAAATAGCATTAGCCACAGAAAATCAATGTATACGTATATACGATGTACACGTCGCCGGCAGTAGGTACCGGCTTGGCATACATATACATATTTCGTTTTTCTTTTGGATAATGTAAAAATTAAACAAAAGGTCTAAATCTCTTGTTAAAAATTATATTTATATTTATAAAGATGCCAATCGTAAACATTGTTACGCTGTATCTATATATTTTGTTTTACAAAATAATGAGAAAAGAAAACATTTATACTCATTTTTAGAGTTATAATGCTTATATAACGCTTCTACATCTATGATAATAGTTGAAAGAATAATTATCTTATAATATATTATTGTTTCTTGATAATCTTGTTTATTAATACGAAACCGATCCCATTTCACCAAAATATACATTTTCACGTAGTGCCTTGGTAATCTTGAACCTTGCAACGCGAATGCTCTGAAACTGGCCAATACTAATCGTTAGCTGCAAACATTCGCACATTGTACCTCTAGCGGCTTAGCACCTGCCCATCAACAAACATCCCCGCTTATTCGTATTTATTTTATTTGAATTACTAAATTTGAATGACTATATAATAATTAATAATGCCTAACGAGTTACTAAAGGCAAATATTCTCACATAGTACACTTAGCAAGTCTAACACCATTAACTATCCTTTTATTATTTTGAAAATGAGTTATTATTATAAACAAGATAATACTCATCTATTTAATGATGCTCAACGATTTACTAAAAACAAATATTTTCACATAGTACCTTTTACTTACTTCATTTCATCATAGATTTTATCGAATTCTACCTTATTGATATCTTCCATTTTAAAAATTAGTAATAAGAAAAAGGAAAATTAATTGAATAAAATTATTTAACAAGAAAACTTAAGTAAAATTGAACTCTAATCTTTAATACCTATTATGAAATCGTGAGCTTATGTGTAGTGCATAAAGACCCTACTCTCACTTTCGCTATATTCAAATCAAAAATTCACGTCTTTACAGCACAAATTACAAACTCGGAATCTAACAAGTCGATTCTTGTTTTTCGCTTATATAAAAAAAAACAATTTCTATCGGCAATTTGTAGCGCCTCTCTTGTCAAACTAAATTTTAGGTTGGCATTGATTTCTTGAAACGTTTGTGATAAAATCTTTCTTGTCTGTTTTCTTCAAGTTGTCATATTCACACCAACACGCATATTGTCTTTGACAGTTTATACACTAATGGCGGCACCTTGAATTGTTTGTTTAATATAGTCCCTCATTTTATTCGTATTTGACTGCATTGCTTTTTTCATTGTTCGTTATATATTCTTCTTATGGTGTACTAACATGTATTCAAATTCTCCTTTTAGTAATCCTTTATTCTAGTAGCACATGAAAAACGTTGTCCACGACGGAGATTTTTCCTACCGGGCTCACACTGCAAAGATCTGCGGTCTGCCTCACATTCTCCCGGACTTTTAATCGTGTTTCTCCTGCTCAGGTAACACATTAATTTGTGAAGTGTTATCATCAACCTTGATATTGTATTTTCCTTTTGCAGATTTTTATACCACACATGACCATTTCCCTAGTCTTTGAAGCTCTTGTGTTATACATATAGGATCTAATAAATGTATTTTTAATTCATACCTTGACTGTTTACATAAAACATTACGATCTGATATCTCGCACTGAAAATGTTTAGATTTATATCCTTTTTATGCTTAAAACTTAAAATAAACGATTTTAAAATAAAATTAATGTTCTTTTTCAATAACTAAACTAATTCTTAATATTATTATTTCAATAATATGGAGGTCACAGCAATACGTATACATCGTACATACGTGTGCATGAGAGTCCCTATGGCTAATGTTATTTGAAACAACCGGTATATAAAACAACAAAAAACATAGCAACCAATAAGTGTTATGTTTGCCAATTGGAATTCAGAAGGACGGAAAGAACGGTAAAGTGTTTCACATGTGAGGAAGATAGACATGGTAAATGCGCGAAAGTAAGCGCCGAAACAGCTGAAAAGTTAAATGAAACGGATATAATTACACATGTGTGCGATATTTTTCATAAACTAAAAGTTGGCCAAAAAATGAATGAAATAGATAACGAACTTAATGATTGCCTTCAAACAATTTCAGATCAAAACATACTGATTCATGAAATTTTAAAGTCTACTTCGATTGCCGGAAATAAAACGGAAAAAAGGACTTCATACAGTGATACTTTAAAAAGAGACGATGATAAAATTATTATAAAACCAAGAAATGAAACACAGAAATGCCAGGAAACAAACACAGAATTGAGAAGTAAAATTGACCCTACTAAATTGTCTGTAAGTGTAGAAACAATTAAAAATATAAGCAAAGGTGGTATTTTGGTTAGTTGCGGTGATACTACTTTCAAAGAAAAATTGAAAAATCAAATAAAAAAGAATTGGGAAATAAATATGATGTGTTAGTTCCTAAGCTTAAAGATCCACATATTATTATAGTGGGAGTGGAAAAAGAATATATTGACATGCAGCCAGAGGATATTACGTGCGCAATTGTTAATCAGAATGACTTAAAAATACTAGGAAGTGATATAAAGGAAAAAGTAAAGATAAATAGGAACTATCTCACCAAACGGAAAATGAACTATGGTAACATAATAATTCATGTAAAATCGGATATATTTGGAAAAATTCTGCAGAAAGAAAAAAGTAATGTTGGATGGAAGAAATGCGATATATATGAATACAGAAATACAATAAGGTGTTATAACTGTGCAGCTTATAATCATTTTGCGAGGGATTGCACAGTTACTAAAGCATGCGGCAGGTGTGCAGGTGAACACTGTGCAATTGATTGTGTTAATGGTATTAGTGAGGACGAGAAGTGTGTAAATTATATGAGGATGGTAGTAAAACTAAAAATTGATTTGGATGCTAAACATAGAGCATTTGACAGAAACTGTCCCAGTTATAGAAAAATTCTAGAAACACAAAAGTCTAAAATTAAGTATACTTAGTGCAAATTAATTCATTAAATATAACTTTCCGGGATTTTCCTGTATTAAAAGGGAAATGTGTAAACGCCATCTATTTGACAACCGTTTAATCAATATTGACGTTGGCAGTTAATTTTAGTGAAACTAATGTACAAACCACTAGCGTGAAGACATCTTCAACGCATTCGCGCAATTAAAGACACTCGCTCCTTTCACTCGCTCGTGCTTTAAAAATGCTCTCATTCCTCTTCCACTTTCCTTCTTATTCTACACGCTCCTACAGCACGGAGAAATTCAGATCTCTCTTAAGTATTTTGTGTACAAATTGATATCTAAATTTCAACATACAAAAAATGTTCATGTCCCTGTATACGTAGATATATTAGTTTTTTCATTTTCCGCGCCACTTTGTTCCCAAATACATTCGATATTTTCGACGGTAAACAGATGAAGGGTCACAGTGTATCTGCGCGACTTCCCTCCCTCCCTGCTGCATCTTCTCCGCTCCAGCGGTTTTCAATCTGCCGTGATACAGCGTTTTGATTAAATCTTAGCAATTCTCTTTGACTGAAAGGGGTGGATAGCAATAGATTTGTGTAGGTAGGACGTGGATATAGTGAATTCTAAACGGGCGCGCACACACACACACACACATATATATATATATATATAAAACTGTGACACACAAACATGCATACATACACATATGTGGGTGTGTGAATCAATATTTATATACCTGTATGTAGGATTTAATGGTAGATAATAATTTCACCTTTATCTATTATAGATGAATAATTATCTGTTTCAGAGCTTCATTCATGGGTTTAATTTTAGGGGGTTTCACGCCCAATTTAGAATGTATCACACGTTTGCGGTATAGTTCTGATTAACACACAAATTAATTTTGAGCGATAAGATATTTATTTAGATAACGAGGAGAAATATCATGTAATACTGTTCTGCGTTATATAACCCTGTAGTCTCTTACGTATGTAGATTTTCCCCTCTTTATAAATATTATAGTTATGAACATACAGGAATTTCTGTGATTACATTATCATAAAGCAAAGTATTCAGCATTTCTTTTAGGGGTTGGTGTTGTGTAGGCTGTACTGTGGGATATTAGATCCGAGTAATCCGTCGTGTCAACGTTTTTTTTTTTATTCGATCGACAATAAATTGGGCGCACAATCTTTGTTAACGCTCTCGTTTAGATCCACCTAATACGGATGTGTTCGCGAATAAACATTTGTTAACAAAAAACCCAACCCACATTCTCTTTTAGTTTTATTACTTTCGATGCGATTCCCTATCTGGAACTGATTGATTCAACATCAGTTCGTTGGTTTTGTTGACTAAAATATTAAAGTAAATCAAAATGGGTTTATGGGGTTATATGGCCAAATTGTTGAACACGTGGAGCTTACGCGGACCGCATCTGTCCTGTACTTGCTTTGATCCGGTTCTAATCAAACATTTTAATGGAAAACCATTATAACCATTATAATTTGACAGTTCTCCGTTTTAGAAAAACTAACGAATATTCTGTTCATAAATCTACATGTTCGTATTCTATCTTTTTTTTCCCCTCCAGGCGACTAAGTGGCAACATCTCTGGATCTACTTTCGGTTGCCCAAAAATGCGTTGCCTCCAGTGATCCAGTGCCTTATAGTTTACCAGGATATGCCTGACTGTCTTTGGTTCCTTATTGCAGAGTCTACAACTAAGGTCACCATTACCCCCAGAGCCGGTTCTGAGCTTATGAGTCTTTCTTCTGATCCTCTCCTAGCGACTTCATCAGCTTTTTCATTGCCCACAATCCCTCTATGCCCTGGCACCCAGATCAGTTTTACCTTATTCCGGACTGCCAGCCTTTAAGTTCTTCGAGGCATTCCCAGACCAGTCTTGGCGACACCTTTTGGCTTGATATCGCCTTTAGTGCCATTTGACTGTCAGATAATATAAGAATCCGCCGGTGACTGGCGTCATTCTTATTGTTTTCTATAGCACATTGGAGTTATATATTATATTGTGTTCTGTTTGGTGAATATCCTTACATATGGGAAAGTTTTGAATATCTGTCATAAATCTAGGACCATGTCGGGGGATATTTCGAAAGAGAAACAAAGTAGATGCAATGAATCGTCGATATCAAGACAGCTGGACGGAGGATTATTTCTTTATTATGAATAAAGGGCTTTCCAGTATGTTTTCTTTGCAAAGAATCCATATCTGCCAATAACGAATACAACTTGAGGAAACACTTTACATTAAGATATGCTTATCATCAAAACATTAATAGACAACTTTGAAAAGATGAAATAAAGAGGTTGAAGAACAACTTGGATACTCAACAGCAAATATTCTACAAGCTAACACTGGAGAGGCGGAGCTTAAGGCCAGCTTTGTGGTAACAGAAAAAAATGCTAAGAATCCATTTGGTGAAGGCGAATTTATCAGAGAATGTTTGCTGGGTGTTACAAGTATAATATGTCCTAAAAAGAAAAAAGACTTCGAAAATATTTCCTTATCGAGGCGTACTGTTGTCCAACGTATTGAAATGATAGCTGATGATATAAAAGAAAGTCCGAAAAAGAAGATTGCTTAATTCGAAGCATTTTCATTTACACTGGATGAAAGCAACGATACCTCTGATACAGCACAACTAACAATATTTATTCGAGGAGTATGCAGATTTCAACATTACAGGCTGCTAAAGGAAGAACTACTGGTGAAGATATATTTGTGGCGGTCAACACAGTCTCCGAGAGATTTGGGCTTAAGTGGAGATAATTATCAGGCATATGCACCGACGGAGCTCCTGCAACTGTTGGTGTACGGAAGGGACTTATTGAAATGGTTCATAAAAGTGCAACAAGACCACAGATACATCCAGAAAATTTAAAAAAATTTTATTGCATTATTCAACAAAAAAATATGCCCGCATTCTTAAGAAAAATCATTTGTCTTATTGGCAGCACATGCCTTTGTAAACAGTTTTTTTTTTGAGGATAAAATTCAGTAAACCAAAAATCAAATGAGGATAATGGATGAAAACCTCGAAAATTCATGCGATAGTTGAGTGCCGTGACCTGCTCTATGGGGCTGTCTTCTACCACGAGTTTACATCTTATTGGTTCTTTTGAGAAAACGAGTGATTATGTTTTTGCCGTAGATATTTGCATGTTTACGCTTCTGACTTTCAAATATAACGAATGGAGGAGCCATTGTAGATCGTCTTCATTTTTTTTCACCAATACCACATCGTCAGTATAACATACATTTTTAAACTCTGCTGTTGAGAATTTGTATCTATTTCCGTTATTATTTGGTCGATTATTGCATTAAATAGTAGAGGACTCAGAGAATCTCCCTGTCTAATGCGTCTTGGTGTTGCTATTTCGTCAGTAAGTTGTTTTTCGATCGATATGTGTGTCGATGTGTGGAGATTTAAGTTGTTTCACAATTTCTACTAGGATATTTGGTACATGTTTATGTTGTAGTATGTAGATTACGTCACTCAGCCTAGCTCTGCCGTAGGTTTTTGTTAAATCGACACAGTACATGAAGACCGGTTTTCTGTAATAAATAGATTTTTCAACGATTTTCCTTATTATAAATGTAGCATCGAGGGTTAATCTCTTCTTTCTGAACCCTTTGTTGTTCTTCTGATATACCTATAGAGTTACTGATCATTGACTCCACAATTTTCGTAAATAGTTTACTCCCTATAATTTTCAGGAAACTTTTTGTCACCTTTTTTGAATAGTTGGATGGTTATGCTTTTTTTCCTTTCACTCGGAATTGTTTTGATTGTAAAGAATAATTAGTATTCGTCATATCACATTAAAAATATTTACAATTTACCAGATAATGATGTGCTTTATTGCAAAATTAAATCTTGCACTCATTTTAGAGCAGCTTAATAATTTCAAAAACGATAAATCATTTACAATACAATTAATTTTTCAACAACAATCAATGAGAAGTGACAAAGATAGTAAGCATGATATTGAAGATATCAAGGAAGTATTAATACTTGTGAGTATTTATAAGAAAGATTCTAATTTTACAATGAAAGTGTAATGTTTTAGTTAAACTATATAAATTAGAAGTACCAACAGAGTTACACTGCCTGTTTCTTCGGTCGGCAGTGCGATTTTTTTATTACATTTATAACTTTGAACTTTTACTAGGGAGGTTTACTACATTCTAATGTTAAAAATAAAAGAAAATAATACCTATTGTTTTGTAAAATTCATAACTTTGTATGGATATATGCGTTTATAAATTGGCAGGGTCGATAAAAATCCGAACTTTCTCAGAATTTTATGAAAGGCTTTCGATTTAATCTGAAGCAGCAGCACAAAACTTATTGGAAATGTTTTATTTATTATTTAGTCGCAGCCATACACTCTTTCTCTTTCGAATTTTAAGTCTTACAATTCGTTTTGCCGATTCGGAAAGGAGACAGTGTAGAACCTGTGTACCTATTGCGTATCGTTTCTTAATGGTCCTGCAGTTGTTACGTTCATTGTTTTATTTATAGAACGTTCTGAGTCTTGCATCCGTACATTCTCAGGAGATGGAAAGAGTTGATATTTCGTTTCTTGAATTGATATAAAATGAAAATACTGCAATGCATATGTTACCGTAAATAGCAGAAATACGTCTTTACGCGTACTTACTAGTAAGAATACCAAGTAACTACGAGCATTTGTAATTTCGCGTTCTTACTAGGAATGACACGAATTAAAATTTTAATTCGGCTATTTACTGCAGCTCAGTTGAACGAGCCAATCAAGATGGTGAAAATATGATTGCCGCGTAGACATCCCATAATAACACAGTTAAGTGGTCAGAAGGTCTACTATTTACACAGTTTATGAAAAACCGTGCGTTTCATTCAGGCATAAAGCAAACTTGAGGTAACATCGTCTTTGGTTATTGACGTTATTTCTTCTCTAGAGCGGGAAGAAAATTTGAAAAATATTGTTGGTGACGTCAAAATTAACATGGCGGAAATTCATGGAAAAGATTCAATATAGAATTTAAAATGAAGAAAAAGAGCCAGAGGTAATCTAGATTATGCTCTAAATATAGTGCTATCTTAAATGCTAACTTTGATGAGACTATTGCTAGAATTGTACAACTGAGGATAACATTACAACAACGCGATCTGAAGCAAGCCTGTTCTTATTTTAACAGGCTAAGAAGGTTAGATCTTTCAGTGATAAAACCTACCCTCCTGCTAATGTCGGCGATAACGTCACAATACCTATTCCCGACGTTGACAAAGCTAAAGGTGCAATCAGAAATATTATAGCTGTTGTTTTATTAAAGACCGATGACAACATGTACTAGTAAGGTACTAAGGATGTTATAGATCATCTGAACACCAGATCAGAATTAGATATTTGTAAGCAAACATTTATTGACATTGTTGTAGTAAAGAAGGATAAGCAAATATCTTTGCGGCTTCCATGTGCAAGTGTCTAACTAATTTGTGTATGTGTAAAAAAAACAAGCGTTATACAATTCAAAATGTCACAATAGTAGCCCATGTAATAATAAATAAGTCAATTTATTTCTCAACGCATTAAATAATCTTGAAACCAATCGTGTTTTATTATAAGAAAGAAAACTAAACGAAAGATGGTATTTGGTATAACTTCATAAGTATGTGCGCTAGTGTGGTCCTTATTTTTGAACTTCTAAATTTCAAACGTCTCACCCCCCCCCCCCCCCATTATTTTTCTTTTGTAAATATATAACGCCCTGCCAAATTTCAGCCTGATCACTTGTCATTAAGTCGCGCCTCACGTAAGTCAAAAATTGGCAATAGTGAATAATATTCAAACAATGATTTTTGTGTCGCCTCTAATACTAGGTAACTAATCTTGGGTGTGTATCACGTAAAATAATGATAATCGACGTGTACGAACTTGTTACTAAGTGGTGGGAACATTAGTGTAACAACCGCTGCGCGCGCACGCACAGTATATAGTATATAAGTATGAGCGCGCATCGCTAGCTCTCGCTTTCCGCTTTAGTTCTTACGTGTATTTCAAGGTATAAGTTCGAGGAAGTGTGCGTTTAGCTATTGACGAAACTGTTATTTTCTGGCAAAAAGGCAAAATTCCGGTACGAGAACTTCAACACTGTGTTGCAAAGCTGGAAACTTTGTATAATGAATGGCGAAATTTACAAAAAAATTGTGGCAGAAACAGTACAACTCAGAGAACTAAAGAAACGGCGTTCACAGAAAAGTTGGAGGTACTCTTTGATATTGCTCACGCAGATGCTCTTTCAACAATAGCAATAGCAGAAGACCGAGAATTTCTTTTGTCACAAAGGCAAAAAGGGAGATCGGGATATTTAGCTGGAATTGACAGAAAACTTGCAGAAAAAGAAGAGAGGAGGGAAAAAAGGTTGAAGAAAGAACAAGAAAGGCAGTTATTATGGCAGTTATTATGACCGATTCAGATGCAACATCCGATGACAATGCAGAATTTTCTGAAGTAGAGTGTGACAAACCCGGTCCTTCCAAAGTTCAGAAGCGTGGCAATAAGTCTTTTATTACGCCTAGGCTTGTAGCTGCTTTAGACAGGTGCAAAATAAGTGATAGAAATTCAGTTCATATTTTGGTGGCAGTTGCAGAGGCTCTCGGGCACTGCGTTCAAGAGTTGGTAATAAATAGATCTTCAATTCATCGCTGTCGAGAACGTTTACGCTCCGAGCGTGCTGCTGAGCTTAAGAGTGATCTGATAAATTTAAAAGAGTCTGAAACAGGTCTAACAATTCATTGGGACGGAAAACTACTTCCGGCATTATCTGGTAAAGAAAAAGTGGACCGTTTGCCTATTATTGTTACCTGTAATGGTAACGAGCATCTCCTTGGTGTTCCGCCACTTGAATCTGGAAAAGGCGATGAGATGGCATCTGCTGTATATCAACTGCTTGAGGAATATCAACTAAGTAAAAGCGTTGAAGCTCTTTGTTGCGATACTACGGCATCAAACACTGGTAGAATAAATGGCGCTTGCGTTCTTCTTGAACAAAAATTGGATAATGACTTGTTATACTTGCCGTGTCGTCATCACATTTATGAGTTGATTTTAAAATGTGCTTTTGGAGTCTGTATTAGTACCTCATCTGGACCAGATATATCTCTCTTTAAGAGATTTCAACAGGCCTGGAGCCAAATTGACTTAACACGTTATGAGTCTGGAGTTCAAGATGATTATGTGAGCGTTAGAATTAGAAACTACCGTGATCCTATATTACAGTTCTGTCTCACCCAGTTAGAACTACATCATCCTAGAGAAGACTACAGGGAGTTATTAGAACTTGCAATAATATTTCTAGGTGGCCAACTTCCTAAAGGTGTAAGTTTTCGTATTCCCGGTGCTTTCCACCATGCCAGATGGATGGCGAAAGCCATTTATTGTTTTAAAATATTTCTCTTCAGGAGCCAGTTTAGACCAACGTCGCATGAAAGTGAGGGCCTTAGGGATATTTGTATTTTTGTTACTAGTATTTACATTAAAGCGTGGTTTTGTTGCCCCATAGCTGCGAAAGCACCACTGCAAGACCTAAGTTTTTTAAAAGATTTATTTTTTTATAAAAACAATCACGAAGAGCTTTCAAGTAAAGCGATAAAAAAAATTTGCGGTCATCTTTGGTATTTGACATCGGAGACGATTGCTTTGGCTCTTTTTGACGAAAGCGTTACCGTAGAGACAAAAATTGAACTTGCAAAAGCAATCCTGGAAGATGAGGACAATGAGGACGATTTCCAAAATGTAAAACGTCCTATACTTCAAGAAGAAGATGTTGCCACATTTATCAACCAGCCGCTACAATATTTTGCTTCAAAAAATACGGCCGCGTTTTTTAAACGATTTAAAATTGAGTGTGAGTTTTTCAAGCAACATCCGTCTACTTGGAACACTCGAGAAGATTTTCAAAAGGGATTAGCAATCGTTAAAGAGCTTAAAGTTGTCAATGATACGGCTAAAAGAGGTGTCAAACTTATGGAAGAATTTAACAGTATTTTAACAAAAAATGAAGATCAGGAACAGTTTCTTTTAAAAGTTGTAAAACACTACCGTAAAAAGTTTCCAAACAGCAGCAAAGAAGCGCTTTTATCAACAGCTTAGATAAAATTTGTTTGTTTATATGCGTTTTTTCTTTATAATTTCTTGTTTTGTGTTACCATATTTGGTATTTTAACTGTATAGTTCAATAACTTTATAAATATGGTATGTATTGGTTATTGGTTTAGTATATCAATAACACATATCCTTCTCTAAAACAAGGGCCTTGAGGCACGCCTTAGAGTTGATTGATTGGGTTCAAATTTTGCATAGCTTATTATATTCATGTTTAGAAAACTTTTGAGGGGTGAGACTGTAAGAATTCAAAAAAATATTTTTTTGTATCACCTAAGGACCACCCTAATGTGCGCATGTTAAGAGGAATTTCATATCATGTTGAAAAATTGTCCAATAAAGAGAGTAATGTAATAATTTTGACATTTAATTGTCATCATTGTCAAGTACATATTGTCATTATAATTAAATCATATTTTAATAAATAAAATATAAAATGGTTTATTTATAACCATACGCGTAATGTTGGCATTTCTGACATTTTAAAGGTATGGAAGTGTGACTTTGTTCACGTTTACTTCCCGCCCACTATTACTGCCCTCATTTCCCAACCTCAATGTCAATCACAAAACCACAGATCACTATACTAGAAGATAGTATAACTTAATAGTAAAAAGTTTAGACAATGTTTAGCGCCGCCTGCCAAGTGCAGGCAGTACTAAAATGGATCAAACCGATGAACCGGGAAATTTAAATATTATATATTTCTATTCCATTTTGTATTTACCTTAATAGTTTTTATTCTTCACTTTAAATGTTCGGAAGTAAAATAGTGGATGTATTTTAAAGTAAAATATACTACACATATTGCTATAATAACTTAGTAATAAATTAGAAACATATGTTTTTAGTAACGCTTTATTTTTATATGCAAATTTTATTTCTATTTCAAAATATTAAGGAGAAAGCATTCTAAATTATTCTTACATTTGAACTTATTTATTCCTTAAATGGAAATCGTCGATCTTCTCTTATAACATTGAATAAATTAGGATATCCTGTAGCGTCCTACCACTCATGAAAACGAATTGATTTTGGATGTGGAAAACTTTTACATTTTGGTCACAATTTGACACATAACATTTTCTTGTCGGCATAATTACTAGGAAGTCTAGAAAAAAGTGCTAATAAATAAATAAATTACTCGAATTATGCAGAATAAATACTTACGTACTGCAATTTTAAGAAATAAGTTAATACATGTTTGTAATTTTAAAAACGTCAACAAAAATATTTAAAAAGCTATATAGTTACCATAGTTACTAAACAAATACAGGCAATTCTGTGCAGCTAAGCCCTGAAGTATCATGACTGATCCTAAAATTACATCAACAGAATTTAACATGCGCCCCCTACCAACTGCAGGCAGAAGTAAAAGGATGTCTACGCAATCTTAATTTAACATTTCCCCCCCTGCACAAAACTATCAATTCGATATGTCAAAACCTTATCGAAATTTTTATCACAAATAATTATTAATTGTATGGTTGTAAATAAAATTAATTGTTACATTAGAATTATTGGAAGCTTGAACCCATTAGATAGACCGCCCTGCTATTGCTAATATGATGATATAGTGATTTCTTGTCCTTCTCCATTCGAGCTAAGATGTCTCGAGGTAAAGTTACTACTTAATCTCTCGACAGTAATGAAACACTTTCCACCTCGGTATGTACTTACTATTACATTATTCAGGAGAGAGTAGAAATAGTAACACTGTATTTTGAAAATATTGAATGTGCCAACAGAACCACTGAAATATTCAATGAACAACACCCTAACAAACATCTAAATCGTAGGTATGTTCCCATTTAAATTACCGGGTGGTAATTTAAACGGCAACATTTATCTGGAATTACTTGAAAACACTATACGCCATTCCACCTGCTTCAGTAGCTTAAGTAGAGCGAATGTCGTCAAATAACACCAGAAATGCTCCAAAACGTCAGACAAATGTTCGAACAATATTTATACTCATGTATGACAGTTAGTGGTGAACACTTTCAGCATCTATTGTAAACTAATTAATTTCTATTAATTGAGTTAGCAGACGGTTCTTGGTGGAACATTTTATCAATAACTATTTTAAATAAAATAAAAATAAAATAAAACTCTTGAAAACTTTCCACAATTTTTATTTAGTCTTTGCGACATATGTTTCGGTATTGTTCATACCATTATCGAGCGGACACTGACAGGTCAGTTTGTGTAGGGTTGTTATATATGTCGTTGTGTTTATTGTCTCTTTTTACATAAGTGTCTATTATGGGTGTATGTGTGTTTGAAAAGTCTTTGTGTGTGTTCGTTACTTTCTCTTTTCCTTGAATTGATTTTAATTTCTAATATTTCTAACAGATTTAATTTCGGTCCCTTGTTTACATTATGTATAAGTTTACAACTATCTATATCGGGAAAATGGAGATTATCTATACAATGTTCGGCAAGGCCTGTATTTCTAATATTATGCAATATTGATCTTTTATGTTCTTTTAATCTAGTTTCGATCGAAACTAGATTAAAAGAACATAAAATATAATACACATACACTTATATATCTAACAATATGGCAAAAATTATGAAGAGGGAGTGATCTGTTGAACAGTGTACATTATGAAAATACATTTAATAAGGGGGAGTTATTTGTTTCTAACTGATCGTTAATTCAATTATTAGAGGGTCTATTTTTATTAATTTCAAGGGATTCTAATTAAGGCGTTCAATTAAACCTATTAGAATCCCTTGAAATTAATAAAAATGGACCCTCTAATAATTTAATTAACGATCAGTTAGAAACAAATAACTCCCCTTTATTAAATGTATTTCAACAGATCACTCCCTCTTCATAATTTTTGCCATATTGTTAGATATATAAGTGTATGTGTAATATTTTATTCATTTCTGAAGAAGCCAACTGTGTTGGCGAAACAATTGTCAATATTAAACTTTATTTTGAATATTAAATAGTGAAAATCCAACCTATGTTGTTATTTAGAAATTAACACAAATAATTACTATTTTTCATTATTTACTTCATAAACAAGTATCAAATCAGAAGAAATTCATATGTTTTTTTAACTCACTTAACAAATCGTAACACGACCAAATCCAACTCAATAACGACTGGACACGAAGCAGAAATTTTATCTCTTCTGCTTCGCGTCAGAAAAATTGTCCTTTATAGGTGTTGTAAAATAAACATGTCGGACATGTTGAATTATTCATCGTGGGAAGGCACCTGGAACACATTCGAACAAATAAATAAAAACAATTATTCGCGGCTTCCGACGCAAGATACAGCGCCAACAACGACATCTAACATGTGAACGGTTTCTCGAACTTGAATAAAACAAATGCCAGCACCGCGTGCACGCCACTCCTACATTATTTATTCGGTTGTTTGTGAGGTCCAGTGAATTCTGTCTGAAGGCAGTATTGTTTTTATAGGTTTTTCTATGCCCTTAAGGACGTTGTGTAACGTTCGACGTGGCAAGCATTTGTGACCGGAACAGAAGACCTAACTAAAATTTTAATTAGGGGATCTGTTCATAAAAATAAGTCCGCTGTGACAAAGATAAACAGATCTTATTGAAGCTACAAAAATTTTAAAATAGTCGTCGAAGTGAAGATTGTCTGTTTGGGTTATTGTTATGGCCAAAATAGGATCGTAATAACCATAGAATTTGTGCAATGTAATACGCCGAAATGATGAATTAAACAAACAAATGGTATACAGAGAAGTGTTCACGACAAGAGAAGATATGCGACGACGTATTGTTAATGCTTTCTAGCAATTAAATGATATTAAAAATATTACTGCGACAGTGCAAAATAATTTTAAAACACATCTACGTATTGCATAGAGCGAGAGGAAGACCATTTCGAACACCTGACATAATGATTATTTTCCGTAATTTATTACAATAAACTAATGTTACTTTTGACTTTCTTTTAAGCTTAATCGACCTAATACGACTCTACACAGCTGGCGAGTGGTTTGCTTTTCCTTTCAAAATATTACAACATGCAATAAATCCGGGATGTCAAGCTCGTCTGCATAACTATTGCCGCCTAAATGTATGAAATCTGCTACACCTTCTCCCAACTATAAGCAAAATTAAAAGAGGGTGCAGGAAAATATGGCGTCGCACAGTGGTCTGAAACGTCCAAAAAGTTGGTCAAAACCTAAAAAAACATTTTTTTTTCAAATAGTTTCTTGTGTTGTAGTAGGTAAACAAGGTGCCTACGCGTCTATTTCTCGAATAGCAGATAGATGGCGCGCCTACGGGACGTGTAATTGTGTGTGAAAGTCGCGGTTGTCAAAACTTGCTATGTGCAACGTTCAACAATAAACGAGAAAAACAACATTTGAAGTGCACACAAAAATTCGTAAACGTGCAAATATCTTCAACAAGAAGATGGAGGATGCGCCTGAAGATTGGTATAATGTTTTGACACTTTACTTTTTTTTAAACAATTTTTTATAATTTGTTATTAAAAATTTTCCGAAATTGTCAAAAAAGTTATGTTTCCGCGAGACTCCGCGTTGTTCGCTGATTCATTTCCCAGATGAATGTCTAACAAACTAGAAAATCGAAAATTCAGGTGCGACTTTCTGCGATTCTCCTCGCAATTGATTTATTTGTATTTGGTTGCGCGGCCCTATACATGTGACGCGTCACATGTATATGTCACATCATAATTACATATTTTTAATTAATCTTGAAGAGATTTAATATGCGCACGATCCGAACCAAATAGTAACATAGAAGAAGTCACTTTGAATTATTTAAAGTGCAATTACCAAGAAATAATCGTAATTATTATCATTATTTTCATTATTATCATTATTATTATTATTATCATTATTACTATTGTTATCATAATTATTATTGTCTTTATCGTAAGTATAATTATAAAAAGTATAATGAGAAACAACACAAAATTTATTAAGCCAAATTTTATATTATTTTATCGTATTTTTGAACATAAAACTGGCAATTTAAGACTCCCCATTTTGCAATTTACCATTTTTACCTCAAATCTACAATCAGAAAGTAAAAAAACTAACGCATACTGATTTTCAGCCAAATCCGAACCTTTTTCGAGTTTTGACCAGCTTTTCGGGCGTTTCAGACCACTGTGCGTCGACGGGAAATTAAAAATTATCCATCTTTTCGATACTATTAGTAATAATAAGTGGCAATTCTAAAATGATGTAACATCTATATATTTTTTTTATTTAACAAAGTTTCGGAGATATTTCCGCTTACACCTTCAGGAATTCCTTACCTGCCTCTACCCTTAAATACTTATGGTAAATATGAAGAAATGAACTGCACGCCAGCTCAATCGTTTGGTGGGTCCTGGATTTACACAAAATCACATAAATAAAAGGACGCCACCCCTTGTGTAATTATTCCCCTCCCCAAAAAGATCCTTGATCCGGAAGAAAATCAGATAAGAGTATTCAAGGTAGTTTTAAGATAAGACAAAACCAAAAATTTTCAACAACAAAACAATTTAATATTCAATTAGAATACAGTCTTGAACTGTCTAAATTACCCCGAAATAATAATTATTTATTAAATTTTGGGATTTACAAAAAAATAGTTGCATATGATTTACAAAGTGATAAAATAACGTTGTTCAATCTCAATTAGTACTCAAAAGTAAAATAAATGACAGTGGAAAATTATAAGTGAACAGAGGCACACTAATTTTTCCACACTCTGCATATCGGACATAAAGTAGCAATAGTAACTTTTCAATTCGTACAAAATTTAATAGCTCGAGATCTCTTGCTTTACATAGGTTTTGCAAAATGTGTCTGTAGAGATACCACCCCAATGTTGGGTGACACAATGTAGAGAAACCCCTATCTCTAAATTAAGATATTTAATTTAAAGTTAAACTTTAGAAATAAAATGTAAAATTATTTGTTTTGCCAGCTCAATTCAAATTTTCTCAGGGCGATTCGAGTTAATTGAAATGATTAAGTAAAAGGGGGTTCCTGTACATTAAAAAAAAAATACCATTTAAAAATTTTAATAATTCTTATATTAAAATCATATAATTTTACAAACAACACAAAAAGTAACATATTTAGAAAGCAATTCTAAAACATTTGAATTTTTTTTTACAAACATTAAACTAACACAAACATTTCTGTAGATCCTTTGTTCGATTCAATCGTAAGCTATAAACGCCAGAATGTATTACATACAATGCACATTCTATATTATTATTATACGTGTTTATATCGATACTTGTGAACATATCAAGTTACTTTACACATATATTTGTTAGACGATATTTATTTAATTACTTTCTGTTTGAATTTTTATTTTAACAGTCTCTCCTCCTTTATTACATAAAACATGTAATGTTTTATGTTACATTAAACAATAATCATTTAACTAATACATTATCTAAATTCTTCTTATTCATCTTCTTTTTTGTACTGTTTCCAGCAGGAACTTCGGGCTGCTTATTATCGACGAAATCTTCTTTATTTCTACGATGTTTTCAACCACATCATCTGCTTGTTCTGCCACTTGAAATACAATCTTTATTTTAACAATATAACACCTTGCACAATTACTTCTTAGGTACAACTTTGACCACTACTTTTCTACGTTTTCTCGGTAGTAACTTATTTATTGAAGTTATAGTAACAATGACTTTTGTGGGTAGTCTAATGTTAGGAGTTAGCCTTTTGATACAATATTTAACGTATCTTGCTGTCGACTCTCTCTTTTCTAACGCGTATTTTCCATGAATGTCTGGGGTTCCCCGCTTTCCATAAAGTTCAGGGGTTCCCATTCACATTTACACGCACGTACATGTTCATTTAACCGTGGGGTTGTATATTGCTACTGGAGTGTTTATCACGTTAATATAAACTTCCGGCGTCACCCCTTTTTACTTATAAATATATACAAAACCTATGACTAATATCTACTTAATAATACAATAACACATTCATTGATTTTAAATATTATTTCCCTTCAAAATATTAATAAAAAAATATTCTTAATTAAATCCTAAAAAAAATATTAAAATTTTATAAAATTCATAAAGTGAAATGGGCTGTCCTTACGTGTTACAACACTGTACATAAATATAAATGTACTTATGAATTAAATGAAAACTCTATACAAATGAATGAAAAGGAAAATTCGGCTTATGGCCTCTAAACATTTAATTTGAAATGCAGAATAACTTAAGTAAAACAAATATGTTACACAAAATTCAAAATAATTGGCTCAGACCCATAAAACATCTAAAGTTGGAAATTAAACGCTGAGATGACCTATCGATAAAGATAGAATACAAAACCAGCACAAGAAATAATTATTAAATGACAAGCTTATAACATTAACCCCCGTAACTGAAAATTATTATAAGCCCCCACCTAGTAAGTTCAGGCGATAAGTCCAAATACACTTAAATGAGAATTTACTTAACGTTCTCTAGATCTAATTAACACAAATCTTACGTTAAATTAAGATACATCCCAAACTTCCGTTACAGATTGGCAACGGGTAGACTTATGAAGTTTTCAGAAAAAGATAACTTATGAGGTAGAGAAATGAATTTCTAAAATTAAACAAAAATTTATCCTGACGGTTTCTTACAGATTTACACAAATTTTTAGAAGGAAAGAATCAACACTTATCTTTTGTCCAAGAAGGCGTAGCCTCAATATAAACTGTAGGAAGCCGGAGGTATCAGTCACTATTCGCGACTATCATGAAATGCAAGCTTCGTGTAAAAAGATTCAGAGATTCCTAGCTCTACTGATTTTGTTGTTAATTTTCTTCTACAGAAGAATACATTTCCTCACAAGGATCCTATTTTAAAGTAGGCGTCACCACGTGTTGCTAACTTTCATTCACTTACGGAGGACGATATATGCGAGTATTTTCACACAAAATAAGAAGCTGTAAGGCAAGGGAAACGACATACATCAGAAATAATTCCACACAACTGGAAAAAAAACTAAGAATAAGGCACTCACCAGTATTAAAGTCCACCAAATCATTTAATTTATCCGATATGACGTCAAAATAAATATCCAAGCAAGGTTTATTAACCTCTGCGGTAACATCAGCCTACAGGTTTATTTTACAAACGGTAACGGCAAATTTCCACCAAGATAAAACGCAGAGATCAAACGAGGGCGATTCATAAATATGCTTCCCAAGCAATCAACCGGTAAAATTAACGAGTAGACGCTCTAATTAAACCCCCACTAAAGATAACAACACAAGACGGCCAAAACGGAGCTAAAATGCAATTGTACAAATATTTGAAAGTTATTCGAGCCTAAACCTACTAAACTAAATTTTCAAGAAATGCCAAAATTCCGCAATATACTGACTGTCCAAAATTCATGTAACAACTGCAACTAGAAACTTTATCAGTCGCCTTGCAAATAACTTGTTAATAAAAAATATGTTGATATTTTTAATCCCGGGAAAGGTTTCAAAGTATTATTAGGTATTTAATAGTCTTAAATTAGTATTCTGAATGTGTGTCTGAGTAGGTACTGTTAATCAAATTTGTCGTTCCTGGAGTTAATACAAGTTTAATTTGATTGAGGTAAATGCCAATATCTGAAGTGCACCTATTGATACACACGAAATATAAAAAAGAATTCATTTTATAAATAGGGGTTATTATGCCGGTGGCGGTAAAACTTGGATTACAGCCGAAGGTCGACTTGGCTCCTAGGGCGTGTTCGAGGGAGTAGTAGTGGGAGGTGCCGGTAAGTCCCCCAAAGATCTTGACTATTTCGTCGAGAATGTTTGTTAATAAACGGTCATTAAACTTCAAATTTAAGGAAAACTGAGCTGAATTTTTGATTTTAATTTAGATGAATATGTTTCAAAAAATATCTGCATCATAATAATGAAGAAATTCCATTCAAAAATGAAAATTTTTGTTAATATTTTGTTTTTCTTGGTATAGGTAATCGAAGATTTAGAAACACGAGTATTGAAGATTTAAATATTATTATATTTAAATACACTATTCTTTGATATAAGCGACTTAAACATTCAATATACATGACAAATATTGAAGATGACCATAAGAATGAGCAAATTAACATAATAATAATACAAGGAGAGAGAATGAGATGTGGACACCACACGACTTAAGTTCCGATTTTTGTCGCTTTTAATGTTTAATAAATACTTTTCTCCTCTTAATAAATCTCCGCGGAATATATTATTTGCGAAACATTTGTAAAATAACGCTGTTTGATAAGAGTAAACGTGTTACTTCGGAATTGAATTTTAAAAGTCTTTTATGCAAAAATTACTCCAATTCAAGGTCTAAGCAGTTTTATACTCTTAATAAATCTCTATATAATGAGTAATTTGCTAGATATATGCGAAAACCTCTATTCGATAAGAGTAAAAGTATTATTCCCGATCTGATACTTCTACAAAGTGGTTCTCAAATTCAGTTTTTATTACTTTTGCCTTCTTTAGAAATTCGTCTAAAATTAGTTACTATGAGACATCCGCAAAATTACTGCTTCTGGTCTTACGATTTCAATAAAAAGATCTTCATAGGAAGACTATACTTTTAAATTTAAAGTTTATTTTCGACAACTTTAACAGTTTGGTCACTACAGTGCTTACACATAGGCAGGCATACAAACACAGAGAAACTTTTGCAAAAAAACCTTTTGTCGTTATAATTAAATACTTTTTAAAAATACAAAATGTCAATAGTGCCTCCGTGGGCGATGAGTCATCAACCTTTTGTGTCCGCTCTGTAATAATAATCATGAATATAGTGCTTTTCTCTCTAACTGTTGGTTTTACTGCGGGTTTCCTCAGTCCTTGGCGAATGCGGAATGGCAGTAATTTACGTCGCACCACAGGTATCTAGTAATAATTGATTATGACAAATAAATCTATATCGGGTAAATTTGGTTGTAGAGCAACCGTAGACACGTTTTTCAGACTGGCTGGTCATCGTCATTACGGTGTAGTTAAGAAATGACGAAAATAAAAGCAAAAAACGGAATACCATCAGCATTGGCAGCTGATTCTATTGGTCTTTCGCCTATTGCTTTTAAAGCCAAGGATACCCCCTTTAATACCTTGGCTACAGCGTACTGATGATGACTAACAAGCCTGAAACAAGGGTCTACCATTGTTTTACAGCGGAATTTACCCAATATATTTCTTCTTGCATTTTATATCTCCGCATTAAGTCTTTTTATATGTATGTATTACATAGCTACAAAGAAACAAATTTGCTATTTGTCTTACACGCTTTGACAAATGCAAAATGTTTTAATAACGGAAAAATGACCTCTAACGAAATCTAATAGATTTTTCAACAATTAAAGAATAAAAGGTAATTTTCTCAACCTTTTTAAACATAAATTAAACTCAAAAGTCGACAGGCAATTGTTGATATTTTTATTGCATTCAACATCAGCCGTATACCACTCTGTACGCCAACAAATTGTAATGAGCTCTCTCAGAGCGCCTCATTAATTTAAATTTATGCAATGCGTAATAATTCAGGGACACAACGTGCGCTGTGGACTTACCCGCTGTTCAAAACTGGAAATTTCGTCGGGCTCGATTAGAAGCGAGCTTTCCACTGACCTGAGCCTGCGTGCCTTCCCAATGAAAGAGAGAAAATTTCGAAATATCGCGCTCCTATTTCGAAATCATACGTAATCCCTCCCTGACATTTACGTCCCTTTTATACGAGTACTGTGATTGCCGTTTGATGGAGAGAAACGTTTGGAGTTGATATATTTTCCCTCTCTGTCGAAGTACGCCTATAAGCTTTAATTTTCTTGCGGCGTAACTTTTTTTTATGATTCCCTTTATTTTTCTGAGTTTTATTGCGAGTTTAAAATTGTTTTGGTAGTAAGTGCAATAAAAGTAACATCTTACATTTTTGATGTGTTTTATTGTACCGTCGCGGCGTCGCAGCAATACGCTATTCGGCTATTTACTGCAATTCGTGTACATATAAAATTATATATTTCGTTATATCAGACGAACATGAAAACAGCTATGAAACTGATGCAGGGGTTGTCGCAACAGCTGCAGAACCCTCACCATCAGTAAGTATATAAGAAAAATGTACATGTAGTTGACTCATTATTATAAACTATTAAAAACTTATTTATTGTAAACCAGAAAGTAGAAAATTAAAAGAAAACCGACAAAAGAAATATAGAATAACTAAAACAAATTGCATCAAAAAGGGTAAATATCCTGAAAATTAACTCATATTCAATAAATATCTAAAACAAAAGAACTACGTAGCTCAAATAATAACTGAAATAAATATACAGGGTATCACGGGATAAATATTCCTATTTTTCAGAAATAATAGAGGGCACTTAAATAAACATTTTTTATTACTACACTAGTGCCTGGAAATGTCATTGTTGAGTCTTCCTGTTTCGAAAGAAGTGAATCGTTATTCTTTCACTTTGATCTTCTTGGTTTAGAAGCAGGAAGAATAACTTCTCACTGAATTTACGTTATACGTGATTATTCATAAATGAAATAACACTACACTGTTATATACAACGTTATTTACAATTAAATAAAATAGCAATGCGAATAAATGTAGGCTTCTTGCATTGGGCAAGTTGAACCGTACATGATAGCTAACCGCTAACAAGTTGAGTTTCGTTGATAAACTGTTTTAATTTTCTCTTATAACAAACTCAGAATTTAGAGTGGGGTGATACGTTTACAAAACCGTACCTCCTCTATTGTTGTCTGGAAAAACCGAACATTAATGGGTTGTAAGTTTCATTAAAAGTTCTCGGAAGAAGCAAATAGCAATACAATTATCTAATATAAATATATGAGCCCTGCTGCGCGTTTACGGGTTTCTTCAATTACAGAATATCTATAATTCTGAAATCCGGCAAATGTTTATGTATTTTTAAGTATTACAACGGCATGATGCTAATAAAAGAAAGAAAATAAATGCTAATTTAGACAAGGCATTTTACCGAATTTCTAGAATGGACAATAGAGTAGTTTCTAAGAAAGAGATTACATTAGGAGACTGATGTCCCTCTTGGTCTTTCCAGATTTAATTATAAATATACATTATTTTACGATTATGAAGTAATAAAATGACTGTAATCACGTATACAGAGAAATATACATGTTCTAATTAATTGTACCTTTGTAAAATAAAGCAAATTGAGATTATAACTAAACATATATACGTTTTACATAGAACAGAGAATATTACTTTATAAAAAAGGAATAAAAGAAAAATGATAATAATAAACGTCCTTAACAGTCATGGTTTCAAGATAAACTAGAAATCTTTAATAACAATCTCAATTAGAAAAGGAAAGAGTTAAGTTAAGGAACATTTTATTAGTAATAATACTGCATTAAACTTTATAAAAATTACTCGAAGTTACGACCGCCATTTTCGATACACAAGTTGTAACGATTTGCAATCGAATATCGAATTCTTCGAAATAGCTGTGGACGTTCACGAATATCATCAAACGCTAGAACAATCAGAGCCACTAACTCTTCTTCTGTATTAAGAGGTGTCTCATAAACGATATACAAAATTCAACTGGAGTCATATCTGGTGAACGTGCAGGCTAAGAACTCGGTCACCCTTTTCCGATCCATCTTGGAAACTGTGCATTTAGATAATTTCGGCAATTTAATCCAAAGGGTGCTGGTGCAACATCATGCTGAAAGACAGACGTAAAATGACTACGAAAATGGTTCTTGTTTTTCAAAGGTTGCTATGATACTTTTTTTTATTTTGATACTGAATAATTTCCGGACATTAGTTTATTAATAAAAAAAATTATTTAATTGTCCTCTATCATTTCTGAAAATTTGGAATAGTTATTCTGTGACAGGGTGTCTACACAGCTTGTTTTATATACTTGGAATTTATAATGTATTTCGTATTATTGTACCCCTTTTTCTTGTATTCTGTATCTGGTTTCCCTAATTTATATATAATTACCGCCTTTGCTAGGTCATAACGTCTAGATATAAGCATAAATGTATAATTTGTGTTTAGTTGTAATTCATTATGGAATATTACAAGGTAACAACTTACAGTATTAACCTTTTGAACTGTCTGTTAACAAACGTGTTACAAAAGCAACTAAGCAAAAAGAACAACAATATCCGAATTATATGAATTTACCAAAGGGCTTAAAATTGCACAAACATTCCCAAAAGTAATAATCAAGGAAGGTATTCAGACATAGCAAACCAGAACATATATATAAAAAGGAAAAAGATAATAATAAAATAACTATTGGAGCCCCCAATGCCACTAACCTGAAGAGACGAACAAATTCGTATGCAACGTACTTACACATGTTTCAATCTATATAAGCCAGCGTGGCACGTTAGCGAGTTACTGATGCCCTTAATCCATAGCTTATAACGTGGTAACTTCGCTACCCCGAGGGAACTCCATTTGAGTACGTTGTGCTTGGGTAATAGATGTCGCTGAGAACTCAGTGTTGCCATACCTACGATAATTATCATATTCTACGATAATTATGCAGTAAAAACGATAATCGATAATAACTCTACCATAATAGCAAAATCTACGATAATTTATACAAACTCTGTCATAATAGAAACATGGTTTGTTTATGATTTTTTGTTTTTTTTTATACATGTACTTCGAGCGTCATCTGGAATTCAGAGGTACAGATACACATATTGCAATTTAAACTTACCGTAAAACGGGGTAACATTGATCAATTTTATATATATTTCTATTAATATTTTGCGCAAGATATAAATATTTTTTTAAGAAAAAAATGCAAGTTGGTGTAAAATAACATCATCTATAGCATAGCGCAAACGAAAATTTTAGTACACCGTCGATAGAAAAAAATATAAAATAAGCTGATCAAAGTTATACTGAATTTGGGGCTATATTGATCACACCTACATTTTATGATTTTTAGTATGTTTCTTCACTGTATGATTAATGTATCCCCAGCAACTGTATACTATGATCAACAAGGAGGATGTGGGATTTCTTTATGCGCAAAAAAAAAATAATTTTAGCAAAATCAGAGAAATAACACAAATTTGTCAATAAATGATGCTTTTTATTGTATTTAAAGAGGACAAAAATAGTAAGCAGTAGGTAGGTATAAAAATAAGCAAAGAGTAACAAGAGTAGGTAACATTCATCATAAAAAATTAAATTAAAATAACATTCTAGGAGTTGACAGGGTTAATATAGAATCCTAATATACATCCTTTAAAGCTTTAAAAATATATTTTCCTCGTTTAATGTGAGAGGGCTTTATAACAGCCATTATTTCAGACTTCTGAATTCTACTTTCGTCAGGAATATCAGGAAAAACATCTTTTCGCCCAGTCTTTTGCCTCATAAAGTTAACAATGAACTCGTCATCTGCTTCACATTCAGTCACTTTAGCTACAAAAGTTTTGTATGACAGGGAACCTTCTACCTTCAGTTTCACTAGGACATAAGTTCCTACAAAAACGTCGCTTATATTTTCGTTGTGGTGATTATTACTGTCTGCATCACTGTCTTGGTTTGAATTATTATCATCTAGGTCGTGCTGATCATTTATTTCGTTGCTTACATCTGATGCAGTTAGGGAGATGTTGCTGCCTGTTTCTTCCAGATTAATGCTTCGATTGCTGCTTTCAGCTGTAATGTGGGTGACGCTCTTGCCTGGCTCTACTCGTAACATTGTCCTTTTATTTCTACGAGGCTTATCATTATCGTCAAATCTTTGGGATTTCAAATAATTAATTAGTGTGGTGTTTATGGCGTCTGCTGGTGCTTCTTTTTCATAGCCTGGGATCTTGCATAATACCTTGTCTGGATTCAGTGGATGGATACCTGATGCAGCAAAGCCACTTACTAAATTTCTGCTTATGGCTCCAGATCGATTGTCTGATTCGGGTTTATCCATAGTACACAGTGCTTCTTGAAGCAGTCTGGGAAAGTCTTCTTTTGGTAACGACGCCAAACGAGGATTTTTATTCTTCCATTTTAAAAGTACCGAACGCCATGCTCTTTTCATTGGTCTAAAAAATGATACGTCGAGAGGCTGCGTTAGATGAGTTGAGTTAGGCACTAGGCATACAAAAGCTATGTTATTTTCACTACATGCTTTTAAAACAGGCTCCGAAAAATGTGCCGCCAGGTTGTCACCAATAATGACTTTCTTCCCATCCAAAGCTTTTGCATGAGGTAGAAAACAATGCATGAACCAGTCCTGGAATGTTAATGCCTCCATCCACCCGTGACGCGTTCTGTTATATCTTGCACCTGCAGAACAGCATCGTGCATCACAACATGGGAAACCTTTTGGCCCATTCATTGTCCAGGTATTCCACATCTTATCTGCTCGGTAGATGATGTAGGGGGGCAATAATACTCCTGAGGCAGAGCCACACATCATTATCGTTGTTGCCGATTTGCTAAAGTTACAGATCTGTTCTGGATATTTTACTCCCCGTCTGTAGATTTTAAATCTTTTACCAGGATCGTTGGCAAAATTTGTTTCATCATAGTTAAATAAATTGTTGGGAGGTACGTCGTCACCAATAGTTGCTTTAAGGTTCTCAAAATATTGTCTTAACGTTTCTTCGTTAATTGATGCTCGAGCTCGTTTAATATTCGCAGCTACTCTTTTTACAACCTCTGATTTATGTCTTTTAAGAAGACTATCCACCCAGTCTATTCCTGGTTTATTGTTTTCTAAACCAGGAATCACTCTACCTTGACTGTCCAGGAAATTTTTAGCCAGTTGTTGCAAGTCGGACTTACTTAAAGGGAAACCCCAATCCCCGCATATAGCTGCACACTTGATAAACTGCAGTTCCTCCTGAGTAGTAAACAAGCGTGGGTGTCCCACTCGTCTTATGTGCAGTCCTTTATATCTGTTATATAAAGTGCCAAATGCAATTTTATAAACTCTAGATGCCTTTCGAATAGACCATTGTTGATTAAATACTTTTTCTAGTGCTTCTTCTATATTTTCATCTGAATAATTTCTGTAGCATCGATCGCCAACTTTGGATTTGTAATTTCGGACCATTTTTCTAGAAATACCAAAATAAAGCTACAGTTACTGAGTTGTTACCAACCAAGGGGTTACTTTGATCAAATGATCAAAGTAGCCCCGAACTTTTGATCAAAGTTACCCCGCGAAGCATTTGTAGCATTCACTAGGAACAGAAACAAATAACCGATTGATTCATTCCATACAAGTTAGGTTAGATAACTAAGAAACTCGATATAAATCACTAGAAATAAATAGCGCTATGCCTTTTTTGTCCACGAATGAAATTTTAGCGACTATTAATTATGCTACTTCTATAATTATGAGTTTCCTTACCGTTTTCTACTGAAAGACGTAACACAGTGGCCAGAACGTGCACCAGCTAACACCTCAACCATGTGACTGAATGTATTACTGGTTGCCGAACAAATCGCCTTACCAATTCTGCAGTAAATAGAGATTTAAATGTTGAAGGCCCAGTAATCAAAGTTACCCCGCAATTATCAAAGTAGCCCCGTTTTACGGTACTATTATAATTGAGAGAAAGGTTTCTTTTTCTCTTCTTAAATTCGAATTTCAAATTATTGAATATAACGGAAATACCCTGCCTTTCCTCCTCGTTAAACGATATAAATACATAATGTTATACGTAGTACGCGTTGTTTTATATCAAGATTTTCAGTACTTTTGTCGCGTTTATTTGTAAAATAGTGCAAATTGTATAAGTAAGTGACATTTTTAAATAATAAAATAATGATCAGCGCTTAATAATTCTACTTTTTGTCTTCTTCAGTATATTGATTCGAAATGGAATCACAGCCTTCCACATCACGAAGCAGAACAACCGAAAGAAAATTGAAGATATGATTACTGATTTTTGTATACGTTCTAGGCTTGCAAATAAAGCAGATATGATTTTTCAGATAAACTTATGGTAATAGTAGATTATATTAATCCAGATAATGTAAGAAATAAGAAAAATCATTCATTATATAATCTGTTGCAATTAACTCCTCGAATCATTGATATCAATCAACATGCTCAGGTTCAAGTAATTGACAATCAATGGTGAGAACTTTTAAGTTTTGGGTAGCAGTGGGAAATATCCTTGACGGCAATGGTCAGCATCTGTTTAAAGAATTATCTGGAAACTGTTTGAACGTATTGTCAATACATCATTTGAATGCGACTTGCGAAAGGAAATTTTCGAAGTTAATTTGATAAAGAACAAGTTATTTACAAATACTGTTAATGGTCTTTTACAAGCAGTGTGTGTATAGGAAACAGTGTTGAATTTGAACCATCGGATATAATGTTGTCCAAATATAATAACTCTTCAATATTGTATCATAAGAATCACAACAGTGATGATGATGATATGGATATAATTTTAGAACCGTTAAGTGCAGAATAATTTTTGTTTTAATCCATTTTTATAAACAATATATTGTAATGTAAATGTTGATTTTTAAAGTAGGATTGCTTTTTATTATAAATGTTATATTAGTTTTTATAATTTATTTTATTCACTGTTAAAGGTATATCATTGTAGTAAATAAATTATTACATTTTTCAAATTTAGTACACAATTTGTTTTCTTTTATGCATATTTATCATTCAAATGATTCCAATAATCCTAAAATAAATAAGTTTAAATTCAGTATTTCAGCCACCAGATGACGTGAAATAGGTATTTGTTTGGTACGTCTACGATAATCTACGATAATTTGTCAGTCTTTTCTACGATAATGTCCCGAGTTTCTGTTGGCAACGCTGCTGAGATCTCTCACAGAAGCATTCTATGCAGGTCGACAGATATAAGGGCGCAATTCTTATATTGTTCCAAGTTTCTTTTTTGTATATCAGGCCGAGAATTTATGGCGCCTACCTTGTATGTATGCATTGATATAAAATATAATAAAGCAATTCATTAATTATGTAGTTTATGTAAACGGTTATATTACTCTATTATATATTAAATAAACAATTTTCATTATGCAGTACCACTTTGAATAATATTTTATTTCACATTAAAAAAGCTAGCGCCCAATATTATCTTCATATTTCTATGAAAATCATCCAGTTATTACTACATATTTCGGCTGGTCGATCCATTTTAAATGCATATAATCCGAGCTTTATTGATTACATTGTTTGGATGACGTTTGAAGTAACAATATTCTGAATTCACTCTGCCTTTTCTATTATTCCCTTCAATACCAATTAACTTTTTTTCATTATCCTTTCCATTCAATTGTTTCTGGCATTAATTTGGGGAAATCCAATAGTCAGCTCAAAATGAGAAACTACAACCGATAACACTCAAACAAACACTAACCTTGTCGATGTAGTTAGAAGTTCCAAGCTGTTAATTGAACGTGCAATTCGTGTATTTTTTATGTGTTTCATCCTCTCTCATTCGTCCCCGGTAGACGGCATCAAATCGACATCATTAGGAGCTTGCTACGAACGCAAAACGTACCAGAGCGCACGTTTCGTTTTGTTACAAATTAGTAAGCACAATCAAAACGACAAGTAAAGAAAAACGCCTGCAGAAAAACAGACCAGCAGTAACTAGTAAAGAGAATAAATAAAAACTCCGATTCGTCGGAATAATGTTAATTATTTTCGCTTGTTTTCTGAAAGTAAATGTATTTTCCTAGGGGCACAAGCAGAATAGTAACCTGACACGGAACAAAAGAAAATAGTTTCCTTTGCTTTACAAGTTTTTTCCGCTAATTTTATCACATTTGTTACTGTTGCGACCTGATTGTCTTTAACGGTTCCACAATGATTTAGTGGTAGCTCGTTTCTTGTTTTAGCTGCTAAAGGACCAGTATACACCATGTTTTTTCTTACAGTTAGGAACACTCACATAAACACTTCCTTGTTGTTAAATTAATACTTTTATTTAAACTATACAGATAATTTTGAATTGATTTGATAACTTATGAGTAACAAAATATAAAGTACTGTCGCGATTGCAGGTACTATTAATTGCTACCGAGTAAGGTCGATACTTCGTGAACTCAATAGGCCTTCCAATGCTATCGACTGTCTTGTGTGAATTTTAAATTGGTAATGTTTACAGTTCCACGGACTACATCTTTCCCTTCCTAAAATTAAAATATTCTCCCTCTACAAAGTTTGAGAAACAATAAAATGACCTATTATTTCTGTATCACAATACGTTTGGTTTTTCCTACATTCCCTCATCACAAGTGAGAGGGTCTAATTGTATATTGATGGTAATAAAATAGTCCTTTCAATATCTGTTCAGATATGAAGGTATAAATTGTTTTATTGTGGGGAAGTACGGCTGTTGAACTATTAAATATCTATTTGAACGCATGACTATGAATAAATTATAAAATAAACAGATTTAATGATGCTTTAGAATTACCTTCCAATAATACCTATACAATGCAATATAATTTGCATTTTACTAAATTAATAAACCTTATGAAAAATAATTATTATTAAATTTGGCTTGGCCTAGACAGTTATAATTTAATGAGAAATTGGCAAACGAATATCTAGCAAAATTAATCAAAGTTCGGTTTTTCTTTGCTTGTTTCAAATGAACATTGCTTTCTTTGAATTTAATAGGTAATTGTAGTTTCAGCTTTTTTCTTTCTTATACGTAGTAAAAGGAAGTATAGCGATAATTAAAATGTTTGACCTCGAGATTTTTGCAGAAGTCCACTAATACCGAAAAAGTAGTTTTTTCAAACATGTCTCTGTGTCTGGCTGTCTGTCTCTCTGTGTGACACGATAGGGGCCAAACGGCTATAGGTACCAATATCAAACTTTATATTTATGAATATCATCTTCCTCTGAAGATCTGTTTAGATTTGCAGTTAAAACAATTATATACCTACCGAGGTGGTACCGCAACGACGAATGTACAATTTGCAACTAAGGGACTGAATTTTTCGCAATTGTTAAACAAGAATAGATGCCATTTAATGAATTGAACTTTTCAGTTTTGAGTTGTTCCATTCTTACTCACCCTATGACTAGTAAAGGGTAAGCAACAGTATACAAGAATGCGGATCAAATGACTACATCATGATGATACAATTACGTCTGTACGTCGAACCTCTTGTGGTTTAAATTTTTAGCATTTCGCATATTTGTTTGCTTTGAGGTTTTGCCTTAAGGACTTAATACTGAGGCATGTAATTTAGCGGAAGATTGATATCTATATGCGTTAAGAATATGCGTACTACTAACATTTCCCGCGCTGTTTATATTCAATTGAAGCAATTTTATCGATATCTAGATAAAACTGCTTTAATTGAATATAAGCAGCGCGAGAAATTCATAACCGACACTATTTCGTGTTATTATGCAAACTTATCGTCATAATTACCATCCGATTTGTAATTTGCAATTCAATGGTGAACATTTCACATCTGAAGATAATTACAACCTTTCCCGTTGTTTGTATCGTGAAAATGTTGAAAAATAACTTTTAATTTCGTTAAGCGGGGCCTGCTTAGTCGACTCACCGGCTTACATGCGCCAGAGATTAAAACTTTTTATGATACAATATGTATGAAAATTTCTAAAGCACGCGCATTCAAGTTTTATTGCACCTTAAAAAGTATATTTCGCCCGGGTTCTTTGCATAATCCCATTTGCATCGATTACGCTCGGAACTGGATGTAATTTTGGTTTAGTTCTCCGCTTCCGGAGTTTGTCCTCTCGACTAGATAAATTCTTTTTTTTAACTATTCCGTCATTTAAAAGGTGTTTTCTCAAAAGAAAAATATGAAAAAAATTCCATCGCTGTTCATTTCAAAGAAATTAATATTCATAGTTAACACTTTAGATGTCGTTTGTCTAAATTACTGTAAAACATTTTAAAGATTGGTTTTGATATGGTCAATGGAATAACGATTTTGAACAACTATAACCAGGTGTGTAATTAATCGCTCTTCTAATTATACCTGAATAAACATATGGCAACGTTGTGCTGAATTTACACATTATTCTCTGTAATTCCCATATATACGGGAAACCCTAGTGTACCTTATTCATTAATAGGATAAAACAAATGTACCTTTACAAAAAAGGCCAATATCTTCTAGAATGGAGAATGTGGAATTTTTTAAATATTTTTCCGTGTTCCTTTATTGCCACTTCAAACCCTAGTGTGGGGCTGTTCAGCAAATTTTGGGACACTTTGTATAGAATGCATAATTTGTGAAATATTTACCAAAAAGATGCTTTTCGATAATAAGTGTTTACAACCATACACGTAATGTTGACATTTCTGACGTTTTTAGAGTTTGGAAGTGTCACTTTCTTGACTTTTACTACCCACCCTCATTTCCCAACCCCAACTTCGATCAAATGTTTGTTTACTTTTATTTTTTATATTATATTAAAAATCTTTCAACCACATTTCAATTAACAAGACGAGCAAAAACTTGCTTATTAAAATTATTTGTTATATTAGAATGATTGAGAGCTGGAATCCATGTATATATACAGGGTGAGTTTTTTTATTCATTATTTGTATGGGGATCTCGAAAACCATAAGAGATACGCATTAGGTTAAATGGAGAAAGATTTGCATCTTTATAAGCCTCATCCAGATACGTTTTTGTCAATTTAAGAAAATTCATGGTTTACTAGATATTTGCAAAAAATAGAAATTCTCCAAAACCTTTTAAGTGCTATAACTCTTCTATTCTTAAAAGTAGAAAAAATTTTTTTGAATATTGTTTTTAAAAAATTGAATTTCAAACAACCTCTTCTTAAATTTTTAATTTTGCTTAGCATTTTTGAGTTAGCAAGCAAAGTCTAATTTTTTTAAATGGAAACTATAGTTGGCTATGACATATTCTAATAGTGCATTTTTTTTCGCTTGCAATGATATAAGGATTGTAGAACTTATTTTAATAAATAACAGCACAATACCTATTATTATCTTTAACAAAAATCATGTCTTGCCATGGAAAACGCGATATTAATAATTGAAGCATTATGTTTACTTTATCATTGACAGTTCGTTCATTAGGGTGACTATAGTTGGTTTTGTTAGTGATTTAGTTGCTTTACAAAGTTAGTTATGGTGTACACAAATCTTGAGAAACTTGATATGATTGAATGTTACATTATTTGTAACAAAAATAGTAAAGAAGCCGCCGAACCCTATTTTTTTATTGTATTTTGATCGCCCTCAACCATCGTTAGACACCTTCGAGAATTTATACAATAATTTAAAAGAGTATGGAAGTTTTGTTAAACCTAGAAATAAGGGTAATATTGATGAAAACACGCAGATAAATATTTTAACTGCTGTTAATCAGAATCCGCCATCATCAACGCGGCAAATTGCACAAGGCGCTGCTACCTCACAACGCACAGTAGTGAGAATTTTATCAAAATATAAGTAGCATCCTTATAAAAAATTAGTTGGTCAAACTCTACACACTGGAGACGATGAAAGGCGATCACATTTTTGTGCTTGGTTCGTAAATATGTGCCATGAAAATAATAACTTTCCGATGCAGATCTTATGGACCGACTAAACACGTTTTACAAACTGCGGCATGTTCAATCGCCATAATGAACACCTGTAGGCGCAAATAAATCCTCACCGTTTAGAAGAAAGGCGACCCCAGATTAGGTTTGGCTTCGATTTATGGTTGGTTCACAACTGGTTGGGTCATTTATTTTTAATGAAACTTTAACCGAAAATCGATATTTGCAATTTCTTAGGGAAGATTTCGACAATATCCTAGATGAATTAAATTTACAGACCCGTACAAATTTACGGTGGTTTCAACACGACGGTGCCCCGCCTCACTATCAGGCACAGGTCAAAAGATATTTAGATGAATTATTTCCAAACTCGTGGATCGGCAGAAATGGTCCTGTTTTATGGCCTGCACGTTCCCCAGAGCTTTCACCGTTAGATTTCTTCGTCTTTCGTCTTTGGAGCAATAAAAGATCTCGTATATGTGCGATCATATGCAACCCAAGAGGAGCTATATGGAAGCTGTTATTAATGTATAATTAGCAGAGCTATTAACTCAGTGTTGAAAAGGTGCCGTACGTGCGTCGATAATAATGGTGGGCATTTCCAACACTTAATGTAAATTTAGCGTGTTACGTGTTGTTAATAATTAATTTGTTTAGCGTTTTTATTGTTTCTTGTATTACATAGTATATTATAAGATTATTTTCTTTTCCATGGCAAGACATGATAATAGTGTATTGTGCAGTTATTTATTAAAATAAGTGCTACAACCCTTACATCATTACAACCAGAAAAAAATGCACTACTAGAATATGTCATAGCCAACTATAGTTTCCATTTAAAAAAAATATACTTTGCTTGCTAACTCAAAAATGCTAAGCAAAATTATAAATTTAAGAAGTTGTCGTTGTTTGAAATTGTATTTCTTAAAAACAATATTCAAAAAGTTTTTTTTTCTAACATTAAGAATAGAAGTGTTATAGCACTGAAAAGCGTTTGGAGAATTTCTATTTTTTTGCAAATATCCATTAAACCATGCATTTTCTTAAATTGACAAAAACGTATCTGGATGAGGCTTATAAAGATGCAAATCTCGCTCCATTTAACCTAATGCGTATCTCTTATGGTTTTCGAGATCCCCATACAAATAATGAAAAAACTCACCCTGTATATAGGCTGATGCTGACCTGATTAAATAATAAAGATTTATTCATAAATTTTCGAATTATAATGTTAATCTTACAGTAATTTTAATTAGTAGTAATGAATTAGGACTTAAGAGTTATCAATTTGATTATTGTGGATTTACATTTTGAATGAATGTTATATTGTCTCCTTTTAGCATTACGCATCCCAGCTGTCTTCTATGCTTCTATAATATTATTCGGCATCTTTCAAAACTAGACTCATGTATTCATCAAAGCCGACAATGTGGCTTTCGATTCAAAAATTAACATTTTCATATAACCAAACTCATACTCTTGACAGCTTTTACAGATAACGAAATATGAGGTTAATAGATTGTACCATAATCTTTTGTACTCTCTGTAGTTTAGAAGCCATGTTTCTATATTTACTTCGAACAGCTTATAAAACGATTAACTGACACTTTAACGTAAGGTTAAAAGCAAGTCAACCAGTGATGTAAAATTATCGTAATTTATATTTTTGGTAAATTACCGTGGTAAATTACTGCTCTTTTTTACCAAGATTTATTCTTGCGTAATTTAACATTTTTTGAGTAAATTTCCATGGTAATTTACTCAGAAATGGTAAATTATGCAAGAATAAATCTTGATATTATGCACTACTTCTTTTGTCTGTCGTATTTTCGGGCTGATACGTCCGGAACAGTTATGTAAAATTACCGTAATTTATATTTTTCGGTAAATTACCGCAGTAAATTACCGTTCTTTTTTACCAAGATTAATTCTTGCGTAATTTACCATTTCATGAGTAAATTCCCATGATAATTTAAAAAGCGGTAATTTACCAAAAATATAAATTACGGTAATTTTACATCACTGAAGTCAACAGTCAACAAAACAAACCCATTCAGTTAGGTTATTATTAAATGGAGATTTATTGTCGTTCTCCATTTGAGCTAAGATATCTGGAACGCTACTCTGGTCGAAACACTGCTGATGACTTGTGTTCAACCACAAGTCAGAATCACAACAATGACGATATTTATTTAAAAATTAAGAATGGAAGAATGTAGCACTGTAAATAGTGAAATACTTATATAAACAATTAAATAAAACCAATTTATGATTATAAAATATGTGCTAATTTTAAGACCTGTATATCTAAATAAATTTAAGAATAAAAACTTGTAATGATTTATTTAAAAGTTCAAAATTTTAAAATAGTCCCTGTATATAAACTATTTAAATTAGATGATGAAATTCATTTAAATTTTATTGTTAAAGAAGAAACACCGATAATACATCCAGTGCTTAGGTAATATAGCACCCAAAAAAAGTACGAAAGCTTTCGTGCATATTAATCGATAAAAAATGCCAGTCGGATGGTCAAGCGAACTTCACAACAATTAGGTCTTATAATAAATAGAAGTATTTAAACATCAACGTGTAAGGTTCTACCTGTATATATTTAAATCATGCGTTCAAAAAAAACGCAAGAATTAAGAAATTACAGAGGCACACCTACAATATTACAATGGATCTAAAATTAAATTGACAGATAAGAATTTGAACTACCCTCGATTGACAGTAGATGATCAAAATTAAACGTAAGGTTTAATGTCGTATACACAGTTAAACAACGCTACACTGAGGGAAAATATTATAAAAATTAATTTAACAAGAAATTCCCAATAGAAAATTAATTTTAATAAATAAAACACTAAAAAATAAACGATAATTAGAAATTAAGTTAGAATGAAGTACCCACAGTGAATAATTAAATTCAAGGACCATACTAATTAATATTCCGAATACACATCCAACCCTTTTCTTCCAACAAAATGAATCAAATAATTTATTAGCTCTCGCTGCTTATCCGATTTAATAAGACATCGACAACATCCCAATAGCAAATATGCGAGTTATCGAAGGATTAACGGCATGTGGAAGCGAAACTTAAATACTGTCAGACCAGAGATACAAGAGTATTGCGCGCGCGCGCAGATACTAATGCGCGCGGACTGGGAAGACGAGAGAAATTAAAAGTAAAGGACACAAAAATACTGAAGATCAAGATTATACGATATTTAAAATTTAGTGAAATAATTTTAGAAACAAAACTTAGTAAGTAATAAGACAACTAATTTAAGAAAATACAAATGTGTATAACACAGAAATCTAACATATGCCGTTAACTGCGAGTAGTCTAAGTTTACGAGCATAGTGACGAGATGATCGTGCTCCGATGAGTTCTATGTAAGATCGAAACACGTGTCTGTATGTTCTGATGTTTTAATAGCATTGGAGCTTTAACTAAGTACTTAATTTTTATATTTCACCATTATTTATCATACAGATATAAGCCAAATATAAACTAACTTGACATGTAAAAGAATATGTTCATGCATGAGACATATAGATATAGTAACGTAGAAAAAAAAGACACCTCCGACTATAATTATAGTCCCCCATTTATGATGTATGTAGTAGCAGATGATTACATTCGCCATTTAGTAATCAATAGCGAAACATTGTTCGTCACATCTGTAAGAAGTGCATGCCAACGTCGAAAAAATGACAATAGTTGTCCGAGTGGACAACAACAAAAGTTTCTTTTCGTTTTTCTTCTGTCGTCGAGCGTTAGACATACAAAGCGGCCGAATGCTTTTGTATGGAGTGGGTCGACTCGATCGGTTACTACGTTCAATTTCAGAGAGCCTTTTGTCATTCGTTAGATGGAGTATCGACCCCCCCAGTAACAGACGAGAACGATATATGCGAACGATAAAGTCACACGGAAGAAGCAGCATGAGAAGACGAAGTAGACGTTGTAGCAATAGTAGATGACGATGGAACTTTTTGTTTCGACTTCCGGAGATGGCGAACTCCCGTGATGTTTCACTCCGATGATGCCGTACGGTTTTCGGGGACGGATGTAGTGAATGTAGCCCTCTCCACGTTTCCTGGATTTAAAACCAATACAATGGAGGGAACTTATTTAACTTTTAAGTAATATCTCTTTTGTCTCTCTGTGTATAGCAACGGTGACGAGAACAGAATTGAATACTAGAATATACTCTGATCTTGGCAGATTTGTGATTGAAATTCTTTCTTGCACTCGCTTCGACTCGTAAAACTTTGTGATGTAATATAGAGCTGCTTCGTTATTATTTCTTGAACGCTGTTCCTGTAATACAAAACAAAATATTATCTTAAATGAATTGATAAATTGTGATTTTATTAACGCTGTAAATGCATTATTTAATATCGTTATTAAGGTGCCAATCCACAATGAGAATATCTCATGGGATTTGTGTCTCATGCAATAAAAATCGCAGGATAACTCCAATTTCATTGGTCTTTCGAACGTTTCCACAATGAAATTGAAGCGATTTTTATTGTATGAGACAAAAATCTCATGAGATATTCTCATTGTGGATTGGCACCTTTAGTGTTGCGTAGAGCAAGTGTGTTTTCTAGTTTTTTTGAAGGACCAGTTGCTGAGTTTCAAATTTAAACACAATGAACACTATTTTATTGATTATTTATTAATTATTTCATTAAGGGTCCTATATAGTGGATCTGTCAACAATGGAAAAATAGCAGGTTTTAGATGCAAGATATTTTTGTTGATTTTAAATTTGGAGAAAACCTTTCAACGTCAACTTATGAAGAATTTAGTAATCTACCCCGCTGAAGAATCAAATTTAGAAAAAAATTATCGGATTAAAGAAAATTAATTTATATGTCAAAGTATTAAAAACAAGTTTTCTCAAAAATCCTTCGGAGGAGATTTGTTTGCTTGGGTCACGTTATAAATTGAATAAAAAGCTACTTTGTTTTAAATGAATAAAAATAAATTAAAATTAGGCAACCCACATTACAATGAATTGTTATGCTAGTAAAAATCTTTCCCGCGGTTACAAATGTGTAAATATTTGCTCATAAATGAATTTTTATTCGCTTAGATATTGAGTTATTATTTCAAATATTTATTATATATTCCCTATGTGTAATAAGTACTCGTACATCCTTGGCTTATTAAATTATGTGCTATGCAACCAATATTACATTTCCGATCCACTAATTGTTCAGCAGTATTTGCGGACAGGTGTGATTCTACAGAATATTATGATAGTGGTTATATCACTCATATCTAATAAACCAATCATGTTTAGGAATTTAAAAATTAACCAATTATAGCCGTGTTTCTCGAAAATGCAGTGTTGTTAATTGCAGCTTGACCAATTGCTTCTCTGAAAGCTGTATATTCAATTAGGTGTTTCGCTTTTCTGTTGGGTTCTTCAGTTGCATGAAGAAGCCAGCCTACGATAACGTATATAATAGAAAGCGAAAATGACTTTTCTAGACATCAGTCATAGATTTGGAAACTGTCGGAATCTACCGAAAAAACTCTAAAAATCAATTTGTTTATTATTTCTTAATAAATTATGTGTTTTTATGCTTCTTTTTCTATCCTTCTTGTTTCGTTATATAATCACGACAAATATCATTCGAACACTTCCGTATATACTGTAACGTTTTCGGGTTCCAATAAACAACTCGTGCAATTATTTATTTAAAACAGTCTGTATATTTATATACTTAAAATTATATAACAATATAAAAATATAAAACTAACTTAACACACTTAAACTACTAAAATTTAATTATCACAGGTATTTATTTACTACTACTATTATTATATCTCTGTCCGTATTTATTTATATAACAGTTCTATTTATATAAGACGGCACTACTATATTTATTTATTCGGCTACCACTATTCGTTTCCACCACTCGAGACTACCGAATTACTCCGCGATTACTTTTCCGCAATGAATCCCGTAATGAATTGAATCCCGTGGACTCAGTCGCCTTATATACCATGCATGAAATGTTCTCGAACAGTACTAGTAAATTCGGCAATATACTGGAGGTAATCTAGACTTTTTCTTGCTTACGTCGCACATCTGTGAGATGACTCACTGCATTTACGATATTTACCAGCAGCGAGAGAGATGATTTATGGCAGTGTGTCAATAAGAGCGTTTTTATACGTTGCCCGGTCTGCCCCTTTTTTGCGTGTGACAATTTCGTTTTTATAGCGCCGAGAGATCTGATTCTTTTATTTAATGTAAACACATTTCGTTACATTGCCCCCTTCTTAAAAACTGCGTTTCGTCCCGAAACACACTATTCCATGTTCTTGACGCCGGCGGATGACGAAATCCACACCGGGACCCACGGGTGCACCCAGCCGTCTTGTGGCAATGGCAATCCACCGTCCCAGGCTGCACAATGGGCTGATCGGGCCGACAGCCGCACACGACCATTTCCATACCAGTATACCGAAACACTGCCTCCAGCATGTTTCTTACTGTTCTCCATTCCAAACGGTCTAATCCGCAGCCCAGTTTCGGAATTGCCAGCCTTCCCACATTTCCCATAAGCTGGCTCTCGAGGTTTTCCCAGCAATTTGTCCCACATCCGCCACTTCACCGCTGTCACGTCCATGGTATGAGGCAATTGGTTGAAACACACCATCTCTGGCTCACTATGGGGTGTTAGTCTCATGCGATAAACGACGTCATCTATTTGCTCTAGTATTTCGTATGGTCCCTCCCAGTATTCTTGGAGCTTTGGGGACAGGCATCGGCGACGTTGAGGATCATACAACCAAACAAGGTCCTCTTCTCGGTAACCATCTCTCCCTCGGCTTGCACGTGGTAACGATTCTTCGTCCTGTCGCTGGCATCCTGAGTGTGATGGCGTACTCGCTAGTGGGCATCCTCCAACCTTCGTCTGGATCCACTGACGCAGTCTTCTCCATTTGGGTTCTCCACAACACACTTGAGTAGATCATCCTCTACCTTCAGAGAGTCCCATTGAGCCCAGTAGGATTCCAGTCCCTGTGAACGAGGAGCCACTTCTTGCCTAGCCGGTCCGTGACCAATTCCCTTCCAAACCATCAATGAACCAAGGTCTTCATCAGCTTCTTGACCAATCCGCAAATTGTCAGGATGCCACTGATCGTCAACCACGGCAGTTCTGAATGTTTTGGCCGATTTTTCTTCTAGTCTGTTACTATGCCTGCAGTCTTCTAGACGTGGTCTTCTTGCAACAGCATCAGCGATTTGGTGTTGCACAGGTGCACTTCGCGCTATTTATTTTGAGGCTCCACGATACTGGGTCGACGATTGTCTCTTCTCATCGACCCGTTTCATTTTTCGCTGCTCCGCTATGGTTTTCTTGGGCTTCTTCGCGCATTTACTATGCGCATGGCCCATTTCCATCTCCATTTCCATTTCCATTTCCAATTCCAGCATCGGAGCGTTCTTCTCTTAGGTTGCAACTGATTTACTAACCGTCGGACTACCTGTTCCAGGTGTGCATGCCCATACTTCATCTCAAGACGCTTGATTGATTTAAGATAGTCTTGACACTCTTCCGGAAGTAAGGTCTGCAGAGCATCACTGGCCTGTCTTCTTAATGACACAATCAGACCAGTATCTTTCTTCGGGGACGTCCACCCATTTGCTCCTGCAGCGGCTTCGAATTGATTCCGGTACGACATCCATGACGTCTTTCCATCGAAGGTGGGAGGTTTTACCTTTACCTTCGCTGTTCGGGCAATCTCCAGGCTTCCGCTTGAGATATCATGGGGACCGCAGTCGTTCATCGCTGGCAACTGAAGCTGAACCCCAAACTCGTCCCCCATTCCGAACACGCGCTCCTCAACTTTCTGTTCCATGGCTTCGATGGCCTCAGAAAATTCCTGCCTCCCATTCGATGAATTCTCTTGAATGTCTTCCTTGAAAGCAGTCTCGAGCTGTTTCGAATCACTTGCAATTTCATCTCTTAGAGTCTTCATACTGGTCTTGAACTGTTGTGCAACTTCATCTCTTAGAGTCTTCATACTAGTCTTAAGTTGTTTAACAATTTCTTCCGCTATTAAGCTTAGATCAGGCTGTACTTGAAACAAGTATTTCTCGGGATCCTCACCTTCACTTATTAAAAGGTCACGAAACCGATCCTGGAGAATTGCTTTTTTTCCAGACGTATCTGCGTCCCTTTCTTCCAATTCTGCCCTTAACTCGGAGACCTTTAATTCTTCCAAACGTTTGGTAGCCATTTATTTATTTATTTGCACTTTTATATTGTTTATCCCACACTGACACCAATTGTAACGTTTTCGGGTTCCAATAAACAACTCGTGCAATTATTTATTTAAAACAGTCTGTATATCTATATACTTAAAATTATATAACAATATAAAAATATAAAACTAACTTAACACACTTAAACTACTACACTTTAATTATCACAGGTATTTATTTACTACTACTATTATTTATATCTCTGTCCGTATTTATTTATATAACAGTTCTATTTATATAAGACGGCACTACTATATTTATTTATTCGGCTACCACTATTCGTTTCCACCACTCGAGACTACCGAATTACTCCGCGATTACTTTTCCGCAATGAATCCCGTAATGAATTGAATCCCGGTGACTCAGTCGCCTTATATACCATGCATGAAATGTTCTCGAACAGTACTAGTAAATTCGGCAATATACTGGAGGTAATCTAGACTTTTTCTTGCTTACGTCGCACATCTGTGAGATGACTCACTGCATTTACGATATTTACCAGCAGCGAGAGAGATGATTTATGGCAGTGTGTAAATAAGAGCGTTTTTATACGTTGCCCGGTCTGCCCCTTTTTTGCGTGTGACAATTTCGTTTTTATCGCGCCGAGAGATCTGGTTCTTTTATTCAATGTAAACACATTTCGTTACAATACTATAAATTTTCCCGCTTTTTATACTCAATTGATGTTGCCCTTAGGAAATACCCCTTGCGCAAGCACTCGAGATATTTCCACAGCACCATCAATTTCGTATAGATCGAAAAGTATATCTGAATATACGAAAGCGCTCTTATGATATTATTATTGAGAACTAGCTAAATTCCTCAATCTCTTCGAGCTTGAATTCGCCTCTTTTGCACCCGCTGATTTTCTAAACTTTTGGCATGCTCTGTATACTCGCATATTTCTTTTCGACCAACTGCTATCACTACGACAGGTGAAACGACAATTTGATTGAGCGTAAAATAATACAAATTTGTGAACCGTGAATGCATGCCCATTACAGAGAAGAGTCAAGTTTTAAATAGAATGTCGGTATAGAAGGGTATTGCTTTTTAACTTTATATATAATATTGGATTTATAACTGGCTTCCATGAATTACATTTTAATAGACGAAACTGCACATCCTTAAATATTAATAAATCAGTTTAATTTCTCTGTTCTGAAATTGTTTCTGTCAGTGCTTTGGCAATGTCGATTGCTGAAACGCTTCTACTATAATTTAAATATTTAGCCGCGACGCAGGTAATAAAACTAAAAACAATACAGACTGACGTTGAAATATCAATGTCAACATTTTGCTTGCACGCATTACAAAAAGAGCTAATTGTTTAAACATTTTGCGATTATTATTAAATATTTAAAGAAAAATAACTCAAAAAGGGAGATTTCATGATTAAAACGGAACAACAAAAAATAATCACAAATTATCATAATTGTCATAAAATATTGATATAAGTAATGTTGGTTATTCAATTTAATTTTTTTTCATTCTATAGAATACTCGCTCTTATTGTTATTATAGTGGTCCATGAAACTCTTCGGGTATGAATCGCCTCTTCCCATCCACTTCTTTTCTATGAGTTTTTTTTATAAAGGTGCCTCTTTACCAACGTGACCACTGCTAGTCGCAAGAATACGGGTCACTTGCGCTCGGCGCACTTGCGCTCCTACCTGAAATCGACCTATTTGCGCTCTGACCTTAATGACAAGAAATTAATGATATTTTCGCCAGCCGACTTGCGCTCCCGTTCTCTCGGGATATATACATGTATAAATACATAAAACTTAGGGTATATATTGTACATAGTGCCTTTCATATTAGATGACCTACCTTATTGAGGCGAGTATATGAAAATTATTTATTGTAAGTTTTTATAAAATATATGTACTCGCTTCAATAGGGTAGGTCATTTAATATGAATGTATATATGTATACATAAAACTATACAAGAATTATTTTTTTATGTATCTCTAACCTGACCAAAACTGTTTGCTACTTCAATTCGTATTTTTATTATATAATTACGTGACTATGTATAGAATAACTCAAACCTTTTTTTCTTGAGTATTTTGCCAAATTAATAATAATAATAAAACAAGCAATTAAACAAGAGAATTATAATAGTCAGATAAAAGTTAATAAAACAACACTTTCCTTCTCATTTCATCCAGACTTAGGTCTGGCAAAGTTTAATACATAAATATAAACTTTGGTATGTTTAAAAGTGTGTAATATGTCTTTCTTTTTTGAATAAACAAATCGTTAGTATATTATATGTAAGTGCGTTACTTTATTCTAGCTTTTGAATATAAGCCATCGTTCTTAAGAATAGTCCTATGTCCTTCGTTTCTTCATATTTTTTTAAAGTTTTTGAAATTCTGCAATCAACTAAAACATATATTCTTTTGCGCCGTTGTCCTTCTAAATTTAGAGTGCTTCTGTCGTATACCGTATGTGTCAATTTTCATTAGGTATATGGATTCACTGTTTACATGCGATTTATACGTATACAAATAATATGTGGCAACGTGTGTCACCCCTACTATCCGTCACCAATCCCGACAACAATCGACATCACAACGACTTTCTCCGATCTTCCCACTTCTACATTAAATGTTTAGCTGCGAACACGTTGCGATCTAGTCTGCAATAAAAGCCGTCATCATCAAATGGCCGCCGCGATCTAGCAGTTTATTATTATTTTCAGAATCCTTTTTTATTTACCTTATTTTTAATTTTATTAGAATTACGCTTTTGTTTGTGACATGCAGCGTGAACGCAGCTTAATAATTCTCTGCATTTACTGAAAGGAAAAAGAAAAATACTTGCAATGCGTAAATATTATTTCTGAGCGCAGTATAAACACCCTAGTCAATAGTCCAACAGCTACTGCTAACTTGAGCTTGTATCGGTTGCGCTCGCATTGAAGAGGAAAGGTGGGGTGCCATGTTGTCACGTATTGCATGAATTAATCGCCTATGGCTAATGAAAATTGACAGGTGCTATATATTATCGCAATATTCTGCCTCTTTAAGTAGACCTTTTATTAGTTGGTATATGTTGGAATGTGGCTTTTTTAGCTTATTTAAGCGATTATTCCATCCTTTAAGAATGTTATTACTGCGATGTCTTTGATTATGGCAGTTCCACATTTCTCTAGTGATTGTATCGTTTTCCAACCACTGGTTAATAAAATAATCGTAGAATTTGTTTAATTTATCGGAATTTGGAGTCGTCTCATGTATGCATAACCAGCCGTCATCGATATCTACCACGTGTAAGTACGCCAATGCAGCACACATTTTTGTGTGTAAACGTATATCTTCATTGTTAATGTATTCTGAAGTGAGTCCAATTTTTTGGATGTTTCTCCATAAACATTGATTATAATGGATATTTCATCCAGAAATCCTGGCCTCTGGAAAATTATCTTTTAACGCACAATTTACTGCTTGCTCAAAATCTACTTTTATTAATGTAAGTTTCCAACATGGAAGCTTTGCTTTTAAAGAAGAAAATAATCTGTTATAAGTTTCCTTTGTTCTATTGGGAAGTAAAGCGAACAGTACAGGAATTGTGTTTGTTTCATCTTTCTGTGCTACCGATATCAATATAAATAGTACATAATTGACTGAATTGTCTGCTACAACTCTTAAAAGTGCCATCCATAAATATCGTGGAATTGTTATCAGTAAGAATACGGCTGGATTTGTTGCTCGCAAATACCAACATTCTTTCTTCCGCTAAATGATTACAGTTATCGATAAACAAAAAACTTAATTATATAATAAAAATACGAATTGAAGTAGCAAACAGTTTTGGTCAGGTTAGAGATATATAAAAAAATAATTCTTGTATAGTTTTATGTATATTAACATTCATATTAAATGAACTATACCCTATTGAAGCGAGTATATATATTTTATAAAACCCTACAATAAGTAACTTTCATATACTCGCCTCAATAAGGTAGGTCATCTAATATGAAAGGCACTATGTACAGTATATATCCTAAGTTTTATGTATTTATACATGTATATATCCCGAGAGAACGGGAGCGCAAGTCGGCCGGCGAAGATATCATTAATTTCTTGTCATTAGGGTCAGAGCGCAAATAGGTCGATTTCAGGTGGGAGCGCAAGTGCGCCGAGCGCAAGTGAGCCGATACCAGTCGCAAAGGTACTTGAATATTAACGGTTATAATTTTTCTTTTAATGGACGTAAAATGTTATTAATCATTGCTTTTGGATGCCTATGCCGTATTTTTTATAATTACGGTATTGGAATCTGTATCTATATATGACACCAGATACAATGTTAATTGGCTCCTCAATAAAAAAAAAGTTGTAAAATTTGTCAGCTACTCTAATAGGATCATCGATCAAACAATTATCTATATTTAAGAAAATATTTCCCTTGCTTTCCGCTGTTTATTTGTAAGCTTCGTTATTACTAACCATCCCTGCGTTCAGGGTGTCACGGCGCCGCTAGCGCTGAGCTGTCCTATGTCCAGCGTTGTCCTGAACGCGACTGCTGAGTGCCGGCGCTGGAGCTAGCAGTCGCCATTTTGTCTAGCAAAAATAAATTTTGCTGGATGACTTAGCGGCGGTAAAAGAAGGCGGTTAAAATTCAAATTTGAATCTTGTGAATATTACGATCAATAGAAACATGTTCTAAAATAGTTCCTAATAATTCAGAAAATACATCAATTAATTAGAATTGAAATGAACAACTATTCACAGTGCCAATAAATATCTCATCCAAAATTGCTATTATAATAGCGATAATAGTGTTAAACGTTAGTTACATAATCTTCAACAAAAATCTCAAAATAATCCAACAAATTTGCTAACATCAGATTTCAATAAGTTAAATATTGGAAGAATATTGTTCTTACAACTACAGTAATAAAATAAATACACAAAGTTATTTCTTTGTATTTATTTATCAGTTATAATTCTGTGGTTATACTCTTACTGCAACATAGCATTCAGAAAATTCATCCACTAATTAAAAATGAATTGAATACTGCTCACAGTGCCGATAAATATTCCAAGCAAAACTGCTATTATAATATTGATAATAAATACTCATCTTCATCGAAAAGTTCCACATAATCCATATAATAATCCACTGTAAAATGTAGTATTAAATATTTAGACACACTATATACAGGGTGTAACAAAATAAGTGTAAAACATTTCAGGGGGTGATTCCTTAGCGAAAAAGAGATAGGGTCTTTCATATAAAAAAACTTCAATGGAGCATCCCTTGTTAAGATACAGCCCCATAAAGGGGGTACATAAAATTTGTTTTACAATTTTTCTCACAAACACTAAAAATGAAATTTATTTTCAACGTAACTTTTGTCTGATTATTTGTTTACCATTTAAAAATTTATTCCCAATAGCTTGTTTCATTCGAAACAAAAAATGTCTCTTGAATTTTTTGCCCAAAAGTAATCAGTTCGCAGCAAACAATTATTTTACGAACAACTACAGAGATACATCGTCATAAAACGAAAATGTAAAACTAATTTATTTAGTAGGCCGCTAGTAGTGGTATCACGCTGTCAGTTTGTAAATTTTTGAAATTGAATTAATACTTAATTGTGTGTCGTTGTTTTGTTCGTAATTTGTTAGTTTAATAATTCACTTGTTATTAAAATGGCATACACAAATGAGGAAATGGCTGATATGCATTACGTTTACGGTCTGTCGCAGGGGAATGGGATGGAAGCTTCTAGAAGATATGCTGAAATGTATCCTCAACGGCAGCTTCCTTCGCATAGAATATTTGCCCGACTTCATCAACGATTACGAGAATATGGGTCATTCGACAAAAGAACGCAGGATTGTGGTCGCCATCGAGAAGTTAGAACAACACATCTTGAAGAAGCAGTACTTAATTTGGTTGAAGAACAACCTACTAGCAGTACTAGAAAGATTGCTTTCGAGTTAAATGTTGATCATATGACGGTATTTCGAATTTTAAAGGAACAACTCTTATACCCTTACCATCTGCAACGAGTACAGGCACTGTTACAGCGAGATTTTCCGAACCGTCTGAATTTTCCAATTGGATGCTGGAAATGATTAGAAGAATTCCTGACTTTCTGAAGACGATCGAATTCACAGACGAATGTACTTTTTCTCGGGACAAGATAATTAATTTTCATAATAACCACATATGGGCTGATGAAAACCCTCACGCTATTGTACAAGCTAACCATCAAGAACACTTTTCTCTTAACGTGTGGCTCGGGGTTATTGGGGATTATTTAATTGGCCCTCATTTTCTACCTCCTCGATTAAATGGTGAGGCATACACTCAATTTTTAAGAGAAGTGCATCCAGTACTGCTGGAGGAAGTTCCTTTGGGCGTCAGAAGGGATATGTTTTTTATGCATGATGGGGCTCCCGCCCATTTTAGTCAAGCAGCACGTCAGCATTTAACCCATACATATCCAAATCATTGGATAGGTCGAGGAGGACCACAGAATTGGCCCGCTCGATCCCCGGATCTCAATCCTCTCGATTTCTCTACTTGGGGCCATTTACAGACTTTGGTTTATCCTACTCCTGTTCGCGATGTAGAGGACTTAAGAAACCGCATCATCGATGCGTGCAGGGTAATTAGAGAGAATCCAGGAATATTTGAGCGAATACGTGGCTCAATGCGCCGACGTCTAGACGCATGTGTAATGACTGAAGGTGGACATATTGAACATTTACTATGATTTCTACATGTTTTATGTTTTGTTATTAATAAATTAGTTTTGTTTATTCATCTTTAATCATATGTATTTTGTTGCAGGTAGTAACTACAAAATAACAATACTAATCCAGTTCGCATTTATGACGATGTATCTCTGTAGTTGTTCGTAAAATTTTTTTGCTGCGAACTGATTACTTTTGGGCAAAAAATTCAAGAGACATTTTTTGTTTCGAATGAAACAAGGTATTAGAAATAGATTTTTAAATGGTAAACAAATAATCAGACAAAAAGTTACATTGGAAATAAGTTACATTTTTAGTGTTTGTGAGAAAAATTGTAAAACAAATTTTATGTACCCCCTTTATAGGGCTGTATCTTAACAAGGGATGCTCCATTGAAGTTTTTTATATGAAAGACCCTATCTCTTTTTCGCTAAGGAATCACCCCCTGAAATGTTTTACACTTATTTTGTTACACCCTGTATAGTAAATAATTTACCTTCTCCTGGGTGTCAATTCTAAAATAAGGATTTTATATTGCTATCAAACATGGTGCAACCTAATTACACGCCAAATACGTTGACGTTATTTTTAATTCACATTTTAAAAGTGCGTATGTCACGTCCTCATACTTCAAACAATAATAATAATAATGTAATTAAATAAAAATAAACTTCAGAACGCCATATTGCTGCTGTCAGAAGTCGTGATTTTTCAGAAGTAGTAAAAGTACGCATGCGCAAGCAACAATTTTAAAATTTACTACTGTGACCACTGATCTCTATAATATAAATGGATGAGCTATGCAATAGGATGCGCGTGGAATTTTTATGCCAAATTGAATACTTATCTCGGGGCTTACGAGTATGCGCAGTCCCTAGTCTTTTGACATTCGAATGTGAAATCATTAAAGTTCCGAACGCCGATTTCAACAGACGTGCCCCAAGCAGCAAAATCACAATTTTAGAGAAGGATGAAAATATATATTTGCTAATGAAGAACAAGTGTGCATATAGTGATTTTGCTACTAGGGGTACTAGCTTTATGTTTATATTTTTGGAGTATTTTTAATAAGAAAAATGCGGAAGACATTGAAAAGGAGCAAATTATACAATTCCCGACATACCATCACTTACATTGTTATCCCAAAATGTTGTTATTTCTGGTTTTGTTGTCAAACAATTGAAGCGCTTTGTTAAGTGTGCTAAATGTGTGTCCGTATTAGAAGAAATCTCACAAACATCTGTCGATAATGCTAGTTTTCATCTTTTAAACAGAAAAAATCATGGTGTTTTAATACGTCCTTCACAAGATGTCACCAAAGTATGTAAAATAGTTGAAGTCCAAGTACGCCTAATTCTTGTATAAAACAACAATAAACTTCCTGAAGAGGCAGTGTTTTCTGAGCTATTTGTACGTTCAATTTCTATTACCTTGTTAGTAGAAAATAACTACTTTGTATCCTTAGATACACATATTGCTGTGACTCTTACAAATTGAGGTTTATATAAAATAAATTTAAATTATTCAATCAATGAGTAGTTAAGAATCAAGCACGCATCCTAGTGCTAGGCCTTATGCTAGACTAGGATACAACAAATTTTCTGCTAAGTAGTAGGTTAAGCAATTTTACATTTAACTAGCTCAGTTTAAAATGGTTAAAAAAAATTCTCTCAGGGGCAGAAAATATAAATAAATTCTCCAATTGATTTTGAATGCTCTTTAATTATCTCCAGGTCAGGTAAAGAAAATAAAATGCAAAATAAATCTTATCATCTAATTTATTAAAATAAATATTAATGAATTAGAAATTTCAAATTACACAGATATATATATATATATTTACAAACAAAAAATTAATATTTCAAACATCATTTAAAACTGCACATATCATAATCAACAAGTCAATATAATAAGGAAATTAAAATAAGTAAAAGCATAACGTCGAGAAAAAATCTTATGTTTTAAAATGTGAACGTGATTATCATGATTTATATTTGCCATAGATACATGTAAACAATCAACATCTTTAATAAAAATAAAATTTTATTACACATGATGAATTGTACTGGAATATGAATAACCAAAAATTTACACGATTTATCATTTACGAACAAAATATAAACATTAAGGGAATGGCTTTGCCCTAATTAGTCCTGCCTGGCGCCTTTTCTCGCTCCCAACACAGTACCATCAGAAAGCAAATTCACACCGGTAGGTACCCCAAAGTTCCACCCTACGAGTATGTCTTTTTAACTCGTCGGACACAACCCGAACATACACCACAATGTGCTCACCCCTTAAGGTATATATATAAATTTTAAAATTAAATAAATAAAAATGAAATAAAAATAAAAGTATTTGTGTATTCAATTAATTAACTCTGCCCTGATTAGTTCTGCCTGGCGCCTTTTCTCGCTCCCAACACAGTACCACCAAGACTAATTCGTGTCTTAAGGATTCACCAGGACTCCATGCTATGAATTAAATAACAACTTAATTCATTTCACACACCCCTGATGTATTACCCAACACGTTAACATCGAACACACAAGTACTACAAAATATACTTGATATACATACAAGAAAAATATATACATTAAAATAAAACTTTACCTTGTTTGAGATTCCAATACAAAACACCACTTAAAAGAAAAAAAATTTGGTACAACACTATACACACATTTATAACAAACATTATCAAATCACCTTAATTCTTCATACATTATTTCAAATTCGTCCATGTTTTCGAATACAGATCACTGTTCAATTATTCTGTATATACATAAAACAAAATTATTAATCACAAATCCTTTAATCTGATAAATAAAGTAGTAAAGAAATTTTTTACACTAAAATAAAATTATTACGCTATCCAACTTAATCATTACAATCACTAAAATGTTTTATCATAATGCATGGCGTAGTAACCCTACATACAAAACAAAACATTCCAGAAAAATAAATAAAATTAAATAAATTCAAAGTCCGAATTAAAATAAAATTGTCCCGTACATAAATAATTATTTCTAAAATAATTACAAATCTCAATGTAAATTGTGCAGCATGACTATTACGAAAAATATTACAAGTTTTAAATCTTGTTGAAAATTTTATAAGTATCGAAAAAAAAACTCTTTAAAAATATTCTAAGTTCAGATTCAAGAATAAACTTCTAAGTTAACATTTAACATTTAAGAGGAAGAAGAGGTTTCCACCTTCTCCTTTTTTTCCTCTTTTGAGTGCGGTTTACACCAAGCAACTCTGCCGTTTTCTTCACGGTCCCAGTCTTATATAGATATTTTTCTTCACAAAAACGTCCGTTTCAGTTCGGTATGATACGTTTCCACTTCCAGAAATACATAGCTGCAGTGCTGCACCACTCAGGAAAGCAGCGTATTAACAATCTTTGAAAATGGTAAACAAACATGTAAATATCAACTTGTTTACACGTTCATGACTCATCCGATGCATCTACCGAAAAATATTGTTTTCGCCGAGCCACACTATCGATCTCTCCCGGTACCAGTATTCTTCGTGCGGGAAAACACTTTCTCGTTATACTTCACGTAACATTTTATGCTTATTTTAATATTATGACTTTTATAAAATTTATACTAACATTCTTTTATTATTTTACTTAAATAAAAATTAAATTTTGGCAAATTATTGACATAATGGATATTTATATACACATCATGATAAAAATAAATAAAGTAACAATTGATTAAAATAAATCTTGAAGTGATCTTGATTATACTTATTTATAATTTACAACCCAACTCAAGATCACTGCAATATGTTTGATTCATCTATTTTACATGAAAGTCACGTTTATCTCTTAATTAAGCATGTTGTGCGATGTATAGAGATGCAAAATAACAAACAGAAGTAGAACGTGGAGAACTTCTAAGAAAAAGGCTCTCCACATTAATACTTTTTTATAATCAATAAATATTTCAAAATGAATATATTATTTTTTTGAGTATTTTTTTAAATTTCCCTTAATAAATAAGTATTTCATTATATTCAGATGCAGATTTTAATTTTAAAGTTCACGTTCTGTTACATACTTTTCAAAGATTTTAGGCATTTCAAATTAGCGCATTTGATCACAATTTGTAACATGCTATTGCTCATCCATTTATATTATACACATCAGTGACTGTGACCCGTTCAATGACTTCTGGCGCTAGCCACAAGCTCTAGCGGTATTCGCTTCCAGCGCCGTAACTCCCTGAACGCACGGCATGCTGCACTGTTTATATTCTTAGAATTTAAAATGTCGTTTGCATAAAAATATCGTTTAGTATTCTGTACAAGAGCAGCGTGATCTCTTCTCGCAGCAAAATAAAACTCCCGCAGATTTGGGTAATGCAACTGCAGGTAGTACAAATCTCTCAATCTGTTACTTGATACCTTGACCTCCTGAGTAACCCAAACAGTACGATTTTGGAAAGGGGTACAAAAGTATTCCATAGAAGAAATAGAAAGCATCATCAATATCTGTGAATATACTATAATCCTGTCACTAATAGTTTAACACTAGATGGTAACATATAGACCAAAGAAATTTCTTTACTTCTGTATTTGAATAGTTATAATAGTGACTTTAAGATTCGTTCTTATTTCCCGTTAGACAAGTAGCTCTATTAAAAGCAAATTACTGAAGTATTTCAATTTATTATATAAATGTTTGGCAATTAATTACACCCGCGAAAGATCATTCATATCCATCGGTATATAACCTTGATAAACATTGTGTTTAATATTTACACAATTCAATAATAGCACAGTCTAATAACGTCCCAGCCCCTCTAACCCCTCTGTGTAAACTATTTCAAAAGTACATCGCTTAATCAATAATCAAACACGTCCACTTGACGTGGTGGCCGCGTCAAAATGACCCCACTCACAAATGTAAATAACCACTCTAACCCGGGCCCCGTGAATTGCGCTCACGCACGCACCAAAGCACACTAGAACGAGCGCCAACCAGCCAACGAACTACCTACCACCCGCCTGGGCCTTCGGGGAAAGCTTAAAGTGGAACGTAAGTAAGTTAGCAACTACGGGTTACGATCTCTCAATCCATTTCACATTTATTGACAGAGGTGCGTTCCTCTTACTTCCCTGCTACGTCCGGATGGGTGTTCTCGTTTCCCAATAATTGACACCACTTTAATTCGATGGATGTTTGCCTCTCGTTCGGAAGGAGAGAAGACGTCGACGTCTGGGTGCGCTTCGAACCGCTTCTTCACAATTTACAGAAAATTTTCGGGTGCTTTTTTTCTTTCTCTGCTCCGCGTCTGTAGCGGAGCAGTTACATTTAAACGCATTAGTATCGTCGGCGGTGATGAAATAATCGGATGAAGCGCTTACACGAAACACTTCTTCGCGAGATGCTTTTTCAAGGAGCAAATAAAGATATGTTTGTTTATAATATTTTTTCGTGTTATTTTGTTATCTATACCTACATTCAAAGAAATAAAGTAGTTCTTTTTCATCGATTTCTAACTTTTGCTACGAATTTAAAACTGTGTGTCGATATTGTTTCGTTTGTGGATTGAATCTTCAAATTTAAATGGGTGTGAAGTTTGCACTTTAATAAACACAAATTTAGTTCGGAAGCCGATTGAAGAATTTATGTTGGTATTAGTAACATAAGGGTTGTGTATTCTTGTTAATATGTATTAAAATAAACTAGATTATACGCTTTCAACATACTTTTTTACTCTGTAAAAGAACCCTTCATTGTAATAACTCCACATTGCTGAGCCATATTGAAATAAAACCTTGTAAAATTAATAACGGCTCCAAAATAATGCCCTTTATATTTTATATATTTTTTAAATAAAATAAAATAATTGAATTGTTTTACCGGACTAGCTCATTTTCCCAGGACGATCCTTGTTAAGAGATATTAACATTAAGTAATCTTAGGGCATTAATTGGCACAATTAAATAAAACAAATTTATTTTAATTTTAATAACATTGACAAGTAATTTTACAAATACTGAGATATTCTTATATCTAAGACAACTTATTAAATACTTTTTCGATCTTAGATTAATTAATTACGTCTCTACAATAAGACAAATTTTAATATTTATTTTTTATCTAGCACTCGCTTAATAACAGTTCCTAAATACCTTTCATATTCATTCTTCTTCATCTAAAGAGGAACTTCCTATTGTCGGTGTGCTTTGTGAGAGTCCTGCTTCGACAGTAGAGACGCCTGTAGCTTCTTTAAATACTAATTGCACAACAATTACTTTTTATAGGAAGAAATGTTAAGCTTTACACATTTACATTTACTTGGCGGTGGATCTTTATGTAAACAAAGAACCTATTTATTTACTTTTAAGGTTCTAACATCGACAGTTTAATACATTATTAACCGCTATGTGTGGGTCGACTTACTTTTTACTTAGAGGACCTTATTACTTTTTAAACGGGCTAATACACCGGTGACCGATCTCTTCCAAGGTCCTCAGTCAGAATATAAAATATATTCAGTTATGCTGTACCGTTACAACTCGCTTATCAAAGCATGTTATTTTGCAATTGCATTTGCATGTAGTAAATAGACTTTTTCACACAAGTGCGGGAAATAAAAGTTGCATTAAAGAAATAAATCATTATTACAGTGATAAAATATAATTGTGAAAATATATATTTCAACTAAATTTGGTGTCTTACAACTTGTAAATTTCATAAAATTAATTAAAAACTATAAAAGAGTCAATAGCGTCATCTATTACATACCTATATTATTAATTGCTGATTCTCAATATTCTTAACCTAAAAGACAATATATGTTCTGTACATACCTATAATCTTCAGTATATATGATAATAAATATTATGTTGTCGTCACCATATTGTGTCCACATTTCTACCTTATAGTATAATATGTGATAACCAGGGTAAATTAATAAATGAAGTAACTAAGTAAATAAGAAATTTCTTATTTGATATCGTTACGCCACCTGTCGGGAAAGCAACTAATGATAATAAGAAAGATAGATGTAACATCAAATTTATTAATTGATATCTAACTTAATCAATTTTAGGGCTAACATTGCGATAAACATTAATGTTAATTGAACAATAATTATACTGCATAATTGAAATAGTATGAATTTCACTTCCTCCTCCAACAGAATGTGCGGAACTGGACACTTCTTGAGAATTGAGAATCTTTACTTGTTGACGCAGCAATTGTCTCAGCCAAATGTATTTTGGCTTGAAGAAAATCTTCTACATATCCCCCTACCACAGAAGAAGATTTTCGCTTAACAGATAATAAATTTCCACCATGATTTGCTAACATCGTACCTGAACTTCTACGAAAGCAGTGACCTGTATGTCTTAATGGAAAAATTTGGTAATTTTTCATAGACTTCTCCGTTCTGTGTTTATTCCTATAGGCATATTCACACATTTATCATTGCGATATGTTAAAAAAAAGCGTTTTTGATTCAGTACAACTTGCAACCGTAAATTTTTGTATTTAAGAAATTTCGAAATCCGATTTTTATTTATCACACATTTTCATGTAATATATGTTTTTGCTGCAGGTATAGTTAGAGATACGACGCTATATTTATATAAAGTCAATATCATTAATTGAAATATTGCAGAGTTTTTTACGACATGCTCCAGATACTCCTATTATTAACACGGCCTGAAATTTGTTATACTAAATAAAACTTTAATAAAGGAGGAATCAGGAAAATACCTTCATTAAGAGAAGCGCTTCTTCAATAAATTTATTTACTTCCTCATCGGAGAAAACCTTTGATTTTTTTTTTGGTTGTTAATGTTCTGTTTGTCTTCTAATAAATTCTGTAAGTTTATTGTATGCATTCTGATATAGAAATAGTACCGATATAAGTTATATTAATAAAATTATTAAAATCTTGCTCGTTACAAAAGATATTGTACAAACTTCGTGCGTGAAATATTTGGCAAATTCGTGTCCATAAACTGGCCACTCATTCGCGAAATGTTTTCCCGCACTTGGTTCGTAAATAACTATTATTACAGATACATACTGTCCCTTATTGACACATCTTTCTTTGTGTTGCCAACCTTTACACGTGTACAAAACAATAAGAACATGCAAAAATTCGTATATCCATTTATAACGACCCAAAGCGTGCATAAGGCACGAGCTTTTTTATGGTGAAGGGGAAAGCCCGTCATAGGTTCCCGTGTTATCACTTTTACTCACGGTGAGTGTGAGAACCTAGACGCTAAAAAAGCCTACTGAAACCAAAAGGAACAAGTAGCAGGGTTAAAACTAAAAATGAGGTGTGGCCACCACACGACTTTCTTATACGTATGAGCGTTTCAAACTATACAATTTTAAGAATTTTTTTATACAAAAATCATTCAAAATCCTATTCTAAGTACTTTCATCCTCTTAATAAATCGCTATAGAATGCATACTTTGCAAGATATTCGAAAAAAAGTGCTACTCGCTAAGAGTAAAAGTGCTACTTCCGGTCCGAATTTTGAAATTTCATGTATACCAAAAATATTGCAAATCCAACTCTATATACTTTTGTACTCTTAATAAATATATATAGAATGCATAATTTACGACATATTTGCAAAAAATCGCTATTCGGTAAGAGTAAAAGTGGTACTTCCGGTCCGAATTTTGAAATTTTTTTTATACAAAAGATATTTAGAATTATCATTTAAACACTTTTATACTCATAATGTACCTGCCTAGAAAGCATGACTTGCGAGATATTCGCAAAAAACTGATTTTCGATAAGAGTAAAAGACCTACTTCCCGTAGGAATTTCAAAAAACTTTTTTAAGACAATTTGTCTCGAATTTAATTCTGAGTACATTTGAATTCTTTATAAATTTGTTTAAACTTAGTAATTGACGAAATATTTGTTAAATTCGATTTTTTCACTGAAGTAAACTACTACTTCCGGTCTGCCGATTTTTCTCAAAATCTAATCAGTTCTCAAGAGGGAGATTATATTCGTAAATACAAAATATGGAATTGATATCTACAGCGGTTTGACCGCTATCGTGGTCACACACACACAGACAGACAGACACACACACAGAGAGAGAGAGAGAGAGAGAGACACAGACATTTTTTAAAAACCACTTTTTTGGTATGAGGGAACCTCAAAACGTGGACATCTGCAAAAATCTCGAGGTCGAAAATTTTCATCATCACAATACTTCCTTATACTACGTATAAGAAAGTAAAAAAATGAGGTGTGGCCACCACACGACTTTCTTATACGTATGAGCGTTTCAAACTATACAATTTTAAGAATTTTTTTATACAAAACTTATTCAAAATCCTATTGTAAGTACTTTCATTCTCTTAATAAATCGCTATAGAATGCATACTTTCCAAGATATTCGAAAAAAAGTGCTACTCGCTAAGAGTAAAAGTGCCACTTCCGGTCCGAATTATGAAATTTTATGTATACAAAAAATATTGCAAATTCAACTCTAAATACTTTTGTACTCTTAATAAATATATATAGAATGCATAATTTATGACATATCTGCAAAAAATCGCTATTCGGTAAGAGTAAAAGTGGTACTTCCGGTCCGAATTTTGACATTTTTTTTATACAAAAGATATTTAAAATTATAATTTAAATACTTTTATACTCGTAATGTACCTGCCTAGAAAGCATGACTTGCGAGATATTCGCAAAAAACTGATTTTCGATAAGAGTAAAAGACCTACTTCCGGTTGGAATTTCGAGAAACCTTTTTAAGATAATTTGTCTCAAATTTAATTTTGAGTACATTTCAATTCTTTATAAATTTGTTTAAACTTAGTAATTGACGAAATATTGGCAAAATTCGAATTTTTCACTGAAGTAAACTGCTACTTCCGGTCTACCGATTTTACTGAAAAACTAATCAGATCTCAAGAGGGAGATTATACACGTAAATACAAAATTTGGAATTGATATCTACAGCGGTTTGACTGCTATCGTGGTCACACACACAGAGACAGACAGACAGACAGACAGACAGACAGACAGAAATTTTTTAAAAACCACTTTTTCGGTATCAGGGGACTTCAAAACGTGGACATCTGCAAAAATCTCGAGGTCGAAAATTTTCATCATCACAATACTTCCTTATACTACGTATAAGAAAGTAAAAGTAAAGCAATGCGTTAGAAGTGTAAACTTATTATATGATTAAACAGCAAAAATATCAGAAAATTTAAACAAAGGAATAGGCAAAAGATGATAATAAAAATTATATTACAATTGCACGTAAAAATAGAGATTAATTTAAATTTTGTTTGTCTAACCTGACGTCTTTGATGAAGGTTATACTTGCCGGTTTTAATGAATGATCTATGGTGTGAAGGTGTACGGCAACTACAGAAGTTCCCAAAATTTGTGATTTTTCTTTGGTTAAACCCAACTAAATGCTGTATCAATTCATTCAGATCTGATTGAGTAATGAGATGTGATTCGTCAGAAGGAACATACGTCAGATCATTTGAAAATGACACATTCAAAAAACATCGGTAATATCTTCCTCGTCCGTGGAATTTGCAGAAGAATTTGAATGCATTGGAGTTGGAAGCTCACAATCAGTTCTTTTCAACGGTTTGCTTATAGATGAAATGTCAGGATACATTACTTTGTGTCTGTTTCTTTTCGAAATCCCTTCAATTTTTACAAAACTGAAGTAACAGTCCGTGACGTGATCTGCTGGTTCACCAAATCATTAGCCTTCCTGACAGGACTTCAGAAGAATTCTTGTTTTTCTTCCACCGAGTTAATTTGACATAACACGAAATACAGCATATATGTGGTACCCATGTTTTGTCTTAATTTTTAATTTTGACTTTCTTACCTAAGTGACAATTCAGTGACATTTCGTTTGTTCCTTGCCAGGCCGCGTCTACAACTAAATAATAAATGAATCACTACACCGCACCGGCTGGAACCTTCATATATGCACGAATCGATTCCAGATTCTATTTCTCTCTGTAATGCGTGAAGTCGTATCCTTTCTAGTTGCCGCTGCCCTTCAAGATATAGCCGCGAACATGCTCAAGCTTATTACGATAACTTTAATTTTAAATTTTAAATCTTAGTGAAAACAGATAAAAATTTTATTTTAGAAATGTGACATGATACCCTATGTTTGGTTAAAACAATGCAAAATATAAAATTTTAGTCCTTGCAGTTATAAAAATCGTGTCCGCTAGCGTAATTGTTTAATACACGATAACAAATCATGATGAGAAATAACAAGTAAGACCTCGGACAACTTAATAATTCATAATAATAAAAACAATACTAATAGTATATATTTGTTGTCAAAGAAAATTTAATATCTAATAAATTATGGCTAATATCATTAATTCAGACTACATTATAAGCACAGTAAGATTTGCATCACTTAAAACAGAAAAAAATCAATGTGCTGTGTGTTTAACTATTTTTTATAATTACAAATTTGAACCATGAGTCACTAGAACAAATATTGATTATTTCGTTCATGTAGTGTCAATTTTTCGAAATTCCTTAATTTTTGCTATTTTTTGCGTATATCAAAAGAGTCGTAGCAATTTCTACTATACTCCTATAAAATATAAGTCATCTATTCTAATCTTCTAAAGAAAAAGCCAATGATGTCTTATAGTCTGTTCACTCTGTTCCACTCTGGAATAACAGTATTCCTCTTATGGAGATCGCACTCGACGTTGCATGATTTCAATGTTGAATAGGTATATTAGGTAAATTTCATCTGGCAGGGTTGGTATTACCTACATTTCATAAGGCTAGTAATGGCTGATTGTCACATTGACATTGGTGGTTATGTTCAAATATTCTTCCCGTGAAAATTACGTCAAGCGACTTTACTACATTCTATGTACCAAATAAGGATAATTTATATCAATCATTATAAAATAGCAAAGGAAGACTATACTCCATAAGAGCCCGTACTTCGATTCCTAGGGAAAATAGACAATAGTTACGTTAAAAATGCTTCGATAAGACTACAATTTGAAAATACCAACTATTCTTTTGAAAACGTTCTGTATATATGCTCTAAATTTTATGCCTTTCTTTTACAATACCACGCGATCATTTAAATTCTAAATTATAGCAGGCGGGATTTTTTTTATTAGGTTGTCCAGAATGTCAATTATTGATTAATTGAAATTTGCGGTTATGTTATACTTTGTGACATTTGTGAATCTTATGTGTAATCGATTTAAATTTAATTGAAATGAAAGCATTACAAGATAAATTAGTTTTATTGTGAATTACAAAAGGTGTTCAAAGTGTTCTCCCCCTGTTGCAATGCAACTGTTAACCCTCCGTTTCATATTTTCAAAAGCATTTACCAATATCTGAACGGTTATAGCGTTACATGCATTATAAATTGCCTCTTGTAATTCTTCAAGATTTTGTGGGTTATTTTTGTAAACTGTGGTTTTCAGATACGGATAAATGAAATAATCAAGAATCGTTAAGTCCGGACTGCGAGGCGGAAATTCAATGACTCGATTATCATAAAACTCGCGAATTCGAGCCATACTTTCCCATGTTTTGTGAGCTGTTGCATTGTCCTGTTGGAAATGCCCATGTAAAAGTTGGTCATCATGAAGATTTTGTACATAAACGGTTCAAGTAAATTATTTCGATATCTCTCAGCATTTATCGTTCCTTCAAAAAACACAGGTCCAAATATACGCCTTTTGGAAACCGCTAGCCAAACACCAATTTTCTGCGGATGGAGAGGCGATTGAATAAACTCATGAGGATTCTCCGAAGACCAAATACGCATATTTTGTTTGTTTATATAGCCGGATAAGTGAAACCATGCTTCGTCAGAAAAAAATGTTAAATCCAAAGTGTTGTTGTTATTTAAATTATTCAAAAACCACTGACAGTATTCTATTCGTACAGGAAAATTTCGAGGGAATAGCTCTTGAACGACGTTAATCTTATAGGGATAAAGATTTAAATTTTCTTTTAAAATTTTTTGACAAGTTCCATATGAAAGGTTTATTTCTTGGGCTAATAATCTGCGAAGAGATTTTTTGGGAGACTGTTCCATTCTTTCTGCAACATCTGCCACAATCTCAGGAGTCCTTTTTTTGGGCGCGCCACTACCAGCTTTCCTACCTACAGTTCCAACATTACGAAATTTCGCCACACATGTGTAAATTTCTTGGACTAATTTTTGATAATCCGCAGGAAAATTAGGGAAGGCATTTTGAAAATCATTGATGCAGTGCGGTACTGAATATGTCCATTCACCATTCTCTTGTCGTTCGGCGTTTTTAAAATAACTTTCAGTAAGAAAAATCTTATGTTTTAAATCAAACATTTTGAAACGTCACTTTGAGAATTGAAATTGTAAATTAGTACTTATATACCAACTTAATTTAAATTTCACAAACTGCTCTAATTTAGAATTTAAATGATCGCGCGGTACAATATATGTTTATATTTTTCTAAGTCAATGGTGAATAAAAAACATTAAACTAAAGTATAAAAGTCTGTGAGACAACAAAGATAGAAAAGATTTATTTCATAATGACTTTCGAGATAGATGTTTCCTAAAGTAAATTTCCAAACTACGTTACTAGATGTCGTATTTTGAATAAAATATGTGCAAACGTGATTTTATCATGTTTATTATATCCTCAACATATACTTGCGCTTTTCTAGTCTTCAAATATATTACAATATTTCAAAGCAATTTATATCACTGAAATATATATTATGTTACTTTTTCGTTAGTCGTATTTGTTTGTGCACATTTCGCAAATAACGCGAATTCAGTTCGAAAGTTCAGTTTAAAAATGGCCCCAACTTCGGCCATTTTCACTTTATAAAAATGGCTAAAGTTTCCCATTTCTCCTATACGACGATAAGAATACATAACAACTTTTTCGTTTAAAAAGAAAAGTGTAAACACAGTAAATCGAACACCGACGACCTGCCGAAGAGACGGAACAAAAAAAATATCCAAACTTAATGTATTCTTTCATCACACCGTTCATTCTACTACTACTACTTTATTCCCTTTTTTTCTTTTCTTATATAATGGCGTTAGCGAAACGAGAACTTTCCAACTTAAACACAGAACTGGCTCACCGCTAAAGAGCACTTTGCAAATATTCTATTGAAATATTGAGATCACCTTAATGCATCAGAAGCGAAGCATTAAGGAACACCACAGTAGCCTAGTGCAGATAATTTAACATCAAGATATTCAGATTATTCAGAATTTATATTAGTGCGGTATTCATTATTATTTCAACAATAGTGAATACAATATGTTACTGTAATTAAATTGAAAATATATATTTACTATATTGCACAGGTTTCCAAACTTAATCAGTACGCGGATCACTTACAAGTTTAGTAATTGATTGATGAGGGAGATTGAAACTCCATTCTACGATAAAGAAAAGTAATTGATCGTTTCAAATATTTTTATTGTGCACTACAATATTGTTTCGCTATACCATGGCTTCATTAGGTGAAGCCTGAGGTATACAAGTTTACAAATACATATATACGAAGGTGAACTGAAATATTTCCGACACCAACGTGAAGATGGCAGCACTCGTCGATAAAAGCTAGATAATGTGGTTGCGCATCTCTTGACAGGTACTCACCAAAATTTCAGCCATTTTGGACGCGCAGTTGTTGTTTGATCGTTTGAATGAGTCGATGTGAGTGTTTTTGTGAAAATGAACTAAATCGAGTATCGAACCGTTATTAAATATGTGCTTTTTAAAAGCCAATACGCCAACGCAAATTAAAGATGACTTGGACGCTGTATACGAGGGCTCTGCACCAATCATTTACCACTTGCTCAAATGAGTCGTTGATAGAATATAGATTCTGGAATCATTTTTTTAGGGTCATTCAGAGAAGTTACTCTTGAGAAATCATCGGCGTAAGGTCATTAATAAAATTATTAAAAAGTAAAGGTCTCAGAGGTGAACCATGAGGAACACCTGGAGTTAAAAGATATTATGTAGAGATATAACCGTTGTAGTGTACGTAATTAAAGCGATGAGTGTGATAACTTGGAATAAAGTCAATGAATAAACTACAGGAATTCATTTAAGCCAGATGTAAAATATTATTGAGTTAAAAGCTTTAGCCAAGTCATGGTAGATGGCTTCCACTTGTACATGGCCATATATAATCGCTGAAGTATTGAGTTATCTCAAGTACAATCTGTCCTCAGAGCTGTTGTTTTGAAGAAAGCTTTCAAAGACTTTGGCAAAATTACTGCGGATGTTCTTTGGAGGAGTAGGCAGCATATTAGATATGGTCCCGTTCTAAAATAACAATTATGAAGATGTCAACTTGTAAGTTTTTAGGGCTTGCATTTGATGCTTTCTGGTGAGGCATTTATACCATTGCAGATGTCTCTTTGATATTGTATTAGTTAGTGGTTCTCTTCATCTTATATCTTAGGAGTACTATCTCAAAAGCATTTATTTTGGTAAAGCGCTGATTTTGTAATGTCCTCTCGCTTGGATAGTATAGGCTTTAAAATTTATGCCGGAAAAATTTCAACAATTTAAACAATTACTTGACTTTTCCATACGTGTCCAATTATTTTTCCTATATGACAAACTATCTTATTCACTTCATATGATAAAAGAAGTTAATAGCACTGTTAATCTGTCCGCGCCGGTATCCCTCCTATATTAAAACTCATTTGCAAAAGGGACATTCTTTCATTATTGACTAATCTGGTACAAACTCGAAACCGCCGCCGTTGCCTTCATTATTAAACTTAAGAGGCGGCTGAATATCCCCTCTCCACTCCTCCCTGGATACACGATATCCACCTTTTCATTCTAATCTTCGAGCGGCTCCTCGAAGACTTTATAATCTAGAAAATAAGATGATTAGGTTAATCCCGGGTACTTCGCTTGAATTTCGCAGAATAAACGTTTGTACAATGTCCTCGAGACCGCCACCGCAACCGACCGGTTTCTCTCGTCTTCCAGCACAGTCCTTTCCCTGAACGGCAAAAATTTAATTAAATTTTAAGCTAAATTTAACCATATAATCGATGCCGCCGAACTGTACCGACACCCGTTCTCCGCTGCAAACGAACGAAAAGACTTCAATTATTGGGGTTTGTTAAGATGTAGTTGTTTGAATTGTCGAAAGAGGCCATTCCGAAAGAACTTTCAGACGGTATTACAGTTTTAGAATGTATAATACTGGGGGACACTGTTAGTAGTGTGCAGCGAAAACGCCGGTGTACCACAGAATTGCCTTTATTTTCGGTTTGAATTGGTGCTGTGCTTGCATTAAACTACATCCTGTGGCTTAATTAAAAACTGCATACGAAATTGCAGTAGTATGCAAACTGTATTTCGTTTTTGTATTTGTGATGTTGTTTGGGAAAATTTTCGCATAAAAGCCAATGAGATGGAAAGCTTTTTGCATTTCGTACTCGCCTTCGGTTTTTATTATTCTTTTTCTCTCTATTTTGGTTTGTCGTTTCATGTATTCCACCTACGTATGTATGTATTTGCTGTATTCAGTAATCAACATATACTCTATACCGCACCTAATTGTTTCTATTTTATTTGATTAGTTCGACACAAACAGTGTATGTAACAGGTCAAAAAAAGTTGGATACTAGAAGAATACATATTGCTGTGGCAACATAATTATTTGGTATAAAAATAATTGTAGTATTGCCATACGTTAGGCATTGCCAAATAAATTATGCTGTGTGCTGTTCCAGCAACATAACTAATGATGATAATGATAATTTTAATTATCTTTAATACATTCATTTATTTTCTTAACAGCACGTAGTTTGTAAGTATACGTGAATTCTATCAGTGTAATCAAACTTCTTTTCTCCTGACAAATCTCTTGTTTTTCTTTTATAGGGATAAGGTTATAGCTTATATTAAAGAAAAATCAGAAACTATATAAAACATAATTGTATATTTATTCAACATTTTTAAGAATGTATAGCATCGCTATACTATATTCACCCAAGAATTTTAAAAGAAAATATAATTGAAAGAAAACGTTTGTACCGTGTTCTCGGTTGTAATGTTTTGTAGAACAAATATATCGATAATGCTTAATCAAAAATAAAATATTATCCTGTTTTAAAAGAAAGAAAAATTCAATTGAATATCAGTATTCTATTAATATTTTATGCTAATTCTATTCTATCAGAAACATTATATTCGCACGTAATGCTCTAATAATTTTAGAACTTCGCAATGGTCAATCTTCGGAGAAAAAGCTTGAAGTTGATTACTGGCAACAATCATTTGCACGTGTTGAGACCAGCATCTCAAAGTCCGCCACCCAGAAACACTTCCCTTCTTGAAAATCTATTTAAAATATTTATTTGAAATCAAAAATTATTGTGAGAATTAATGATGCTTAATAAAGTGTAAGAAAATATACATTCGCACGTTATGTCCTCTTAACACCCAACACCATTAATAATTCTATTTGTGTTGTAAAAAAACTAATGAATTCATTACTACAGGACAATATCTATTATCCCTGCTGCACAACGTTATATTGAATATACATTTGCACGTTATATTGCAATATACGCATAGCAGCATTGATAAATCTTTGTATTGAAACTTACTTTGTATCATTAAAAGTCTCTTCAAATTCTGCCATAGGCATCTCCATTTTTGAAATACAAAAATTATTAACAAAAGAAAAATTATTATAATGAATGAAATTTAAATACAAATAAAATTAATATGCTAATACAAAAATGAACGAATATACATATAATCGTGGTGTATGTGACCCTACGATTGATAATTTTTTTAAAGTCTTTATCTTTCGAAGTCGCAGTTAATCTCTCGTCCCCAAGTAACTAACTAATTTTGTTCATTCTTGTTTTTGAACTTATATACCCGGGAAAAATGTGCAACGCTCGCAACGCCATCCTCGGAACTAATATTTAGGTTGTCACCCTGCGTCTTCAGTGAGATCTCTGCCCTCAAATTGCCGTCGTGACACCAACACACACGCACTTATTGTCTTTGACAGTTCATTCACTAAAACGTCAACACATTGAAATTGTTCGCTTACTTAAAAGTCCCTCACTTGAACTATTTGGTATCTTCCAAAGTAGGTATATTTTTTTATTAATACAATTCTTCCTTGTATTTGTTTATGAACTGGTTACCTTCTTCATTATTTGCCACATACTTCCTTTTTCCATTCGCTAACACAATCCTTATTTTTCTTTTATTTGTTTCAGTATTCGGTAAAATTGGATATATATTGTAAATAACAGGTATTCTTCTTTCAAGATTATTCGTACTATCACGATCCATCTGGCCTGCTATTTCGTCGCTGCTTTCGATCCAGGACTTTTCTAATGGTGATATATTTATCTGAAAGAAACTACAAACGAAGTTTATACCATATTTTCTTTTTGTAGGTCATCAAACCGTACAAATCTCTCTACAGTCTATGAAACATAGTGCTACACACACGAATTCATGAATGTATTTTTATTTGCTCAGCTGCCGTTTATAAAAATATTACTACTGATTGTATGGTCTCGGAATATTTTAATTTTATATCCTTTTTTATTTATTTATATAGTCATAAGTTAAGGTAAATTTTTATCCTTTTAGCATTACTTATTTTAAACTCTTTTATTGAATTTTTTTATTACCTTATGCACGTTTTCAAGTTCATATAATTTATTCAATTATATTTATCTCTCGTGCATGGCGGATTTGATCCTCTTCATACAATTTTACTGCGTTTAAATGACTAATTCTTTTCACTGTTCCGTCCTTAAGCATAACCCTTTCTCGGTTGTTTGCTTTCATTACTCTTTTATTTTTAAACAACGGTCCATTATTCAAAATGTTTAGTGCAATTTTCACGCATTTGGAAAAGTTAGGTTGTTTCTCATTATACACGAACCATACATCCTGTTTATCTTTTCTATAAAAGAAATATATAGCTTAGATTTATCTCGTCTTTTATTTTGTACCTATTTAATATTTAAATTGTAAATATTTATCTAACCTTTTAATTTATTGTAAAAATAAATTTATTTTATGTCTGTGTTTTTTTTATACTTAAATGTATGCAACTTATTACGCCCTTATGTTAAAATCTTTAAATACAATAAAATCTGATTCTTTACTGTTTCTTTTATATTTTTATACTTAAACTAATTCTTAACGCTATTATTATTATTTTTTATATGCAAGAGATCACGGCAATATGTGAAGAACGAAATGTATCAGAATAGCCCTATAAAGGGCAGTTCCGTGCCAAAACTAAACTAGATTGTGTTTTACACAAATTTTCACCGTTCCAAAATGCAGAAATTTTGAAAATTACACTAAAGGTCCTAATGATTATCAAACCCAAGTCATATACATATACAGGGTGAGTCTTTTCAATATCATTTTTAAGAAATTCAATATCAAACAACTACATCTTCTTAAATTTTTAATTTTGCTTAGCATTTTTGAGTTAGCAAGCAAAGTCTGTTTTTAAATGGAGACCATAGTTGGTTGGCTATGACATATTCTATAGTGCATTTTTTTCTGCTTGCAATGATGTAAGGGTCGTAGAACTTATTTTAATAAATAACAGCACAATACACTAATATTATGTTTAACAAAAATCATGTCTTGCCATGGAAAAGAAAAGTAACTTATAATATACAATGTAATACAAGAAACAACAAAAACGCTAAACGAATTAATTATTAACAACACGTAACATCCTAAATTTACATTAAGTGTTCGACATGCCCACCATTATTATCGACGCTCATACAGCACCTTTTCAACACTGAATTAATAGCTCTCCTAATTTTGCGCCCATCTAACATATCAAATATATTAGTAACAGCTTCCAATAGCTCCTCTTGGGTTGCATATGATCGCACATATACGAGAACTTTTATTGCTCCAAAGACGAAGAAATCTAATGGTGAAAGATTTGGGGAACGTGCAGGCCATAAAACAAGACCATTTCTGCCGATCCACGAGTGTAGAAATAATTCATCTAAATATCTTTTAAGCTATGCCTGATAGTGAGGCGGGGCACCTTCGTGTTGAAACAACCGTAAGTTTGTACGGGTCTGTAAATTTAATTCATCTAAGATATTGTCGAAATCTACCCTAAGAAATTGCAAATATCGATTTCCGGTTAAAGTTTCATTAAAAATAAATGGCCCAACAAGTTGCGAACCAATAACACCACACCATAAATTGAAGCCAAACCTAATCTGGGTAGCCTTTCTTCAAAACGGTGAGGATTTATTTGCGCCCACAGGTGTTCATTATGGCGATTGAACATGCCGCAGTTTGTAAAACGTGTTTCGTCGGTCCATAAGATCTGCACATATTTACGAACCAAGCACTAAAATGTAATCGTCTTTCATCGTGTCCAGGGTGTAGAGTTTGACCAATTAATTTTTTTATAAGGATGGTACTTATGTTTTGATAAAATTCTCACTACTGTGCGTTGTGAAGTAGCAGCGTCTTGTGCAATTTGCCGCGTTGATGTTGATGGATTCTGATTAACAGCAGCTAAAATATTTATCTGCGTGTTTTCATCAATATTACCCTTATTTCTAGGTTTAACAAAACTTCCATACTCTTTTAAATTATTTCATAAATTCTTGGAGACGATCAAAATACAATAAAAAATAGCGTTCGGCGGCTTCTTTACTATTTTTGTTACAAATAATGTAACATTTGATCATATCAAGTTTCTCAAGATTGGTGCACACCATAACTAACTTTGTAAAGCAACTAAATCACTAACAAAACCAACTATAGTCACCCTAATGAACGAACTGTCAATGATGAAGTAAACATAATGCTTCAATTATTAATAACGCGTTTTCCATGGCAAGACATGATTTTTGTTAAACATAATAATAGTGTATTGTGCTGTTATTTATTAAAATAAGTGCTACAACCCTTGCATCATTGCAAGCAGAAAAAAATGCACTATTAGAATATGTCATAGCCAACCAACTATGGTCTCCATTTAAAAACATTAGACTTTGCTTGCTAACTCAAAAATGCAAAGCAAAATTAAAAACTTAAGAAGATGTTGTTTGAAATTGAATTTCTTAAAAATGATATTGAAAAATTTTTTTTCTGCCTTCATGGATAGAAGAGTTATAGCACTGAAAAGGTTATGGAGAATTTCTATTTTTTGCAAATATCTAGTAAACCATGCATTTTCTTAAATCGACAAAAACGTATCTGAATGAGGCTTATAAAGATTCAAATTTTTCTTCATTTAACCTAATGCGTATCTTTTATGGTTTTCGAGATCCCCATACAAATAATAAAAAAAACTCACCCTGTATACTTATAAAAGGAAGTACTTGTGTACGATGTCCAGACGAATCTATTTCACATACAACCGTGAAATCTGGCACACAGATAATCATAATGGTGACTCAACGCAGCTCGAAGTCTGAATTTTAAAATTAAATCCAGATTAATTTTTTTAATGTTTTGTTATTTTGGGGCAGTCCTCAGCCAATTTCAGTTTGCGATGACACTTGCCGGGAAACGTCACAATTGACGGACAGAATAAAGTCTACGCGAAATGCCGGCATTCAATATGGAGGTCATTCGACACAGCTGACAATAACACCTCAAAGTCCACTTTAGGTTGACTTTAATGTTACAGGAAATGTCAGAATTGAAGGATCGAAAATCTATCTGGCGTTTGATTAACGTTCGCAGTCGCATGAAAGTTCAATTGCAGGCTATGGACTGTCAAAACCATCGGTCAATTTCAGTTAGTGATGACAATTGCCGGGAAACGTCAGCATTTCCAGACGCAATTGCATCAGACGTGCAATACAACGTGTTTTGTCAACTGATAAATGCCCCGAATTGATTGCATTAAATATTAAATATATCAAAGATGGACATTTATAATAATTAACAAATATTGAAGAGTTTACGAATGAAAGTGGATTTTTCATTGAAATTAAGAGCAGATTTCAGTAAAGTAGGTAGCCCGGAAGTAGTAGTTTACTTTAGTGAAAAAATTTAAATTGTAACAATATCCCATCAGCCACTAAGTTTTGACAAATTTATACGGAATACAAAAGTACTCAAAAGTAACGTTCCTGTGATAAAAGAAGTTTTTCGAAATTCCTACCGGAAGTATGTCTTTTACTATTCTTTGTGGGAATATCTCCCAAGTCATGTTTTCTAGACAGATATATAAGTGTGAAAGAATTTAACGATTAATTTGGAATATTTTTTTTATAAATTTAAATAAATAAGGGCACTGTTCAAATAGAAGGTGGAACCTCTCTTTTAGAAGTATATGTTAGAACTCTGTCTGCTTGTGCAACTAATCTTAAAGGAAAGTTTCAATTACAAAGATTTGCTCGGCATCGGGCATAGCGGCGACGAGCTATCCTGTTTTTAAGACTGCCAAAGGTGTTGTGACCAAGAATTGAATAGATACACAGGTAAAATATACCGGGTGCGGCAATAGTGTGTCCATAAATTAGTAACACAAGAGTTACGTGAGGCACTGTCCCATTTTCAGACTAAGGCTTAAAATGTTAGATGCTGCAACTGTCAAGATTTTAACAAAATTATCAATAAAACTAAAACTAACAGTCGTAAGTGCACATATCCATATATCATTGCAAAGATCATTTGGGTGGCTATCATCATAATAACTAACTTTATTAGTTTTCATGGTAAGCTCCGCCGACACAATATTGCCGCACCCGGTATATAGAGATAGTGGCAAAAAAAAATTAATTTTGAAAGATGCTCAATTTGCGAAGATCCATACTTGCCTCTGCTTTCATCGAGGAGCGAGGGGGTAACAACAATAACATCTGCATATAAATAGTAATAAATAATTTCGAACGTCGTGTCCGTAAATTAGAAAGAATAAGCTTATTTCGTTTAACTCTGTACATTAATGGATTATTTTTATTCGTGTCCAAGACCATACGCGAAGCCTTTTAAAATCGATGCAATAAGAAAAAGAGCACCGTTCATCGAACACGTCGTAACACGTAACTAACAGTTTGATGTTAATTTTCCTCTTCCGGCTAGACATAAATCTTCACCTGTCACCGTTTATATTCTCCTCGAGATATCCAGCCACCCTAATAAATACACGTTGAAGTGCCATCACACTACCCCACCACCAACACGACCGCTTCTAATATAATGCAAACGCACACTGTTAATAACAATAAATTTCAGTGTACGCCAATTAATTTATCGGGAAGTCTATTATTGCCAACCGGCGGGCAATACGTGTCGTGAATAGAATTCCTCAGAAATTGAAGAAAAATCAATTTCTTTTTTTTGGGAGGGGGTTGGGGTCCGAATGAAAATACACTTTCAACATTATGAGTGTTTCATACAAATACTTCTTTGTTTATTTACATTTTATTTATACATATTCGGTTGCGTGGTGTAAATGAATATGACGTCCTTTACTAAAAAAACCTTTTAAGATTGAAAGATGGCTGAAGATATGGTGTTGCCAAGTCTATACATGTAAATTTCACGAAAAGTTTCAAATCATAATAAAAATGTTCAATTGGTGAATTTTCTTAGAGAAAATCCTTTTGCGACTGCAGTGCATACAAAAATTGTTACAAATCATCCAGGTTCTATAAGAACCGCACCCAAAAGGATTATTAAAAGTGAACTAAGAAATAGAGCTGCTGCTAATATGATTTTATTTAACTGAGGCGTACAAAATACACAGACTACATTTTGCTCAGCAATATGTAAACAATGACAATAACTTTTGGAAAAACATTGTTTTTTTGGACGAAAATACATTTCAGTCCTTTCGCATGGACGAAAACACATTTCAGTCCTTTCGCAATGCACGTGTTCGAATATATAGACAAATTGGCGAAAGATATACAGAAAATACCTTCGCAAATGCAAACGCAGTGGACGATTTTCAGTCAATATTTGGTGGTGGATAAGTGCGCGAGGATTAGGAATATAGGATATCATTGAGGTAAGACTCTCGTAGCTGTGGTACACGGAAATAATCTTGATCAATATAATATATTGCCGTCAGTAATTCAGCGCGTGTTATTAGAAATTTTTTAGAAGCTAATGGAGTGCAGGCATTGCCTTGGCCAGCGAGGAGCCCGGATCAAAATCCCATAAAGGGCATTTGGGGGAACATGGTCAAGAAAATCAACGACGAAATTTTATCACAAAATGGGGAAAACCATTTCAAATATCTGGCATGAAGTGCCGTTAGAATGTGTACAAAATACGGTATCGTCAATGCCAAGACGCCTCCAAAGCGTTATAGGTTCCGGCGGTGCTACAATAAAATATTATTCTCTGTTAACAGCTAGTTTTTTTATTTCTTTTTTTTTAATTTATTTTTGAAATAAAGTTTTGTATTCTGATATTGGAAGTGATATTTTTGAAATTTAAGTAGAGCAGGACACTATCTACAGTTTTATTAATCATTTTTTTTAATTTACTATTTTTGCAATACATTTTGCATTCTACGCCAATGATTGGTTTGAATAACGTTTAAAAAAAGTTTACACTGCTTAAAATGTTTTTGTATTGAAGTGTCGGAATTATAGAGCATATATGAGACGTTTAAGATAGCTTTCCACAAGATTTCGATATATGTACATATGAGCAAAGCAATACAAATGTAGTCAATAATAGTCATAAAACCCTTCAACACTATAAAATGCGTTCTGTCTCCTTGTTTTTTTTTTAAATTGGTAAGTTATCATAAATATTTGTAGTTATATTTAGTGCTATTATTTTTTAATAATATGTTTGTCACTAAAAATTATTGAAGTGAAAACTTCTATGGGCGCGTTGATGCATTGATTGTTGGGCACTGAACGAGACTGAGCCGTCACGCTCGGAAGTGGAGTGCAGTCCTTGAAGGTTTTACTACTCAACATTTCGTTTATAATCTATTCACCGAAAAAGACTGGCGTATATTTATTTGACGTTTACGCTAGAACATCACAAATCTGACAACTCAATATGTCAAAACTTTTATAGGAATTTTTATCACAAATAAATATAATAATTATGGTTGTAAATAAAATAGTATACAAACCTCGGTGAAAAGTTTCATTCCTGCCTCGAGATCAGTGGCGGCTGCTGCAGGGAGGGCAACGGGGCACTGCCCCCTCGTGACAAATTTCTTTTAACAGATAAAGTAATTATAATAAATACCTAATTTGTATGTACTTTTTCTGATTTGTTTGATGACAAATAATATGTTTTCGAAAGTAACAGTCCGTCTTTTCAGCGCGTTTAAAAATCGCAGTCTGACGTAGGCTCCGGGGCATCTCGCGCGACTGCCCCGTCTGTATTAGAAATCGAGCGATGAAACTAGCGCGGGTAGCGCGCGTATGTATGTAGGCGGCGGGGCACTACTCTATGGTGCCGGGTCCGGGTGGCGGTCCAGTATGTAATATACAGTGGTGAGTATGTTGTAATTTCTATCGGTGCAAATGCAACTATGAATTGCGTTAGTAACATTAAGACAGAATTAAAAAATCTAGGTCTCCCTAGACCAGATTTATTGATTAAACTAGAAAATCACAATTTGAAAACTAATAAAACCGTGACGAAAAAATTCAAAAGAAGCTCTTTCACTTTATCAGACTGATTGTGTGGGTGTAATGTGCAAAATGCTTTTTTCTATTTCGGTGCTATAAAGTTCACTTTACGACATCCGTTTTGGTTGCAAAAGTATTTTCTTTATCGCACGCTAATTCTGTTATTTTGACGTTGGTAACAAAAAAAAAATGGAACCAAATTATATTTAAATGTCAAAATGTAAGCCTTTAATGTAACAAACATGTGCAATAGAAGTTGTACATAGAATAAAAAGCACACATGCTAACATTTTATTTACTAATTAACAATATAAATTGTTAAGCAGAGTTGGATGATAAGTTTTCTGATGCTACTATTGTAATTTACTTCCAAGGTTGAATAGTACAACTGTTATAAAAGTTTGTTTTTGATAATATGCCGAGACTATATTGGCGAAAGATTTTTTAAATTGTCTTCTGCTATTTTGCGAATCTCTGGGGGCGTGCAAAATAGAAAAAATCAAGTGAACGGTGTTTTTCTACTTTGAAGAGAATAAAAACATTTTCTAGAAATACCATGCGGGAAAGCAGACTGTGTGCCTTAGCAATGTGTTCCATTGAAAAACAATTACTGACATCAACACCAAACTTCAATGAATGAGTTATTAATCATTTTGCTGATCGTAAGGAACGGCGTATGGATTTTATTTCCAAACAAGTTAATTAAATAACATATTGAGTTTATTTTTTGTCTGTACTTAATTTTTGATATTAAACACTCAGACCCCCGGTGCCCTCCCGTCCCAAAAAATCACGGGCCGCCACTGCTCGAGATAAAGTTAACTTCGACGCTTCGCGTCTCGGTTAACTACTTAATCTCTCGACAGTAATTAAACACTTTCCACCTCGGTATTTAATTACTATCTAGTTACATTACATTTTTTTCTGAAATAGTTCATGTTAGTTCATAGGCAGAGTGAAACGCAGGTTTAGTTTATACGTATTATAAGTATCAAAATACAAATGTTATAATTTATAATACACTAAATAGATAAAGAATCGGAACAACATTTACGCACCATGCCCGTAACTTGTCACTTACTTATATACAGTTCTGTGCAATAAACTGGCGTACACTTATTATACGATTATGTAAATATGACTTTTGTTTGAATATCTGTCATGTATGACAAATTGAATTGACGCTCTAATTCAATTTGTCATACTTAACTTAAACCATTTTCACAATGGCAAAATAATGGCAAAATTAGCAATAAGACGTGTACGCCATTTTATTGCACAGAACCGTGTCTTCCCATAATTCAATTCGCATTCCGCCGTCTCCACCATATACTAACTGTTCATAATAAGGCAAAACAAATCTTCATTTTACTTTTGAATGGTTATAGTGATGATACAGATGCGACCGGCGACCCTTAAAAACTCAGACACTTAAATACAAAACCATTTTAAGCAGTGTAAACTTTTTTTAAACGTTATTCAAACCAATCATTGGCGTAGAATGCAAAATGTATTGCAAAAATAGTAAATTAAAAAAAGATGAATAATAAAACTGTAGATAGTGTCCTGCTCTACTTAAATTTCAGAAATATCACTTTCAATATCAGAATACAAAACTTTATTTCAAAAATAAATTAAAAAAAAAATGAAAAAACTAGCTGTTAACAGAGAATAATATTTTATTGTAACACCGCCGGAACCTATAACGCTTTGGAGGCGTCTTGGCATTGACGATACCGTATTCTGCACACATTCCTTCATGCCCAGATATTTGAAATGGTTTTCCCCATTTTGTGATAAAATTTCGTCGTTGATTTTCTTGACCATGTTCCCCCAAATGCCCTTTATGGGATTTAGATCCGGGCTCCTGGCTGGCCAAGGCAATGCCTGCACTCCATTAGCTTCTAAAAAATTTCTAATAACACGCGCTGAATTACTGACGGCAATATATATTGATCAAGATTATTTCCGTGTACCACAGCTACGAAAGTCTTTCCTCAATGATAACCTATATTCCTAATCCTCGCGCACTTATCCACCACCAAATATTGACTGAAAATCGTGCACTGCGTTTGCATTTGCGAAGGTATTTTCTGTATATCTTTCGCCAATTTGTCTATATATTCGAACACTTGCATTGCGAAAGGACTGAAATGTATTTTCGTCCAAAAAAACAATGTTTTCCCAAAAGTTATTGTCATTGTTTACATATTGCTGAGCAAGATGTAGTCTGTGTATTTTGTATGCCTCACTTAAATAAAATCATATTAGCAGCAGCTCTATTTCTTAGTTCACTTTTAATAATCCTTTTGGGTGCGGTTCTTATATTTGTAGCAATTTTTGCATACACTGCAGTCGCAAAAGGATTTTCTCTAAGAAAATTCACCAATTGAACGTAAAACTATGAAATCCTCTGTTAACTTTTATACAAGCACAGTTGAGAAAATATCATTTAATCCTTAACTAGTAGATATCCAATTTATTCCACAAAGATAATCAAATTTCAGAAGCTGATGTTTCATTTCAGCACTTACAAAGTTTAACTCGCATTTAGTACCCACTCAGCACAAAGAAACGTCAACTGCAGAGCGGAGGTATAAAACTACATATCGTATGGTGTGTAAATTATAAACTAGCAGTATAATAAACCGTTATCACTTCCGACCAGTAGCCCTCAGTACAATAGATTATCAAATTACTCCGGAGAGTAAACACATGTATGCATGTAGTTATGACTTATCCTGGAGTTAAAACCGGAACGCTGCCTCATAAACCTCAGAGTGAACTTATAATATTACATTTATTCGAAAGCTTGCGTCACGAAACATGGATGTCTATACGAACAGAGTACGTGATTTGACGAACGTTTGCTCATAAAATTAAATTGAAAGTGATAAGAATGTTATTACGCAGACAACTACTTTCAAACGAATTGGACAAGTCTGGGATAAAATGGCTTATTTGTAATCCAAATAATTTCTAGATTTCTTTATTAAACAAATACATAATTACACTTAATGAAAACAATATAAAACGCTAATATTATATCAAAAGTTCTATAGAGTAATTATAAAATAATCAGTGAAAGTTGTTTCTAGGCCAAAAAGCTTATCAGCAGCAAAATATCATATGTTTCGCTTATGAATTAGGGAGCGGAATCGAGCGAGCTAAACTACCACGGAGCCACAACCGTGAAAAGAAATAATGTAAACAACTGCGTGTTGTTTATATTATATCTGAATAGCACTAATTCATAGGGCGAACTGCAACATCTGTTTACGCTCGACAAGAGACCGAGAATCAGAGAAAAAAGGGCAATAAAATAAGGAATTTATGAGGTAAAATTCTTTATACACGGGCGTAGATAACGGCGTGAGGAGTGTTTAAAATTTATTATATTCCAAGAGAAATAAAATTTTGATTTATACCTTACGTTAGTTTCCTTGTTTCATTGTTTTAACTGTTAATTACGTACTTCGTAATTTTTATAATAGTTCCTGCCGGTTCATTGAATCTACTTCTTCCATTTATATCGACGTAAGTGTTAATTGGATTTTGTTAAGATAAGATTAAAATTTTTAGTTATCGTTTATTTAGATCTAGAACATTGTTTATGTTACTTTTTCAGATATGATATGGAAGAACGTCGAGAAATACATCGTGAAACAATGGCGAGTTGGATTGAGGGTTATACTGATTGTATGTCCATTGTCAGTGATTCCGATATTTATTGCAAAGTCTGTAAAATATCGTTACAGAATGCCAAAAAATCGAACGTACAACGTCAGTTAGCATCGCTAAAACATACACAGAAATTGGACCCGTTGAAAGCTGACAATTTTAACGAAGAACTCTGTGAAGCTTTAATGGCGGCTAATATCCCATTAAAGAAACTTGGCAATCCCACTTTCAAAACATTTCTCCAAAAATATACTGGTCGACATGTTCCTGATGAATCCACCTTACGCAAATGTTATGTTTCCTAAGTGCTTCACAAAAACAGTAGAATGCATTAGAAGACATCTTTCAAATCAGTACCTATGGATAAGTGCCGACGAAACTGTCGATATATTAGGACGCTGTGTGGTAAATATTGTAGCTGGTGTACTACATCCAACTATTCCATATAACGCATATGTAATGGCATCTAAAGTTATAAATACAGTTGATGCGGAAACAGTTGCTAAAACCATTGACGAGAATTTGCACAAAATGCTTCATTCGGACGACAGGTACAGGGAAAAAATACTTTTATTTGTTAGTGACAGTGCCGCATATATGTTAAAAACAGGCAGACTATTAAAGGAAACATATCCTTATATGCTGCATATTACTTGTGTAGCACATGCTCTCCACAGAATCTGTGACTATATCAGAGACAACTATCCGGAAGTTGATAGACTTGTATCGGCTTTTAAAAAAGTTTTCAGAAAAGCACCATCGAGAGTGACCCTTTACAGGGAAAAACTTCCATCTTTGTCACTGGCACCCGCGCCAGTAATAACTAGATGAGGAACATGGCTGGAAGCTACTAGTTTTTATGCAGAGAATTTCGATAGTTTACAAAATTTCGTTACATGTTTAAATGACGATGCTCGAAGTATTTCTGAGTGCAAGGAACTAACACAAATCCCAAATTTAAAAAATCAGCTGTTATTCCTTCAGGAACACTTTGGAAATTTGCCTAAACTAATCACATATTTTGAAAATCGAAATCTCAAACTAAAATATGGGATTAACCACATTAGATGCGGCTATTAATAATTTCAAAAGTATTCCAAGTGACTTCGGATGTGGCCTTCGGCAAAAGTTAGACGCAGTTTTTAATAGAAATCCAGATTTAATAACATTGTGGCAATTGTGTATGGGGACAATGACACAAAATCAAACTGCTAAATACGCTGAAATAAAAGAATATTTCCAGTACGCACCTATAACCAGTTGCGATGTAGAAAGGACGTTTTCTACCTACAAGGATGTACTTCATTCAAAAAGAACAAATCCTACAGAAGAGAACCTTGAGAAAGTATTGCTGGTGAATATTAATACTCCTTTACTCGACTTGAACAACAAAATCAACAAATAATAATGTATTTTGTATTTTATGAGTTGTTATTCAATTATATAAATAAAATTAAAACCTCTTTAAAACAACAACATTTCAATAGTGCGCCCATGAGCGATGAGTCATGGCTCGCTCGATTCCGCTCCCTACTTATGAACTAAAAGATGAATGACTCGGAAGTAATCTTATCAACGCATACTTTATATACTATTTGGTACTCTTAAAGATAACTACATTAAAATTACAAACATATTAACGTATAATTAGACTTACGAGGTAAGCGCCATAAATTCTCAGCCTGATATACAAAAAAGAAACTTGGAACAATATACAATATAAGTGCGATTTTTTGGCATTCTGTAACGATATTTTACAGACTTTGCAATAAATTTCACAATCACTGACAATGGAGGACATAGAATCAGTATGACCCTTAATCCAATTCGCCATTGTTTCACGATGCCATTCTCGACGTTATTCCATATCATATCTGAAAAAGTAACGTAAACAATGTTCTAAATCTAAATAAATGATAACTAAAAATGTATACGTATATTATTGAAATTTAACGAAATTCAGTGCACACTTACGTCAAGATAAATGGGAGAAGTAGATTCAATGAGACGGTATTAAACATTGAGAAAGAATAGGCAGGGAGACGACGTCACGTGATGAAACCGGGTACAGGTCCGCCATATTGATACTACACTTACGTCAAACAGGTAGTGTTGGTAAAAAGTGAAGTGTTTGTTAAGTGCATCGTGTATTAGAGTTATATAATAAGTTAAATATTAAAAGACATTATGGTTTCTTGTGCTCTACGTAGCTGCAACAGCAGAGACGGCGTTGATAAGAATAATTCGTCTGGAATATCATTTCATAGGTTAGTGTAGGCGTGATAGTTGTGGGATGACAGATTATAATTTTGAGTAGTCCGGACTAGGTGAGGCAGCCATATTGGTCCTACACTTAGCCACGCCCAATGCTCCCGTTTTCAGAGTACAGCAAAGATACTTTACAGCGTCTCCATAGTATCTTTTCTGAATGGTATTAAACAGGAATTATTACAAACATTACTAAGTATGTAATTAACAGTCAAAACAACGAAAAAAGGAAACTAACACCCCGTACTTTATTTATCTTACGAAATATAAGGTAAATAGAATAAATTTTAAAAACTCCTCATCCTTCTACCTAGGTCAATGAAGAAAGTAGTTTAAGAGTAAAATCGACTTTTTTTGTCGTTTTCGCGACAACAACAGATGTTGCAGTTCACCATGTGAATAGTGCTATTCAGTAACTGCGTGATGTTATACATTATTTCTTTTGTCCGTCGTAATTTCGACCCGGTACATTCGGTCCATAGTAATAACATACAATGACACTTATTTGGTCAGTAATATTAAATACGACTCTTGCATATTCTGTAACTTTATTATTACATTTGACATTTACTGACTTTCATACCATTTTGTTCATCTCATATCTCTGCACTGCTTTCTTAAATAAAACCATGTTGAGCCAACAGTCCATAATCTGCAAAAAAACTGCATCAGTTGCCGAGTAATTCATTTTCAAATACTTTCGAGAAACTAGAATCCTTTTTTTTGAAAGAGAATTTAGTTGTTTTTAATTTACCCGTATATCTACCCTTGCTTTAGTAATAGAAGATATTGAAGATCCACATGCTAGCTGGATACTGTATATAATTTATAATAATTCACTGCAGTAAAACTAAGAAAACTTAAAGCGTAAATCATTGAATATATTATACTAAATTTTCTAATTACATCCTTTCGAATTTTAATCAGACAATATTGCAGACGGATATTATGCAAAGAATAAAAAAAAACTACATAAGCGGAAAAGACCATGAACCTAAATTAAAACTTTATATGCATTCGTAAATGCCGGGACTGCCGCGGACCTTCAAACTTTCTTAATTATTAATTTGTTTCGAAATATTCAGGATCTGCTGTTGGCTTCCATTACGAGCCGCACTCGTTGCAAACTTTTACAATAAACCTGAAGCCGACAAATGCTCCTTCTTTCCTTTTTACTAGATTAAACCGATCCCAAACTCTAATGAAAAGAGAGAGAGACAGATGTATATTTTTGGGAATTAGCCGAGATTAAAGCAACAAAAAAGAAGGAATTTGAATATTTTTCTTGAAAATTATAAAAAGAAAATTTACTTCAATGAAGTTTCAGATATTATTCTATTACTAATTCAAGACGGCATTAAAAGTTTAACGCCAGAGACTCTGTTATGAAGAGTTACTTAAAGTAGCAAGCGTGTCTAATACAGTATAATCTTTAATGAGCGAAGATGATTTAATGTTCTCGCTACACTATTTTTTTTTTAAAACGGCGTTAAATGTCCGCCGGCGGCCTTGTCCGTATAAACTAGGAGATCCGCCGGCCGGCGGACGGTGTCTTTATGATTGCAGAAACGAGTCCGCCGACAATTGCAACGTTTTGTGCAGACACCCTGGTTAGCTGTATTTTACTATACTACTGTAATGAACCCGCTGTGTGTGTGCTGCTACTTAAGTCAAAAATTAACGCCCTAATTAATATTGGTATTATTACTGAATATTAGGTAATTGTTGTTGGAACAATTTACGCCCATGCAGAGAATCAGCTTTGATTACACTTATCTGCAGATTCTACTTAAACGCTGTAGAGGTCGCTCATGCATATGTTTTCGTTCCCTCCTGTCAAAGTAAATTAATACCGTAGCGACTTATTACAATTGTGCTTAAGTAATACCAATGCTTTGTGGGAGGAAGAAGAATCTACGTCTTGCTCTGTAGGTGCTTGTGTCGGAGAAAAAAGAAACCGTAGGTCTAATAGCTTCTTATTAATTAATATCTACGAAATTTTATATATATAAAAAATAAAAGCCAAGAAGGTTAAATTCCATTCGATTTATTTACATAAGTTTAAAATAAAGTATAAATTGAAGTTGAACTTGCAGAAATACATAAATATAGAATTATGATATATGTATGTATATTCAGAATTTACATTTATCATTTATCATAATCCAAGGTAAACAAAAGAAAATAGGGAAGTTTTAATATGAACAATTATCATACAGAAGTGTGGTATGCTATATAAATCTCTGACGGCTTTGATCGGCATATACATAAACGTATGTTCGGTAAAATGATTTCGCAGAATGTTAATGTAGTTTTCTAGGGAAGAAATTTATTTTATATACGTAGAAATAACGGACTTTACTACCGAAAATGATTCATGTTGCTACCATCAACAAAATTTCTGCTATGAGTAAAGTGGGAGTTATTCCAACTAGCTTTAAGCGAAAATAGATACGAAAAAATCTCTTGTGGGTATTGATGACTTTATTCAGTGTGCAACTAGAAATTCCGTTTATGACATGTTTAAGAACAGTGTGTATAAAAAAAACTGTAATTTAAGTTTTAAGTCAGAAATTAATACAGAACAGCATATCACTGTCAATTCTTTGAATACTGTTCTTAAAGAAACAGAAATATGTTGTGGTGATATAACATCCTTATGGAAAGTATTGTGTAATATTTGTTTTGTTTACAAGAAGGATGATCCTAAACGGGCATTAATGGAATTGCCACCCATCACATTAAAACTGATTAACTTTTTGCAACATATTGGCGTGATCCCTACATTGGTCAGGCATTGTAAGATAAATAAATAATTATGTAATAGAATAAGTAAATAATTTATTAGTAGTAAGTGTAATTATGGAAAAATGTATCATGAGTTGCATAACCGCAACGGCGTAACATTATAATGTTAGGTAGATGACAATTAATAATTGTAACAAAATTTACTTTAAAGGTATAAAAATAAATACAAAAATAAAGTTCATGTATTCTATATTTGTAGAAACGAGGAGCACAAGATGCAATTTCAATATACAAAGACAGAACCAAATTTTATGCATTGTGTGAGAGTTGCATTAAATATTTTGAACAATAAACCATTATTTAAAATGAATAACGTATTAAGAATAAATAACAGAGAGAGAGTTATGATGAAAGATGGTGTAGTCAAAAGAGTTAGTCATTTGAATGCCGTAAAGTTATATGAAAAAGGTGAAATTAGATATTTACGAGATGAAAACATCTTTCATCATGAATAGACGTAAATTTGTAAGAGATTGTTATTTGTTCGACATTTTATGGTCACATTTAATAACATGATATATACCTGACACTTATATCTAAGTATAATTTTAAAAGGAATATGTAAAAAGGTATATTATTTTCATTCGACACAATATAATGTGGAAAAGCTTCAGTGGCAGGTTTAAATCCAGTTTTATCCAGGAAAAATTCCGGATATAACACATTAATATTGGTTTAATCTCATTAAAATCTACAAAGAAAAACAATGTTCAATATTGTTAACAGCTGCATACAAATCAACCTACAAGAAGACGAGGAAAGATGGTTCGAAGATATGGATGAAGTTGTCAGGGTCCACGTTCATAATAACATAATTAATAAAAGGAGCATTCCAGTCGTATGCAATGTTTTTTCTGTTATTTTCAAAGGAAACGGATGCAAAAGAAAAATACGAATAGTGTTAAATAGTGGTAGAAGAATATATTTAAATAATGATGATAGAAGCAACGAATTCATCTATAAACATAATGAAGGATGGCGTTAATGAAAAGGAATGTACCTACCAAGATAAGAATATCGCAAATGTGCATTGACATTAACAATAACAAACAATTTAAGTGCGTGCATAATTTGTGTAATTTCGAGATGTCAAACAATATTGGTGTAGGTCAGTTTAGGGAGAACGTCAAGAAAATAAATCTGAGCAGGACAATGCCAACATAAACGATAGTGCGGAGTGTGTGGCGCTGCGAACGATGTATGGTTTTCTCTGATGACCGAAAATTATAAGAAGGCAAGTACGAGAGAAGTACGGGGGAAGCTGTCGATATCTAGAAGTGAACAAGTTGCCGAGCTCTAGTAAAAGTAGCGTTTGATTTTTCATTTCGTTCGATGATTGCAGGCGTGTTATACACTGCATAAAAATCATCCTCAGCAAAATGTATTAGATTATTTTATTTTCAATAAGTAATTTTTATTTCATAATTAATTTTTGCCATTAGTTTAATTTCATTTATTTTTTTTAATTATCACTATGATGGATCAATATAAGGAAGAATTTGATGAAATATATAAATATCATGAGTAAGTTTCACTTAAAATAAATTATGCTAAAGATGCTATGTGGAAATATTCATCTGTAGCGAAGAAATTTTTTTTTAATATTTTGGATGCGATTATTATCTTCTTTGTTATAAGTAGACTAAAGTAATAAATAATGGGATTATTGTTAACAATGTAGGGAGGCATCGATGACACAACGTGTGAATGTTTGTTAGTGATGTTATCTATGCATTGTTAACAAGTTATAGATACAAAATTTTATGGGGATTTCAAATATATTGATATACGTAAGGATGGGAGCATTTTGATGGACAATAGTCAATTTATGATATGTACAACGTGTGAATGTTTGCATATGGTGATTGGTGACGGTCTTATCAAGGTGTTTTCTGTTTTTGCGAGTTTTTGTATTTTCAAAGATACTTCGTGAAAATGAATGTCTTTGGTAACGTAGAAATTTAGAGTCGTATAATAAAATTGTTATTTCTTTGAAACTATATAATGTTAAAATTTGAATATAGCAAGGAGTGATATCTATTCTAAATCTATATGTTATATTTGTAATGTAATGTGTTTTCCGTATCTTTATAAAATACACGTTTGTTTTTTTTTACTTGTAATGGGAAAGTAAAAAGGACAATTTCTTTTTACGGCCACATGTGGCAAGAGAATTATTTCTTCGATGATGTTATTATAAGATGTTAAAATTGAATATAAATATTTTATGAGATTTAGTTCTTTTTTTATTAGTAACCTTATCCTATTAATTTTAAATAAGAAATGTTGTGGGAAAAACAGAAGGAATATCACTGCTAGAACCTGCAAGAAATATATGAATGTTGATGGAGATTGAACTTACAAATTTAATAAAGAATTTTTTTTTATAACAACGTTATCTCTACATTCGTAATAAATTATGCAGCTTTGTATTATTGTAGTTTGATTAAATTATGCCGGTGCAAAATTATTATATTTGATTTGAAAACAAGGCTATAGCAAAATGCTTATGAAGCATCAAAACAGTTTGTTTTTATTGATGAAACGTGGATTCTGCAAGAATGAATGTGTAAAATCTGTAAAAGCAATTAAAGTTGGTGGACACAGGTAATTATTGCAGCTGAAATCAATTCGAATTTATTATAGACCGAAAAATATTAATATACAGGGTCTTTGGTGCATCGCTTGCACCAAACACCCTGACACAAATTGGTCGATAGAAGCGGTAATTTGCTATCTCCTAAGATCCAATAACTCAATATTAGTCCCACTAGTTTTTTCTCGGCTTTTTAATTTTTATTTTGTAAATTCCCAAAATTCAGCTTTAAAATTAAAATTTAAAAAAAGTTGTAGGCCTCCAAATTTAAGTTTAATTTTAATGTTTACTGTTGTGTGGTTCAGTTTATTACTTGCATGTAACGTGTAGTTTTCATTTTATTAACTCACAACGTTTTTGGAAGAGGTAAAAATAAATGTCATATTACATACCGTTGGACAGAGAATACTCTAGAGAAGTGTTTAAAAGAATTAAAAGATCACGATCGTTTCTAGTATTTTTTTTAAGGTTGAGTTTAAAGTTTATTTTTAACTCTTCCATAAATTTAGTGAGTTAATAAATTGAAAACTACCTATTATTCGCAAGTATTTTTGAATTCGGTTGAACCACACAACAGTAGGTATATATTAAAATTATAAATTTGGGGGCAGTACCTGTAACTCTTTTTTTAATTTAAGTTTAAATGCTGAATTTTGGGATTTTGAAAAATAAAAAATAAAAAGTCGAAAAAACTCATGAGAACTAATATTGAGTTAATCGTCCAATATAATTTGGTAGACGATATACCAAACACGCTGTATAGACACAGAATCCTGCAGGATGTCCTTTGTAGGCGAAAATACATGATCATATTCAACAACATTTGTACGATTCTTCAGACACCAACCAAATACTTTCACTACTGAGTAGGATATATTCAAAGTAATTCAAATGTCTTTCAAATATCCTTATAAACTACGTCAAACTGTACGTCTACTGTGAGATGTAATTTTCATTTTTATAGCATGAACTTATTGATTATTTCCGCAATCAACCATGGCAAATATTATTATTATGAAAAATATTGTGCGAATACTTTTATACAACCATTATCTACTATATATATTTTGATTAATAACTTCGCAACTTCGCGGAATCAATTTCCCGCAAACATTCTATTAAGACAGTACATTGCTTAAACTCGACGGATCACAACGAGACGTTTCAATCTACGTTAAGGAACAAGGTTTTCCCCATAACTAAATATAAAATAAAATACTGTCCTCATTTTTCTCGAAACCACTCTCTTCACTATTCCAGAGTTCCTTTCCTTTTCCATAGACCAGTAAGTAATACAAGAAGTAGAGGTGGAGAAAGACGATTTTTCTTCGTAACGTTAAACGAAAATTGAATTGCGCAGGAAATTCGAAACTAATTTCCTGTCTTTTTTTTTTGAAAGTACAAAACAATTTCCTTCGCTTCCAAAGAAAAACACCGACTAAGGAACATGACAACTTCATATTTTCGGTTTATCCTCGTTAAATTTGTTTTGTTTCGGTTTGTATGTTTGTTCCCTTTATTTTTGCGCTGTATTTAACTTGTGTGTTGAAATTGGATGATCGCCTAAGATAAATCTAAGCCTTCTAATTTACCCACCTGAATGCCATACGACATCTGTATTCCCAATTTTACATTTACTCCTTTAATTACAGAATTTGCGTCGATATTATTCGTGTAGTGAAGTTAAATGTACTGTCTATGATTGATCTAGGCCTTTTTATGACACTGCATGAATAGTAACTACTAGTCTATACTTAATTTTTCACATTTTCATAGATTTTCACGAATCTTAATATACATATATATATAAGACAATAAATAGAAAATATTGGTTAAATTCCGCTGTAGATCAACCGTAGACACGTGTTTCTGACTCGTTGGTCAGAAACACGTGTCTACGGTTGCTCTACAGCGGAATTTAACCAATATACTTTATATATATATATATATATATATATATGTATGTATGAAAAAAATATATTGAAATTCTTTGCCAAATATACAAATGTATTGAAAAAATGTATATGTTCTTGGTAGTAGTGGCAAATGATGAGCAAAAGTAATAACAATAGGACAATCGGTATTACTTATATAGTTCCATTAAAAGGTTTAGGTCTACCTTAAACTGTTCAATAAATGTAATTATATAAATAATAACGATGCAACTATGTAATTAAAAGAATTACGAGTAGAGCTTTTGGTATTATGACAATATACCGTAAGCGTCATATTTTAATTTCGGTTTACACTTCTATACCATGCAGAAGATGACCTTACAATATGCAGCGTAGCCTCCTTGCTAACAGTGGTGGGAGAGCAACGTAGTGTCGATGTCGGGGGAATCGTTTGTCGAGTGTACTGTCTGGCAGCCTCGCTTATGTTTATCCTTTAGTTTAATTCGTCGCGCTCTTTTCCTCTTGCTACTTTCCTATCAGAAATTAAAATATGACGCTTACGGTATGTATGTATGTATAGGAACACCTGCAGAGATTTTAACAACATAGCAACACTCAAGTGACTTTTTTATGCACTTGTTGTTAGCAAGTTGCAATATGCCGTTATCGTGTAGTTGCTATAGTAATGCAACAAGAAACCAGAACAACATGGTGCTACCAACGCAGACCCTGGAGTGGGCTCAGAGGGCCAAAACAGGAACAAATTGCTACGGCATTAGATTCTACAACCATCTGCCGGAATCCATAAGAAGCCTCAATGAAAGAAAGTTTTACCAGTCTGTTAAGAAAATTCTTATGAGAGAGGCCTTTTACACCTCAGAAGAATTTTTAAGTTTCAGCTTTAATTATCGTTGATAAATAACAAGAGAAATTTTAATGTAAATTGGGATATAATTTAGCATATTTGATGTAATTATTTTATGATTTGTTTTCTTTTGAATTTCATTATGTTGAACAAATCATTGATAATTGATGTATTATTTGACCTATTATTTGAATGTTTTATTATATATTGACGATTATTGTAAATCTTATTACAAAAAATATACTATTATTATTATTATTATTGAATCAGTACAGCGCAAGTTCCTAAAGTACTTGTGTTATAAATTAGATGAAACGTACCCTCTTCGTGGATTAGCCTATAAATTGCTCCTGGATCGACATGGGGCTGAATCGCTTGAACCTAGGCGACACCTAATTAGTGCTAACTTTGAAAAAATGTCATTTTGTTTATGATAGACCCTCCTGATTTATTATCAGGAGTTAATTTTTGAATACCTCGTCCAGGCTCAAGGGCGAAGGCTTTTGCTTCCCACCGCCAGAACGAATGTTTTGCTGATCGTGTATTCTGCCAGGAATTTTAATAACTTTGTTGTAGATGTTTATCTTTTAATGTTTTTCAAATTTTTTGGTTTATTTTTCTGAATTATTCGTTGTTATTAATATTTCACGTATGTATTATCTTTATTATTTGTTTATACCTATTATCTGTATTGGGGTGACCTGGGCAATTTAATAAATATTATTATTATATTACAAATTCTCTCCATCGTTTGACAAATTACTTACTAATAGTAGATGTTCTATTTGAATGATTAGCGATCATCTTGAATCAAGTCAATTTTTTTCTGTCCCAACACGGATTAAGTTTCTAATTTTATCGAATCCAACTAGCATGTTTTTATATCATATAAAATTAACCTCATATTTAAATGGAGTCAAAAACTATCTTCTGGTTGTTATGTTAACAGTTGTCGTAATAACATATCTTTAAACATCTGATGGGACACAATACTGACTTTTTGGGCGGGATTAAGTCATTTGCACTTTGTCAGACTTCTGCCTCCTCCTTTGGCCGTTTTCACATTCACATTTCTTTGCGTTTCGTATTTCACGCAACTCTAGCCTTCTTGGAAATGTTCTCCTTACAGGGATCCATGTAGTCAATAAAATATTTTGTTTATTATTACGTATTTTGCACTAGCATTTCATATAGTTTTCGCAACACTTTCTATATCTGTTTCTATGCTCTCCAATTCGTCCTCCAAAAAGAATCTCAGATATTTTATTGTTTTATGATGTGTCTCTGTCACGATTTTAAAATTTATGTTTTTTTCTGGTTTATATTTAATGTTACACAATTAGTACTAAATCATATTTTGTCTTCATATTGTAAATATTCTTTGTACATTAAGTAAATTTGATCTTTGTTTTTTATTAGAAAATAATTCTCTTTGTATCTATACAGGGTTACCGCTAAATAGGTACCAGGCGATGTCTTTCCATCGAAGCTAAAGAACACAATAGTCATCCCTATTTTTAAGAAGGGTGATTATCATGACATTAATAACTATCGTCCTATATCTTTAATTCCCATTTTTTCAAAAATATTTGAAAAATGTTTTTTAGCGAAACAAATCAGAACCGAATTGAACCGCATATTTTCAAACCGTTAGTTTGGGTTTAGGAAGGGTTTAAATACGGCGCTTGGCGTGCTGGACCTTGTCAGTGTTGCTTATCAGGCATTTGAGGATGTAGAGTGTCTGGCGAGAGTTTTTGTGACCTGAGTAAGGCTTTTGACTGTGTTTCGCATGGTATTCTCTTGCAAAAGCTGGGAAAGTATGGATTTGACGATGGAAGTGTTTCCATTATAGGAAGTTATCTGTCAGACAGGTATCAATAAGTAAGGGTTGGGGAGGTGTCGTCGGAGAGGTGAAGATTGGACATGGGGGTGCCCCAGGGCTCCGTTCTTGGGCCACTGCTTTTTCTGATCTACATCAACGACCTTCCAACCTGCGATCGAGAATCTCACTTTACACTCTTCGCCCATGACACCGCTATTTCCAGGGTGGATAGGGCCTATTTTGAGGCTCGGGAGAGTGTGGACGGGGCACAGTCTTTGGCTGGGCAATGGTTTAAATTCAATAAACTATTTCTTAACAACAATAAAACACAAAAAATGATTTTTTTAACCTTGCCCTCTGTGTTCATTCTTGAGAATCTTGTCTACGTAAATAATCACATGGACGAATACCCCACATTTGGCACCAGACATGGCGGGGACCTAGCTGCTGGCTATTGGCGCCTGGAAAGATGTCGAAGTGGTCCGGGTTATTGGGCGGTTAAATTTTTTAACAAGGTGTCACCTCATCTGAGGACTCAACCTCTAAGAAGTTTTAAAAATATATTAAAAGAGTTTCTCCTTAGTAGGGCTTTTTATAGCATAGAGAAACTTTTAACGTGTAATGATGTACCGTAGCTGAATGTGTGTTAATGTCTAAATTTTTAACATTAATTATTTTTATTATTATTATTGTTTTTTGACTTGTGTATGTATAACATTATAGATGGCACCAATAAATGAATTGAAACGAATTGAATTGAATCTGAAGAATACGTATAAATGTCTAACTGAAAATCAAAAAAGAAATTTATTTGTAACTCATCAAAAATTTCTAAATTTTTAGAGCCAAAATGTAGTTAAAGTCGGTCCATAACTTTGTTTTTCCTATACGCATTTACGTAAATACCAGAAGTAATTCGAGTTTAAGATTCTTCCAAAATACTATAAAATGCGAATAGTTACAATCTTTGTTAGAAATGAATGGCAATTGAAAAGATTTTCTATGGCGATGTTTTTTTATCTGGAAAAGGTCGACAACATCGGTGCATTACCATGTTTTTTTTTCGGTAATTAGAAGTATATTATTTTGAAACTTAAATTCTCCTATATGAAAATTATTATGTTTGTATATTAACTGGGACACAGGCTTGGACTCGAGGAAAGAAAAATCAATTTCTCGTCACTGCGTGCACATTGGACCGCGATTTTTTTTGTACGGGCATAACTCATATTTTTCTTTCACCCCCTTTTTTAATGACGCTATTTAAAACTAATCCTGTATATAAAAAATAATAGCGGTCTTATTATAAAATTAAACATTACAAATAACACCAAAAAAAAAATATGAATAAAAAGAAGGAATAGGTTTGAACATACACTATATGTTAAGGGTTTTCCCATATAAGTAATAACTTAGCATACATATACATAAACGTACACACCAAACATAATATAGCAACTTTAATATTAAAAAAATCTTTCAGATATGTATATGAACCGACAGTGTATGGTCGAATTTCATTCGGAAGATGCAGGCATGGGGTTCTCTAGCCAACAAGCTGAAAAAAAATCCGAGACCATAAATTTATAACGAAAACTTCCCGAGACTCCCTTGTCGTTTACTTGGCGGCATCTCATGCTTTACCTCATTCTCCCTTCTTTTTTTTTGCCAGAGTATAGATCGCGAAAAGTCAAACCTGCACACAGAAATACACACGAAGAGCGCCGCACACATCCTCACACTCATTCGATTTGATTCCATCACTTTGCATAAAATTGACTCCAAAATCAGCAATGAAAATTTCCATTTCATTGATCTCTGTTTCATTTTGTCACCACTACACTCACACACACACACACACCGAGAGAGAGAGAGAGAGAAAGCGTCAGTATCAAGGTACAAAATCAATATTTTTACCTTATACACTCAAATAGACTTCCTTTTTATCTTTTGTTTTATTTCTCTTCTTCTTTTTAAAAGTGTGTGAGTAAATTCGCGTGTTAGACCATCTGCGAATTTTGTTTAAAAAAAAGTTCCTTCACTTTAGAACATTTTATGAAGAGATAATTAAATTTAAGAAGAAAAATAGGCGTTGTTTATTTTTGTGTACATTTCTCAATATAAAATTAACTCATATACTTTGAAACAATAACAACAATGGAAAGTCACACAGTTCCATAAATTATATTCCGGAGACGGTTTAAAAGGTAGAATTCATTAGTTCCATCAGTTTTAACATCAAGAAATAAACAAGCATGAAGGATGAAAAAGTCGATCCCGACATACTACTGATTTGGGTAACTTTTTGTTATCAAAACAAATCATGTTTGTTTTACATTGATCAATCATCAATTCATTACTTAAAATCCGTTGAAGGCGTCCGAAATTGCACTAGCACTACTTACACTTTTCTTTTCGTATTGACTAATTGTACTAGTCCACAATTTTTTTTTTTTTTAATAACTCTTGTACAAATGCGTGTACAGTTCTTACAATCTTTAACTGAAAGGGGACTTTGGAATAACTGCCCCACAACATTGAACACTACTTCGACTTTAGACGCTACACACTAGTACTGACCATATGGCGCGCGGATCGCATTCAATGCCGAACGGCGGTAATTTGAATAAATAAACTCGTATACAACCTTGATTTTTTTATATAAATGTTTATAATCTCTGTTAATATAGTAATAAATACGACATATAATTTTTTTTTCAACATTATATAAGGTTTTTTTTTTTATTGTTACTAGTCACGTATGACTAACCTACAATTTTATTTTGAGTTCTTAAAACTAAACACTTATCTGCTAAGAAATCCCCAGTGGTTTCCCTCAGGTTCTCAAATAAAACACTGATGTTCTCGTGTTTTGCACTGCACTAACACAATGCTCTGCTTTGACACTGTCACTGCGTCACACGCTGTACACTACACCAACTCGAATGGTTTGGTTCGTTTCAGTCTACGTATTAGTTGAGTATTATCCAGCATTTGCAGAACCTCGGCATTCTCGTGGGCATGGAGTCTCTCCTCATGCTTCGCTGCAATTCTGCTGATCTTTTCCACTACTGTTGGGACTTTTAAGTCTCTGTGTAGATAGTGGTTCCGGTAGTACGATGGAGCATCCACGATATTTCGCAAAACCTTGTTTTGAAATGTTTGAATTTTGTCGATATGACTCCTTGCTGCACAACCCCATAGTTGAATTCCATAGGTCCATATGGGTTTCAATATTTGTTTATAAAGAAGTAGCTTATTGTGTACCGACAGCTGGGATTTCCTTCCAAGAAGCCAGTACATTTTCTTATATTTGATGTCCAATTCCTTCCTCTTTTTTTTAACATGCTCCGCCCACCGGAGCTCCACATCCATGTTCATTCCAAGATACTTTGCTTTGGAGTGTATTGGAATGCTTGTGTCATTAATTGTTACCGGTACATATGTATTCTGCGTATAAGCAAAGTTAACGTGTACTAATTTGCTCTCATTGATCTTTACTCGCCATTTCTTGGTCCAGGTATTTATATCATTGCTCGCCTATTGGAGGTTTTTCGCTGCCTCTTCACTATTTGTGTCGATAGCCAGAATAGCGGTGTCGTCAGCAAAGGTCACAATGGTAACATTTTTTGTTTGAAGGATATCGCATGTATACAGTAGGTATAAGATTGGTCCCATGACACTGCTTTGGGGTACGCCTGCCTTTATTTCTCTTATGCTAGAGTATTTATCTTGTTTAACTCGAAACATTCTTCCGGATATGTAGGATTCTATTAAACCTGAATACTGTACTGGTAACATGCTTTTGATTTTATTCATTAGTCCTGCATCGAAAGCTTGGGCTATGTCTAGAAAAATGGCTGAGCAAATTTTTTTCTCTTCATATGCTTTTTCAATTTTCTCTGTTATTCTGTGCACTTGATCGATAGTTGAATGTTTATTTCGAAATCCAAACTGATGTGAAGGTATTAGGGACTTATTTTTAATGATAGGTTTCAGTCTTTTCAGGAACATTTTTTCAAATAGCTTTGATATTATCGGGAGCAGCGAAATTGGTCTATATGATGTTGCTTCATTTGGAGGTTTGCCTGGTTTGGGTATCATTATTACTTCAGCCAATTGCCTTGGTCCCATCCGTACAAATATCGATACAATTGTTCCAATCGAGATTGTGTGTTTCAAAAAAAGTGTCAATCGTCTTAAAAATTTCTTCTCCGGTAGTGTTAGTCGGCAGCGATGCGCACATTAGCAAGTCTTCTTCGATTGAATGTATTATGGATATCGTACAATTATCAGCAAGATGGCCAGTCCAGCAACATCAGTCAACTCATCCATTTGCAGAACGAATTTGTTATGTTTAAGGCGACCAACTAGCTCTTGTTTGATGTAGCTTGCGAGGTCGTTAATTCGACGCGAAACAGATTCGTTCGAAAGCGGCACTGTAGAACGACGCTTTGCAGATTTTTCATCCAGCATACACTGTGTTATGTTTACACATGGTTTTATTAATTTCTCAGCAATAGTGTGCGCTTCGCCCGTTTGTGTAATGCGATAGCTGACCAAATACGATGCCTCCATGGCTTTTTCATTCACAGTCTGGGTCGCATATGTCATAGTTTCTTGACTTCTTAATAATTGCTCTTTCTTACGTATAAAAATTCTTTATTCTTGTCTTTGCAATCAGGGTGTATAGTTTCTAAATGTCGGCGCATCTTAGCAGGTACCATGGAACTATTTGGAAGTTGCTTGCTACATAATATGCAGAGAGGCGAGCTGTTAGAATCAACAAATCCGAGATTGATGTAAGATTCGTCATATCTTCTTTTTTTTTTTGAAAATCCATCCGTAGGTAGCAAAGATACTCTCCTCCATTAACATTTTCATCAAAGAAATGAGGTCCAATTATGTAACTACCCACTATTCCTCCCCACACATTTAATGACCAACTATTTTGAAAATTTACAGGTGTGATAAAGTGGTGGTTTTATGTGTTATAATAACGGAAATTGTGACGCTGAACGTATTCACTCTAATAGAAGGTGGCTTCGTTGGTAAACAACAAAAAATTGAGAAGGCAGAATAATTGATCTGCTGCCAATTGACAAAAATGTAAGCGATTCTGAAAATTTCTTTCATTTAACCCTGTGTATTTATATGCTACGGGTGAATTTCATATTTCCTAATAATTCTGGATTCTCAAATTTGACTTACATCTAACTGACGACTAATTTTCGTAGTACTAGTATGGGGGTGTTTTCGACTACACACGCAAGTATCATAAACGTTTTATCCTCACCAGTTATTGATTTTGTCCGCTCTTTTTTTCATATTCAATACATTCTGTTCACTCAAACTGTCTTTATATTTTCGAAGGTATCTGGCTTCGGTTGACTTGTACCAGAGATCGCTCTGCATAAAGTCTGGATGCTAGCAAGGAGTTTATTTCAGATTCACCCAAAACGTCAATAATATCTATTAACTCTTCGTATAAGAATAATTCATTTGGATGATAACTAATAGCGACGCTTTTATAAGTTTGATATAAATGTATACCGTCTTTCTTTAACAGTTGACTCAGGCAGTCAGCCGCATCCCAACCTTTATTGGACGAATAATTGGGTGCATAGAACAGCGCCCGTAGTTCTTTAATTGACCGCCAATTGCTCCTATAGTGATTACCTCAAAAATTACAAAAGATAGGTATATGACACTGTCAACAAAAATGAAAGAGAATAAGAAAAGGAACAAAATGCCTCAATAAAATACTGGGTGTTCCATTTTAAAAAAATAAGTTTTTGATATGTGAAAATTTCAGGAAGTAGGCTTTGAAAAACCAAGTGTTTTGAGGTATTATCGAGTGCAACTTTACCAAATGATGCAGAATCTTCTTGGCTACAAGCACCACCAAAGTTAATGTTTTTACTTTTAAGAATAATGTGAAAATATTTTTTTTCTGAACACGTGTTTTGGTCAAATATTTTCAAAAAAAAATTAATAACTCAAAAACTATTGGCCCAATTTTGAAAAAGAAAAAACAGTTGAACAGATAATTTAAAGCAGTGCCAGAAAATCCAAACAAATATGGGGTGAGTCATTTAAAAAATTAAGTTCTGTGCATTTCCGGTGAAACCGGAAGTGTGTCAGAGCTTATAGTATTTTTACAATATGCACCACAAGCAACTATGGATCTTCCACTAATTATTTTTCTTTTATTTAAAACACAAAAGAGCAATCAAAGAAGCGGCTACTAATGACTCACCCTGTATTTTAGAAAGATTTTCCTAGTCTTTTTTTTAATTATTGTAAGGTGAAATCATAATAACTTAGAAGAAACGTTTTTAATATATATTCCTTACTTCGAGAGATACTTATCATAACAGTGCCTGTCATATTGGAACTTCCCATAATAAATGTGAATTGGTTTTGTTATAGTATTATATGTCTGTTAAATAAATTGTTTTCTCTGAACTATTATCAAATTTATAATTGTTTTGACGATTCAGTGAAGCATATGATACAACCACAGCACCATGTACGTGAGCGACATCCCGAAGCCAGAAGATCACAGAGTGTACAACGCACTGTACGCAGACGTACATGGCAATCGTCCATGAAGCCCGACATCGCAATCAGGTTGGTTCAAAACCAACTAGACAGGGTGAAGGAATTCTACGACTTATGGGGCCTCAACATCAATTCGAAGAAGTCGCAGGCAGCGATTATCTCGAAGAGACACGTAAGAACCCCCCCCCCCTAAAGTTATGATTTCAGGTACAGAGGTCGACTGGACACAAGAAATCGACTACTTGGGAGTGACTCTCGACAACTACCTCACGTTCAGGAAGCACGCCACCAGGCAATGCGGAAAAGCTGTAGGAAGGATGAGCCAGCTGATGCCGCTGTTAGGATCCAGGGTGCTGACCCCGAAACCGGCCGTGATACTGTACAAAGTACACATCCGACCAATTCTGACGTACGCCAGCCCTGCATGGACAACCATGCCGAAAACCACACTAGAAGGCCTGGAGAGGGTGCAGAACCGCTGGCTGAGGATTGCCACGAGGGAACATAAGAGCACACCGATGGAACACATCAGGAAGATCGCCAAAATAAACTCACTGGCGGAGTTTATAGAAGAATCACACAGGAAGTTTTTCCGGAGGGCGAACCTCATAGAAAACTCCTCCCTGGAGGAGACTATGAAGGAGAAACCAAGAGGAAAACACAAGACTGTCACGGAGGCACTCAGCTTCCTGTAGAAGCCGCAGAAAACCAGAAGCAAAACGGGTAAGAAACACCTTTAAAATATTAATATAACTTTGCTCATTCTATTTAATATCAAATGTATTATTTCTGTGTAATAAATAGGACTCCGGTGCGAGAGCCCAGACTCCTATGTGACCGATTTCATAGGACGGAAATCACCCGCGATTGACGGTAAATTACTCGAATTTCAAAAATTCATAACTCTGCCGATTTCGGTCAGATTTTGACAGGGAGTCCTTAGAATTCAGACACACACACTCACATACCCCCCCCCCCCCGTAAGACGCCTCCCATGAGAACAGCAAACCACAGCCATGTTTTGCCATCTGTATGATTGGTTTTAACCTATTTAAACAGCCTCCGTAATTGATTGAGAACTGAACTCTTAGCTATATTGATTGTTATTAATATTTCTCTATACATTACATTTATAAGAACCTACACAGAATTCGATACAAATAAAACCTAGATAGAAATGTTGTGAAGTAGATGCTTGATAATTATTTTTCACAATGTCAATCCGTGCGTTCAGGGAGTTACGGCGCCGCTAGCGCTGAGGTGTGCTAGCTCGAGCGGTGTCCTGAACTGGTCCTGAACGCGACTGCTGAGTGCCGGCGCTGGAGCTAGACGAGCGGCTAAATCACAAGTTGCGTTCCGTATTTCATCTCTTTATAATTATGTGTTTGTTCATTCTTTGAGGTTATGTTTATTCTAATTCCATAGTCTACGTTTGTTTGTGGTCTGGTTTCCTCTAATTTCTCAGAAGATCATAATTATTTGTTATAAATTGTATTCTCTTTTTGTTTTTTACCGGCATTTTAAAGTTTATTACACATATCTATTGGTTTAGTTAGTGTAGGTATTGTAATATGATGAAATAAATTATGTAATACATTCTCTATATTTTTACTTCTAGAAATTTTTAAGAATAGCTAGAACAGATTTTTAAAAGTCTTTTTTCACTCATTTGCTTGATTAACTTGGGCTGGGATCTTGTTAATCAATCTGCAAATTCGTGAAAAAAATTATGACTTTCAAAACTAGTTGTACAAATAACTTACATAACAAACACCCTAATTAAAAGAAAATGCCATTAACACCTTGTTTTTCAAAAACGAAATATTAGCGAATATAGTTTTTTCCCTTATTTTTTAATGTAGAATTCGTTTTAGAATTCACCAAAACAATATTTTGCTGCATATTATTTTAGATGTACCTACATACCTACCTACCACAATTTAAAAGATAAGTTTATTGAAAATAAAATATTAAAAGAGAAAGATACAAAAATTATTTCCGATCAGTTACAAACATCAAAATACAGTATTTTAAAATACTGAATTAACTTTAAAAAACTTTCACTACGAGGACGAGATCTGTGACTTAAGGCTGGCGTTTAGTTTTCAGTTTGGCGGTGATGAAGAATATAATGTGGGGGGGTAGGATTAGGTGTCGGTAAGGTGGCGGTTCATGTTGGCAAATAGACGAACTTAATTGAGGATGAGAGATGAAGCAATAGAAATGTAGATTGCTATTACAGCAACAAATTTATATCTGGGGCTTTTAAATGAACTCGAACATAGACAGACAAAAAACTAACAGGCACAAAAAATTATTAAAGAAACGCTTTCAACACGTTTTTGTCTACATAGTATTTTAAATTTATGCTAGTATTTATTACGAACCTGACTATATAGAAATAACCTCAACAGTCAAGCATCAATAAATACAAGCATTCACTTATAGCAATTTATAAAATTTCAAGTAGGTACACCTTATAAAATAAATAGGAATAAAACAATTTATGTTTGGAAAAAATATTTTTTGAAGTAATAATAATAACAATATTTAGTAATTCATGTGACTATAGACATGGTAAAGAACAAGTCAGTTTGAAGTATTCTTTCTCGCTTAATTTGTAATGTGTTTAATGAATTTTGGATTTAAAACATGGGTCATCGTAAAAAGAATGATGGACAATGCCATCAAGCTTCTATTGCCGCACAAAAACTGTTAAAAAGTAATGAAAATAAAATATTTATGAGTGACATTTTGTGTGATGTGTTACAAAGGGTAGAAAAAGTAGAACAGTCGACCATAGACTGCAGTTTTATTCTAAACATCGTGTAATGAATGACAAAAGAAATAATGTATAACATCACGCAGTTATTGAATAGCACTATTCGTATGGTGATGCAACATCTGGTTTCGTCGAGAAAACGGACAGCAAAAAAGTCGATTTTAATGTTAAATTCCTTTCTTCTATTTACCTACCTTATATTTCGTGAGATTAATAAAGTACGGAGAATTTACTCGATTTGAACTACAGTATAAACAAATAAAAAAGTATTTTGTATTTTATAGATCACCACCCACTTGTTATCCAATTATATAAATAAAATTAAAAACTTTTTAAAAATACAAAATTTCAATAGTGCGCGTGGGTGATGAGTCATCGGCCGCTCGTGTCCGGTCTCTGAACATATGAACTAAAACATACAGCTTATATTGTGATTTTCGTAACTTTAACTGTGTGTTTAGGAGATATGATTCAGAATGTAACCAGAAAAGATAAATAGGTATTAATTACTTACGTTTATATTTTAGTCCACAATTAATTTTCATAGTAAATCTGTTTAATTATAGGTTGTCTATAGGTGACACTAGTGTTTTTGGCAAAAATCAACTGCGCTTCTGTACTTAACATTATTCATATTTTATTATCTTCTTAAATAATATTGGAGATGCGCAACATTCAGAAGTGAAAGTAATTATTTTAGTTGTTAAACGTACCTAAATATATTTTACCGAACTGAAGTAAGTTTGCCAAAATAAGGTTTTGATTTTCCATATTATCCAAAGATGACATATCAACTATTATATTCTTTTAATAGACTTACCTAATATTTCACTATTAATGACAACATAAAGAATTTTTGGTATAAACCACCGAAAAAGAAGCTATCTACCTGACGAAATGGTTGAACATGCAGAACACATAATTAAGCCTTTTGTGCCATATTTTTATATGGTCTACCAAATCTAGTACCTTCAAGAGATATCTAAAACGTAGAATATTAACTTTCTGTGATAGAAACACCACCGATGTAATATCCTTGGAGAATATACATATAGCCCAGTCAAACTATACCAAAAAATCTCGCATGGTTCAATTAATTAGGGTACCTTTGATATTTTGATATGGTGTATGGATTGGTACACTGTTGCAAAGTTCCAAGTTTTCTTATTTTCCCCACTACCGCAGACGCCGCCATCTTGAAGAAACCGCTAAATTTTTTAGCCTCTTTTTACAAAATATCTCCTAAAGTATTAGTTTGAGCAAAAAAGCCGTTTACGTTCTTATTAAACTAGAGAAAATTTTCTACAATTTAATACAAAAACGGAATATTTAGCTTCATTACTTCCCGAGATAGACCTCTTTGAAATTAGAGAATTTTTTTTTAAAAATGTCAAAATAAAGATTTATAATCGGTTTTTGCTCGATAGTAAGTAAATGGTGTATTCTCCGCTAAAGTCTGACATAGCATTTATAGTAGAGGTAGGTAGCTAAAGTTTAAGACCAAACTGATTCTTCTAGCTCGTTTAGACTATGATACTCTCTTTTGAATATTTTTGTAGTCTTTTAGGAAGACACGTTACGCAATAACTTAATACTGACAAAATTAATGTATCTATTTATTAAAAACAAAAAAAAGTTCATTTATTGCTAAGTTTGTATATCTCATATATTCAATAGGTCTGTGAATTATATATCAATAAATTTCTAAGTAAATAAATAATTGATAAATAATTATAAATAAATTATATACTACATAAGTTTCATCAAGAAAAGTGTCAGATATACCACAACTTTACATTATAAGAACCAAATGGTGATATTTTGTTATATAAGACAAAATGTGTCTGGACGACAAGCCACATTTGGAGCTTCGGAACTTTAGCTATTTACCTCTACTATAAATGCAGTGTCAAATTTTAGCGTAGGATTCACTATATACTTACTATCGAGCAAAAACCAACTAAAAATCTTTTATTTTTACATTTTTAAGAAAAAATCTGTAAATTCAAAGAGGTCTATCTCGGGAAGTATTGGAATACTTTGGAAGATATTTTGTAAAAACTGGTATAGTGCAAAAATTTAGCGGTTTTTTCAGATGGCGGCTCATAAGCCAAAAAGTTTTCAAAAAAGCTTGTTATATTTATCGTATATAGGTATTATATTTAATCCTTTCTACCAATTATCAATCGGAATCATAGCAAATTAGACGTATAAATATTATTAGTAGGAATAATATAGATTTTGTTATGCTCTGCAACAGTAAATCTTGCAGCTTCTTTGTTTGTGTGTACGTGTATAATATAAAAATTACTTTCGTAAGTTATTGATGTAATTTAAGCTATTGTAAATTTACATATTTCAAATAGACTCTTATTAATAAATACATAGGTACATATTTTTTAATTATTTAATCATACACTATGAATAAATGAAATAGTATTTATTTAGAGTAATGTACACAATGATAATTTGCGTTAAGCACCGGTAAATAAAATTTATTGAATAAGTAAAAACTGTACCTATATATATTTATAGGTATCAAAATGCCTTTGTAGTCCCGTCGCAAAATTCAATAAATTTGTGCATCAAGAATTATTTAATTTTCTGAAGTAGACTAAATAAAATATACCTAGAGTTGGTATACCATCTTCTAGTTTATCCATGTTTATGTGATTGTTTGGATATTATATTCTGATAATAGTACGAGCAGAAGCATTGTTTAAGTCTTCGAGATTATCAAGATATAAGCTGTACCACTGCAGATTTTACTTATTTCAGTACAATACAATACACATGTAATCGTAATTAGATAACATTATAAGAAGTTAATTATATCGTATATTAAATCAATAAAGGTTTTCCCTTTTCGTCCAGTTATCACAACACACATATTTCAAATAATGTCAAACTGTCAAAAATTGCTATAAATATACATCGCTCGAAAGTAAACACTGTGTAAGATTATTATACCTATAGCAAATTTATTATCGTTTTTGTTTTTTATAGGTATATATTTTATATTACATTCCGCAAAGTGTTAAACTGTTGAATATATAATAATAATAATATATAACTGTTTTTATTATTAGACGAAGTATTGTGAGCAATTGTACTTTTGCGTAAATAAAAGTACCTATCCTGACATTTTTAATTAATAATAGGTACAATTGGTTTCTTTAGGAATGGCCGGTGTGAGTTTAAAAACGCTGCGCGTATCTGTCGATAGTCACATTCTAATTGTATGGATGTCTGGTCTTGAAAACACACTAAATAAATATCTCCAAAGAGTATTTATATTTGTTGAATGCTGCTCATTGTATAATTTCTTATTTACATTCCTTTCCTCTACTTCCATAATAATATATTCTGGATTATAAAACGAACCGGTTTAGCTTCCTAAAATAATTTAAATAACAGGTGACCCTGATTTACTAAATTTATTTCTATTTGCTTAGTTCAACAGATAATATACCCAAATGCTTTTGAAAAATATCTTTAGTTTTGTTATTATAACTCATACCTTATTTTTAAATTAATTCAAATAAAAAAAATGAGGTGTGGCCACCACACGACTTTCTTATACGTATGAGCGTTTCAAATCATACAATTTTAAAAATTATTTTATACAAAAATTATTCAAAATCCTATTCTAAGAGCTTCCAGTCTCTTAGTAAATCTCTACAGGATACATACTTTGTGAGATATTTGCAAAAAAATGCTACTCGCCAAGAGTAAACGTATTATTTCCGGTCGGAATTTTGAATTTTCTTTTATACAAAAAAATATTCCAAATCCAACTCTAAATACTTTTATGCTCTTGATAAATATATATAGAATGCATAATTTACGAAATATTTGCAATAATCGCTATTCGATAAGAGTAAAAGTGTTACTTCCGGTCCGAATTTAAATTTTTTTTTTATACAAAAGGTATTGAAAATTAAGTTCTAAATACTTTTATACTAGTAACGTACCTGTCTAAAAAGCATGACTTGCGAAATATTCGCAAAAAACTGATTTTCGATAAGAGTAAAAGACCTACTTCCGGTAGGAATTTCGAAAAACTTTTTTAATAAAATTCTTCTCAAATTTAATTTTGAGTATATATGAATTCTTTATAAATTTGTTTAAACTTAGTAATTTACAAAGTATTGGTAAGAGTGGATTTTTTCACTGAAGTAAACTACTACTTCCGGTCTGCCGATTTTACTGAAAATCTAATCAGATCTCAAGAGGGAGATAATATTGAAATTTTCATCATCACAATACTTCCTTATCCTACGTATAAGAAAATAAAAATAATGAGTTTAACCGTTGATTGAAGGAATACATAAAGATGCGCCACTATAGCACTGAGCGTAGCCAAAACTGGAACCGAGATCTATACGACTGCATCAGTCGTTTGGATCCGAGATTCGAAACAGCCCGAGACAGCGATGATGTTTCTCGGCAAGGGGTTTGTGGGACGACTTAACGGAAAGACGCGCTGTTTTACTATAGCGTTGCGCATCTTTTATATTCCTTCAATCAACGATTTAACACCTTGTCTTGTGGTTTATTAATTAAAGCAATATTTGCCTTTATACTTTCTTATACGTAGTAAGGAATTATGATGCAGATGTCCACGTTTTAAGGTCGCCTGATACCGAAAAAGTGGCTTTTGGCAAACGTCTCTCTCTCGCCCTCCTTCCCTCTCTCCCTCTCTCGCCCTCTCTCACTCTCTCTCCCTCTCCCTCTCTCTCTCTCTCTGTCTGTCTGTCTGTCTGTCTGTGTCTCAGTGTCCAAACGGCCACAGCTATCAATACCAAACTTTAATAATCTTCCTCTTGAGATCAGATTAGATTTTGAGTAAAATCGGTAGACCGGAAGCAGTAGTTTACTTCACTAAAAAAAATCAAAATTTACTAATACGTCGTCACGTTTAAACTAATTTCTAAAGAATACAAAAGTACTAAGATGTGAATTTTAGAAAGACTTTTTTGGGCATTTCTAGTGGAAGTAGGTCTTTCTACCTACCGCGAAAAGCGGTTTTTAGCAAATTTCTTACAAATTATTCATTTTGTACAGACTTATTTAGAATACAAAAATATTTAGAACCCGAATTGGAACAATTTTTGTATAAAAGAAATTTCAAAATTCGGACCGGAAGTAACACTCTTGCTTTTATCGAATAGCAGTATTTTGCAAATATTTCGCAATTATGCATTCTATAGAGATTTATTAAGAGAATAAAAATATTTTGAGTTGGATTTGCAATAATTTCTGTATAAAAAAATTGTCCAAAATTCGGACCGGAAGATACACTTTTAATCATAGGTTTATTTTATAAAGAGGTAACTTAAAATTTGATTTGGAACAAATTTTGTATACACATTTCGGATGTCACATACGTATAAAATAAAATGAGGTGTGGCCACCACACGACTTTCTTATACGTATGAGCGTTTCAAATTACAGAATTTTAAGAATTTTTTTTACAGAAATTATTCAAAATCCTATTCTAAGTACTTCTATTCTCTTAATAAATTTCTATAGAATGCATACTTTGCAAGATATCAAAAAAGTGCTCCTCGCTAAGAGTAAAAGTGCTACTTCCGGTCCGAATTTTGAAATTTCATATATACAAAAAATATTGCAAATCTAGTTCTAAATACTTTTGTACTCTTGATAAATTTATATAGAATGCATAACTTACGACATATTTGCAAAAAATCGCTATTCGATAAGAGTAAAAGTGGTACTTCCTGTCTGAATTTTGAAATTTTTTTATACAAAAGATATTGAAAATTATGTTTTAAATACTTTTATATCCGTAACGTACTAGCCAAAAAGGCATGACTTGCGAAATATTCGCAAAAAACTGATTTTCGATAAGAGTAAAAGACCTACTTCCGGTAGGAATTTCGAAAAACTTTATTAAAACAATTTTTCGCAAATTTAATTTTGAGTACATTTGAATTCTTTATAAATTTGTTTAAACTTAGTAATTGACGAAATATTTGCAAAATTCGATTTCTTCACCGAAGTAAACTACTACTTCCGGTCTGTCGATTTTGCTCAAAATCTAATCAGTTCTCAAGAGGGAGATTATATTCGTAAATACAAAATTTGGAATTGATATCTACAGCGGTTTGACCGCTATCGTGGTCACACACACACACACACACAGAGAGAGAGACACACACACACACAGACACACAGACATTTTTTAAAAACCACTTTTTTGGTATCAGGGGACCTCAAAACGTGGACATCTGCAAAAATCTCGAGGTCGAAAATTTTCATCATCACAATACTTCCTTATACTACGTATAAGAAAGTAAAAGTCGTATGGTGACTACACCTCATTTTTAGATATAGCTCTCTAAAAAAATTAAAACATATTCTAAAACAGCAAAATTTTGCATTTCGTATTAATTATTACATTATAACATGATTTAATTGTATGTAGTGATATTATAAACTTATTCTTACAAGTTTATAACAAAAAATAATACATATATACATACAAGGTCCCATATTTGAACTTCTGTGCAATTAATGGGTAATCATGTAATAAAATTTAATTAGGATTGTAAAATTAATTTCTCTAACCTTTACCAGAATAAATTAAAACAAAAATTGTAGCAGATATCAAGTTTTTAGTAATTAATATACAGGGTGAGTCATTAGTAGCCGCTTCTTCGATTGCTCTTTTGTGTTTTAAATAAGAGAAAAACAATTAGTGGAAGATCCATGGTTGCTTGTGGCGCATATTGTAAAAATACTTTAAGCTCTGGCGCATTTCCGGTTTTACAGGAAGTGCACGGGGCTTAATTTTTTTTAATGACTCACCCTATATATTTTTGTATTTTCTTGTACTGCTTTAAATTGTCTGTTCGATTGCTTTTTCTTTTTCAAAATTGAGCCAATAGTTCTTGAATTATTAATTTTTTTTGAAAATATTTGACCAAAACACGTGTTCAGAAAAAAATCATTTGCACATTGTTTTTAAAAGTAAAAACATTAACTTTGTTGTTGCTTGTAGCCAAGAAAATTCTGCATCATTTGGTAAAGTTGCACTCGACAATACCTCACTGAACTTTGTTTTTTCAAAGCCTACTTCCTGAAATTTTCACATACCAAAAACTTATATTTTTTAAATGGAACACCCAGTATTTTATTGAGTCATTTTGTTCCTTTTTTTATTCTCTTTCATTTTTGTTAACAATGTCCTATACTTATCTTTTGTAATTTCTGAGATAATCACTATAGGAGCTATTAGCAATCAATTAAAGAACTACGAGCGCTGTTGTTCTATGCACCAAAATATTCGTTCAACCAATGGAGGGCAGGGATGGCGCCCGACATCCTTAGTCAACTGTCAAACAATATAAATGTTATATCCAACTATCCCAAAAGTAATAATTTTATAGAATGAAGAGCATCGCATTTCATTTTTTTAATTCCGGCAATGTCCAGTTGCATTTTTGACACTGTTGGTTAACATCGAAATAAAATAAAGGTTATGTTTACTAACATATTTGAAGAGGTCTTGAAAAAGTTTTGAAAATCCGTCCGTAGATAGCGAAGATACTCTTCACCATTAACATTTTCATCAAAGAAATAAGGTCCAATTATGTAACTACCCACTATTCCTCCCCACAGTTTTAATGACCAACGATTTTGAAAGTTTACAGGTGTGATAAAATGGGGGATTTTAAGTGTTATAATAATGGAAATTGTGACGATGAACGTATTCACTTTAATAGAGGGTGGCTTCGTTGGTAGACAACAAAAAGTTGAGAAAGCCAGGATAATTTATCTGCTGCCAATTGACAAAAATGTAAGCGATTCTGAAAATTTCTTTCATCTAACCCTGTGTATAAATATGCTACGGGTGAATTTCATATTTCCTAATTATTCTGGATTCTCAAATTTGACTTACATCTAACTGACGACTAATTTTCGTAGTACTAGTATGGAGGTGTTCGACTACACTCGCAAGTACCATAAACGTCTTATCCTCACCAGTTATTGCTTTTTCTGCACCTTCTTTCATATTCAATGCTTTCTGTTCACTCAAACCGTCCACTTTATATTTTCGAAGGTTTCTGGATTCGGTTGACTTCTACCAGGGATCGCTGTGCATAAAGTCTGGATACTAGCAAAAAGTTTCTTTCAGATTCACCCAAAACGTCAATCATATCTATTAACTCTTCATAAGAATAATTCATTTGGATGATAACTAACAGCGATGCTTTTGTAAGTTTGAAATAAATGTATATCCACTTTCTTCAACAGTTGACTGAGGCAATCAGCCGCATTCCAGCCTTTATTGGACGAAAATTTGGGTGAATAGAACAGCGCCCGTAGTCTTTAATTGACCTCTAATTGCTCCTATAGTGATTATCTCAAAAATTACAAAAGATAGGTATAGGACATTGTTAACAAAAATGAAAGAAACAAAATGACTCAATAAAATACTAGGTGTTCCATTTAAAAATAATAAGTTTTTGGTACGTGAAAATTTCAGGAAGTAGGCTTTGAAAAAACAAAGTTTTTTGAGGTATTGTCGAGTGCAACTTTACCAAATGATGTAGAATTTTCTTGGCTACAAGCACCACCAAAGTTAATGTTTTTACTTTTAAAAACAATGTGAAAATGATTTTTTTCTGAACACGTGTTTTGGTCAAATATTTTCAAAAAAAATTAATAACTCAAAAACTATTGGCCCAGTTTTGAAAAAGAAAAAACAGTCAAACAGACAATTTAAAGCAGTACAAGAAAATCCAAAAATATATAGTGTGAATCATTTAAAAAAATTAAGTTCCGTACATTTCCGTCGAAACCGGAAGTGCGCCAGAGCTTAAAGTATTGTTACAATATGCGCCACAAGCAACCATGGATCTTCCACTAATTGTTTTTTCTTTTATTTAAAACACAAAAGAGCAATCGAAGAAGCGGCTACTAATGACTCACCCTGTATAATAGTAATTAATTAATAAAGAAATTAAAGAAAATGGTTATGTGATTTTGGTCTTATAGTTTGTTTACTTTTCGCAATAATAAAAACCTTAGTACGACATATAAAATCCATTATCGTCCATATACTCCTGCATTCTTGATTGCATAGAATTTATTAAAGTTACACATAAGTTTCTTCCTCTGAAATGCTCCCATACAGATTGTGCATATTGAGTAATATTTTCTATATTAAGTTGAACTCTATCATTATTAGCATTCCTATTCGGCACCATAGCACTCCACATATTTTCAATGGGATTCGGATATGGAGATTTTGCCGCCCAATCAAATACTTCTACGTTATTTTCGTTAAATAAATAAAAAAAAATAAAAGAAAGTAAGAGTGTTACTTCCGGTCCGAATTTTGATTTTTTTTTATATAAAGATTATTCCAAATGTGGCTTAAACAATTTTGTGTTCTTAATAAATCTGACTAGAATGCAAAATTTGTGAGATTTTCCAAAAAAAACAGATATTTGTTGAGTAGAAGCATTACTTCCGGTCCAAATTTTAAACTTTCTTTTATAGAAAAATTGTTCCAAATGTAGTTCTAATTACTTTTGCACTTATAATACATGTATATAGATTGTATAAAAAAAACTGCTATTCGATAAGAGTAACGTCTTACGTCTGGTCCGAATTTTCAAATTTCTTTTATACAAAAGTTGTTCCAATTCGGGCTCTAAATATTATTGTATTCTAGATAAATCTGTAAAGAATCAATAATTTGTAAGATATTTGCTAAAAACCGGTTTTTGGTAAGATATGAAGGCCTCCTTCCGGTAGAAATTTCAAAAAAAGTCTTTCTAAAATTCACATTTTAATGCTTTTGTATTCTTTAGAAATTTCTCTAAACTTAGTAGTTGACGACGTATTAGTAAATTTCGATTTTTTTAGTGAAGTAAACTAATTCAAAATATCAGTGTTGATCGGGAAAAATATAATTTTTAATAATTTTATACATTCCCTTATTAGAGAATATAACAATTTTTACTTTTTATAAGAAAAACATGGGTTGTTATAATACTAAATTGTTTAAGTATTATTTTAATTTTCAGTTAAACATTGTTATTTTAAATAAAAAGATTCAACATCTAAAATAAATACAAATCACTTCCAGAAAGAATAGTAACAAGTCCAAAATTCCATAAAACCAAGATTTAATGAAAAATAGTGGATCTCCCTGTAGAAATCAAAATAAAAGACTATAGAATAAAATAAAAGCCAGAAAGATATTGAGGAAGATAAAAATGATTTTTTCTAATAAAGTACCTAGCATGAACGTTATCCCTATCAGACAATAAATTATTATGAATAAACACAAATATTTCAAATATATTGGCTTATAGTATATGGCCGATGTAGTTTCTTTTACAAAGCAATTTAATTCATAACGTAATACAATCTTTTTCTTTTAATTGTATTTAATATTTAATTATATGTATATAATTTTAAAAGCAAGGCATTCAAAATATGTGTTTCATTCGTTACTATATATATGACATGTATATTTCGTGCAGATTGTGGAAAATAAAGTATTTAAAAACTTGAGAAAATATAAACCATACTCATATTAAGTACAATGGCTTATTCATGCTATACATATAAGATTTACGATGCATGTTTTTTGCTTCTCCCGTTCTTAACTCGAACATTAGAATGTTACTATCGTAGAATTTGGGGATCTATTTTCAATTTACACCGGCCATTTGAAAAGAAACCAATTGTACATATATACGCACAATTTCCAGTGCCCCCTAATGCCCAGAAGCTACACTAATATTCAAGTTCCTGGCGTGATAATTCTGCATCTTGACGGTTTTTCTCCACACTATAGTTGAATTATAACCCTAATTTCATATAATGTCCACGCATTTTTATTTTGGATACCATTTACAAACGAAGATATTATTTTCGTTGCAGTATTTTTTGTTACAATGCAAACTAATTTTTTGAGGTCAAGGGGGGTGCAAGAATGCTATATTTTATTTGAAAATTACAGATAAAAAATATTTATTTTTACCTCTAAAAGGGGTATTTTATTCACAGTATATAGTGTAAAAACAGCCCAATTAGACATTTAAAAACCCCCTACGACCTCGAATCAAGTTTCCTTAACATAACTGTGTACTTTTTAAAACAATTAAATTAATAGTTTCCATTTCTTATCAAAAAAATGTGAGCCTGTTTTCAACGTGAATATTGTCCGGTGCAGCGTACCGAGACGCCAGCCTTAAGGCGAATATCGCCAATCAATCATCGAATAAATAGAACGACCAATTGGAACATGGAACGCAACTTGTGATTTAGCCGCTCGTGGAGCTAGCGGTCGCCATCTTGCCTAGCGAAAATAAATTTCGCTCGATGACCTAGCGGCGCTAGAAAGAAGTGGGGTTAAGCGGTGAATTTTCAAATATGAATTTAAAAATTCAAACCCGCGGATTAATAAACACATTAATTTATTAATTGTAGTAGTAAATATAATTTTTACGGTTGCTGTTGTACTTGTTGTTATATTTAATGTTATGCGAAAGTTATAGGTAAATTTATCATATAAAATAGATATTGATAAGTACTATTATATTCGATTTACATATAAAGTGAATATCTTTTTTCTACTTGAAATAGATTATTTATTTCTAATAAACAAACAACTGTTTGTGAATCCTAAGTAATATATGAAAATACATTTTGCTCGATGACTTACCAGCGGTAAAAGAAAGCGGTTAAAATTCAAATTTGAATCTTGTGAATAATACGATCAATAAACACTTCAATTATGTTGCACAATAGATCTTAAATAGTGCCTAATAAGTCTTTTTGATATGTTTATATAGGTATTGAAATGTATTTTGAAATAGATATAACTAACAAGTAATGTCAAACAGCATAATTCCTTCTAATTTGGCACTAAATTTAATCAAAAATATTAAGAGCTGCTACTGAAACTAATGAGCTATATATATAATATTGTTTGTTTTTGGGCCTTATCTTCTTATTATATTTTCGTGTTCTAAAATACATTAGTATTGTATGCATAAGTATAGATAGCTACATAGTCTATTAGGTAACGTAACTTAAGGGGATAATGTTGAGGCCAATTTCCAAGCGTTTCGTATCGACGATATTGTGTAATAACCATTGTATAGAATCGATTGAAACAAAGAGTAATTTGTTAATTAAACGATAAATGTTGGAATAATATTGCTTCTTCAACCACAACAATAAAACAAACACACAATGTTATCAGTTTATGTCATATTTATTTATCAATAGGATAGGCGATTTATTTATACACTTATTACAAAGTAGCATTCAAAAAATACATCAATTAATTAACATTTTAATGAACAACCATTCACAGTGCCGATAAATATCTCAGCCAACACTGCTAATATAATAGTGTTAATCGTTACATCATCTTCAACTAAAACCTCAAAACATTCCAACGAATTTGCTAACATCAGATTTCAATAAGTTAAATATTGGAAGAATATTGTTTTTACAACTACAGTAATAAAATAAATACACAAAGTTATTTCTTTGTAATAAATTTATGTATGAGTTATAATTCTGTGGTTATACCTACTCTTACTGCAACATTAGCATTCAGAAAATTCATCAACTAATTACAATAGAAATGAATACTGTTCACAGTGCCGATAAATATATCAACCAAAACTGCTGATATAATATTGACTATTCAATTCACCTGTCATTGTTCAAATATGAACCAATAAAATAGCAAATATTTACTTTCGTATCATAGCAACAGGAAATTTCAGCGATTATATCTTCCTAGAAGGTATTCAAGTGGATATTTTAAACAAGTGAAAGTTTTTATTAATGTAACTCATTTACTAACAATATTGAAGGTACAATTAGAAAAACTAACATTACTGCAGTGCTGCAGCAGACATTCTGGAACAGAGCTATCACTGGGAGTACCCGAGGGAGTACCTTTCTCTTGTAGCTTAATACCGTCACTATTACTGACAGATGTCGAAGTTGTACATGACACATTTGTTGTTGTAAAATTTCTTCGCATTTTGGTGATAATCGACTCGTGGTGCTCATCATCAAGCTGCAAGTACGATTTTATGGAATTCAGATTTTGGTGTCCCGTTATTTTCATCAGTTGTTGCTCTCCGACTCCAGCTTTCGCCAGAGATGATACAGTTGAAGAGCGTACCGAATGATTTGATATCTTCCTTCTTTTAACATCTAATCCAGTTTTTTCAGCTAATAACTTCACCCATTTACTGATCTCACATATACCAACTGGACTGTTCTTATACCACACCGCATTCTCAACTTTATCCCAAAACGGATTCGGTGTCAAAAACATCCTTTCTGTTTTCACATTTTTTCCTCTCTTCGATTTTAGTAGATAATACAATCTAAATAACAGAAGAATATTAATTATACCGTCTTGAAATTAAATATAAATAGGTTACCTAACTGGACACATATCGGTATTGCTTTTATTCTCTATCAACCACTTGCTGCCTGTCAATGATTTAGTTCCCCCCTGCGCAGTTTTCGAAAATACTGGATTATACTCAATTCTACCTGTTGGTATTTCATTTAAGGAGTCAAAAGATGACAGTAGTGCGCGTGCGCGTGATGTCAGAACGCGAGCGAGCGGGACACATTAGTAGTAGTGACCAAGTAGTGACAACATATACTACACTTTAGTCGTACCTATAGATACAGTCCTATATCAATTGTATTATAACATACATAACATGTACATCGAGCAGTTTGAGATGTAAATTAGTGAATAAAGTTTTAGAAATACGAACGGCAGTTTGTACACATAAAAAGAATTCATAATCCACCAAGGGATAACACTACCAGTTCTTCTTCCCTTGTTATCGAGTTCCTCCTTGAAGTAATAGGTGAAACAGTTGCTCCCTTCTCCTCCCCGCCAAGCTAGTTCGTAAGATGCTATTAAGAAAAACTTTTTCTGTAAACCGTCTGGGGTACTCTCATCTAATATGCGTATCATATTTAAGTATTCTGGTTCTGTAAGTGCCGCCGCGTTGCTGGTTCTTTTTTCAGGACACGCTTGCAGTTTTCTTCTTGTAGCATCCCTGGCGTCACGTGCTGACTTAAATATTGCATCAGAAAACGGGTTTACGTTTATTTTCCACTTATTGAAGAACATTTCTTGAACCATTTTCGCCGTCACGTTCCACATGTGCTTGATGACGCCTTCTTTATAATCGGACCCATCTTTTTTCTTCATATTACATGCCCACGACTTTAAGATGACATTTAAGTCCACAGGAGAAGTAGATTGATCCAGTTTATAGCCTTTTGCTGTTAAAAATGTACTAAATTGTCTCCATACTGAATCTTTGGATTTCTTCGTGTTCCAAGGGATATTTTCGCAAATTTCAGCATCGATTTCGTCTTCAGATTTCGTGCCAAATCTTTTCTCAGTTCCCATTATTTAGAAACACCAGTTTTTATTCAACGAAACGAACTAAATAGGAACACGATTCCAAAAATTTTAATGACAAACATCAATGTTTTTTTTGTTGACATGGAAACGTAATCATGTGTAACTAAATTTTGAGTCATTTTAATATGAAAAATTGATTTGGTTCATTGAATAGTCTCTCGAATACGATTCGTAGTCAAAGTTGAGTCTACTATTTTTGTGGTGCTTTACACTCATGTCTTTCATAATTGCGAATACTACTCGTGCTCCGCACTCGTAGTATTTAAATGCAATCATGAAAGACATTCGTGTAACCACCACAAAAATAATCGACATAACTTTGACTACTCATTTTATTATAAGTTATAATAGATTACGCCAACTTCATCGAAAACTTCCACATAATCCATATAATAATACACTGTAAAATGGAGTATTAAATATTTAGACACACTTTATATTATACGTTGACTTTATTTTTAGTTTAGATTTTAAAAGTACGTATGTCACGTCTTCATATTTCAAATAATAATAATAATAATTAAATTAAATAATAATAAACTTTTCAACACCATATTGCCGCTGTCAGATTTCAGAAGTAGTAAAAGTACGCATGTCCAAGCAACAATTTTAAAATGTACTACTGTGACCCGTTCAATGACTTCAGGCGCTGGCCACAAGCTCTAGCGGTATACGCTTCCAGCGCCGTAACTCCCTGAACGCACGGAATGTATATTTCAGGTTGACATCCTGCAGAATATGTGAATCATATGAGGAACAAGGGAGAACTAATTATGGTCATAGAGTGAAGTCCATCAACAATCCCGATCAAGAATGAAAATTGTTAAGGAATTTATAATCGACAATTTCCCGGCAAGCTGCTGCAGTACGCACTTGAAGTAGAAAACATTACAACGAGCAAGAAACCGAATCTTGACTTGAATGTTGATGGTGTGATCGCATGTTCTTTCTGTGGTTCTTTCGTCGATATATGCTCAGATATAGCGGTAGCACAAGGTATGTTTTAAACGATTCCTTGCTCTTATATCGTTTTTCATTCGCTAGCAGAATGTTAACGCTTGTGATGATTAACATTAAGGTTATCTTAATTTGGAAAATACATTTATTCTACCAATGTAATATCATGAATGTGGTTGTCCGATGTACTGTCAAATTGAAATAAACATATCAGACATGTTTTGAAGCGTTTCTAGCGGTATTCTTGGCATAATCATTATGTAAATAAGAAGTTACTTCCGTTTACCGTATAAAGCGTTTATTTTGTGGATTTATTTAGTGATTGTGTGTATTGAGAATTTCCAAATATGGAGAACAAAATGTATTATTCCTTAGTCACACATACCATGTACTGTACAACAGCAAATACCATTTTTCATTCAGGACAATTTAATGTTTTTTTTATAATATCACACGCTGGCCCGGTAGACGTTGTTCTACCCTTTCCGGTAGGTGGCACGATGAGATTGTTTTGGTTAAAGTCCCTGTATAAGAAAGTCTGGACAGAAGAGGTCGTTAGTGCGATTGCAGGACATGCATGGGGACTGAAAATTGCCCTATGTCGAAATTCAAGAGAAATGATGTTAATAGTTTAAATTCAGTTCTACAAAAAAAAATAGCGCCATTTATCGAACGGCATCATATACAAAAACAATTTTTTTGACCACGCAAACATATTGTATAGGTGCATAATATAAAATTTATTAATAGCTCAACCACAACGCCACCTATCGTGTCAAGATTTTGTGATCTTCTTTTATGGCATTAAGGCTCCGGACTACTGATTTTAATATTGCGATTTTAAGTAATACGGGTTGCATAGCATATACTGAATTAAAAGTGTGAAAATGTCCCCCGTAACTTCCCCTCTTCAATACTTCTCCTATAAGGGCGTGGCCTACACTTAGGAGACTGCAACGGAATAATTTTTAGAGAATATCTGATAAACATCATATTTATATGTAATGGGACTGTAAGGAAGACATACAAGTGGGGGGCTCGGGGTGTTTGTTTGGCGAAATACACATATTATGTTTCGGAATGAATATTCTCTTATTGAATAAAAAGTTGGTTACACAATTTTTGTGTTTTCTTACATATACATATCTGAAATACACCCGTCTAATAGAAGATTTCTATATTGTTTTCTCATTTATTCATTGTTCTGTTATTATAGATCAAAACCATACTTTCTAAAAATTCAAGACATATAATTGATAATTTCCAATGCTTTTTACTGATCTTGTTTACCACACTGATAAATGAGTGGTATTTATTTTTCGGTCAGACATACCAAGTTATTTTCTTATTATTGATTTTCGATTTCTTGATAGTTCTTTCATATGACATTTTATTTTAATATGGTGTTCAAAATAACTAATTTATATATTATTTATTATATAATATTTTAAACAATGTGTAACAGGTATAACCATATTAAAATATGAAGTAAGTAAAAGAAAATGGATTTTATATTAATTTAGTACCTAAATGAATCAAGGGAATACACAAATATTATTAATTTACAAAGTACATAAATATAAGATTAATAATAAAATATATCAGTTTTAGTGAAAAATTAAAGCGACAGTGCTAGTTAGTAGAAAATTATTTCCTACATATACAACAGGAAATTAATTTTTTGTTTTCTAACTTATTCTAGATATTTGACAAAATGTTGTTTTTTTTTTGTTACTTTAAAGCAATCAATTATCAATTTACTAAAAACTAAACTGTACATACTGTGTGTCCAAAAAGTCTGGAAACACCCAAATAAAATCGAAACGGATGATTTTTGAGAAAAATACAAAAACAGGTCAATTAGTATTTTCAAAAAACTACTGGCTGATGGTATCTGGAATTTTTGATGATCTTGAAAAAGTTATGATGTCATCAAAAAAAAATTAAATGGCAACGTCGCATTTTTAATTTTATTTTTGATAGATCTTTTAATTGTCTAAACGACAGTCAAAAAATTTTTCATTCTGCTTAAGAAAAATTTTGAAAAAAAATCATTATAGAAAACAAAGAAAATTTTAATCGTAGAAATCAGCAAAAACTCTTACAATAAATGTTCAAAATGTTGTCCTTGAGCATCTTGGCAATACCCTAAACGATAATAAAATTCATTTTGAACGTTTTCTATCATTTCAGGAGTAATCCTTCGTACTTCAATCTCAATCCGTTGACGCAAGCCTTCCAAATTTTCAGGTTTAGTTGCGTATACCTTGTTTGTTAGGTAACCCCCCAAAAAATAATCAATAGGCGTTAGATCTGGCGACCTAGCAGGCCACTCGATACCCCCCTCCTGCCAATCCATCTGTTTGGGAAGGTGTTCTCGAGATAATGCCAAACATTTCCCGCATAGTGGCATGGAGCCCCATCTTGTTGAAACCAAATTCTTTGGCTGGGCAAATTAGGATCTTCATGGTTCGGAAATATTTCTGCTAATGACGGAATTAAATAATTTTGTAAAAAATCCAAATACATATCCGCCGTCAGGTTACCGTTGAAGAAAAAAGGCCCTATAATTCTGTTACCAATTAAACCAGCCCATACATTTAATTTCTGAGGATACTGAGTTCGTACCTCTCTCATCCAGCGTGGATTTTGGCGTGCCCACTGCCCAGTACCTGCAGTTTTGTCTATTAACAGTCCCATGTAATGTAAACGTAGCTTCATCTGAGAATAAGATATTTCTGATAAAAAACGGATCATTATCACACATAGGCATCAGTTGTTCGCAAAACTGTACACGCCTGTCGAAGTCGTCTTCAGACAGCTCATGAACCAAACAGATTTTGTAGGGATGATACTTAGTTTTCCGGAAAATATTACCAATTGTACTCTTCGACACGTTAAACTCCCGCGCAAGCTGCCGTGTACTAGAATTTGGAGTTTCCTCTACTGACAATAATACGTCGAGTTGCGTATCTTCTGCGATCTTTGGACGACCACTTCTAGGGCGATCTCGAACACGGCCTTCTTCTTGAAATTTTTTGTGAATCTTACTCACTGCAGAAATACTAATTGGGGCATGCTCCGGATGTTCTGTATTAAATAAGTCGCAAACTTCTCTAACTGAACGAGCCCTATCCCCAAAACCAATCATCATCAATATTTGAATACGTTCCCTCTCACTTAAAACCATTTTTAAACAGATTTTTTTAACTTACGCACAATTCGTATTTGACAGAATGTCACAAATAAAACAAAATGTGTTTGAAAAATAATCGACTTTAAGCCAACTATGTTTTTTTTAAAGACAAACTTTTCCATTTTCGAAGAAGTAATTAAATTTTCTTAAGTAAAATGAAAAAAATTGTTACAGTCATTTAGACAATTAAAAGATCTATCAAAAATAAAATTAAAAATGCGACGCTTCCATTTAAATTTTTTTTGATGACATCATAACTTTTTCAAGGTCATCAAAAATTCCAAACAGATACCATCAGCCAGTAGTTTTTTGAAAATACTAATTGACCTGTTTTTGCATTTTTCTCAAAAATCATCCGTTTCGATTTTACTTGGGTGTTTCCAGACTTTTTGGACACACAGTATAGTTTACATAAGCGTCCCTAGTTGTAGTCTTTTGTTCTTGTGTTTCCTGCCTGTAAATACCTTAGTCACCCAGCCCCCCTTTTTTCGAAAATTGAAATTCTAAAGGGTGTTCCAGGTTGTTTTAGTTGTTCTAAACATTGTTCAAAAGAATCTCCGGACAAAAATCAAAATTGTCAGAGATAATCGGAAAAAACGAGCTTTTGCCGGCCCCCCCTTTCTTAAAAATTGTAATTCTGACGGTTGTTCCAGGTTGCTCTAAGTTTGTTCTCAACTGTTCCAAAGTATTTCAAAAATAAATAATAATTGGCCGAAAAAATGGCAAAAAGCAATTTTTCGCCAATGCCTCTTTTTTCGAAAATCGAAATTCTGACGGTTATGTTCGGTTGTTCTAGGTTTGTTTTAATTTGTTTCAAAGTATTTCAAAGAAAAAAAATCAGAATTTGCCGAGATAATAGGAAAACACGATTTTCTCACAGTTCCCTTTTGCGAACATTGAAAGTCTGAGGGTTATTTTAGGTTTGTTCTAGACATTATTCTAATACTTCAGAACCGTATAAAAGATATTACAAAAATACGACATCCAAAAGTGAGAAGTTAGCCCCCCTTTTTTTGAAAATCTAAATTCTGACGGTTGTTTCAGGTTTTTCTATGTATGTTCTAAATTGTTGTAAAGTATTTGAAAGAAAAAATCGAAATTGACCAAGATTTATAATAAGTATCTAATATAAGTAGGAAATATATATTTTCCCAAGAGATTAAGGGGGACTGTTAGAAAACCGTTTTTTCCTATTAATTCGGTCAATTATGATTTTATCTTTGAAATACTATGGAACAATTTAAAACAAACCTAGAACAACCGTCAGAATTTAGATTTTCGAAAAAAGGGGGGATAACTTCAAACTTTTGGATTTGTTTCTTTTTTTTGCAATATCTTTTGATATATAAGAGATACGGTTTTGACGTATTCGAACAATGTTTAGAACAAATCTAGAACAACCGTCAAAATTTTAGTTTTTGCAAAAACTGGGTCTGACTTCATACTTTTAGCTCTCATTTTCCCCCATTTTCTCGTCTGATTATGATTTTTTCTATGAAATACTTTGGAATAATTTAGAACAAACCTAGAGCAACCTAGAAAAATCGTCAAAATTTAAATTTTCAAGAAAAGGGGGACTGGCAAAATCTCGTTTTTTCCGATTATCTCGGCCAGTTTTGATTTTTCCCGAGATTCTTTGGAACAATGTTTAGAACAACTAGAACAACCTGGAAAAACCCTCAAAATTTCAATTTTCGAAAAAAGAAGGGCTTCAATTATCTCGGCCAAATTTGACATTTCTTTTAAAATACTTTAGAACAATTTAGAACAAACCTAGAACAACCTGGAACAACTGTCAGATATCCGATATTCGAAAAAAAAGGGGGGCTCTTCACATACTCGAAAAAGACACATGTTAATAAATGTCGAAACACTCAAGAAAATGTAGTTTTATTTATGGTATTTATGGCCGCTATTTGCCAAGAAAAGAAAAAATTGTTTTAATTTAGGAACATTATCAATACGAACAGGGCGGCAAAAATAAGTTCTTATTTTTATTTTCATATTATATACGTATATATATGTGTGTGTCTATTTCTAACAAAAAAATAGGTAAACAAATTGCGAGAAGCAATATTCACACTCTAAGTACAAACAGTGTTTTTATGACGCACCTGTTATTTACCGCCTTTTATTCTGCATTGCTGTATAACTTGTGTTAGCAAAGTATGCCGGAGAGTTCAGACAAAAAATAATGTGCATACTACGCCTACAGTTTGTGTAATTAGGAATTGATCATCAAAAAAAAGCACATTTAGCAGAAGATTATTATAGATTTTGTAGTACATATAAATATAAAAAAATTCGTTAGCGGTAGGTAGAAGGATATACATTTTGAAAAAGAATTAAATTCCCATCTTACGAATCAAAAACAAATTGTGTGTTCTATTTGCAAAAGAAATATTTTCAGCGTCAAAAAAAAGTGGAGGTATATCTTTCAAAGAACCAGCATAAAATACCATAAATATATTGGAAATTATAACTCATTTTTTTTTAGGGAGACACGAACACTTTTCGTAAAAGTGCCCAGATTATATATCTACTACAATATCCAAGAGAATAAAAACTCATTTATCCCCAAATATTTACACATTTGTACCCGCCGTCTAGACAAACTGTTGGTCGGAAATCTATCCCTACCTTCTGCCTATTCTCTTGAGTGTAATGTGGGCTGCCTAATTTTAATTTCTTTTATATCAAATATCTAAGAAAATATCAATTTTGAAAAAAAAAGACTTCATGGCGAGCAAGAGTTTTAAACGCTCTATTAAACAAAAAAAAAATTATTCTTCTATGTTAAGAAATACAGGAAGAAAAAGAAAAAAATGGTTCGACGTTTTATTTTTTTTTAAACACATTTAAAGACTATTTTGAAAAAAGGGCGTCATAGATACATTGCATTCATTCATACGTATATAAGAAAAAATAGTGCATTGCTTCATGTTACCAAATAAGCAAGTAAAAAGAAAAAAAACGGTTACATGTAATAGCATATACCTATAATTTGGGTAGCCCGGAGCCTTAACCAAACATATGCTGCGAATATTAGTCATTTCTGTCCATTGATACAGAATTTCTTGACTTCAGCGCCACTTATCGAATGTTTTGTATTGATTCAGTATAGACAACCAACTATACACTGTATAGTTGGTTGCCTACATTCTAAAAATTAAGTATTGATTTAGTATAGGCAACCCAAATCACAGTGTATAGTTGGTTGTCTACATTCTAAAAATGAACTATTGATTTAGTATAGGCAATCCAATTTACACTGTGTATAGTTGGTTGCCTACTTTCTTAAAATTAAGTAATGATAGGCTATTTTCCGCTTATTGAGGATATAAATATGCTCTGAAAATATCAAGATTATATATATAATATATACGAGGGTAGTCTGACAAGTTTCCGACCTAACAAAGATATAAGACATTTTTCCTACAAAATTATTTTTATTTCTCTACATAGTCTGCTTGTAAGTCTATACACTTCACCCAGCGATGTTCCCATCTCTCTAGCCCGTCCAAATAGTACGTGGATTTTTGCCATGGCAACCGTTGAGGTGTGAGACGGCGCGTTGTCTTGGTGGAACAAGATTTTTTTTTTCTGCAAATGTGGTCGTTTTTTCGCAATTTCTGGCTTCAGTTTGTCAAGTAATGATGCGTAGTATTCTCCTGTAATGGTTTTCCCTTTTTGCAGATAATAAATAAAAATAACTCCAATTAGAAAACATTGACAAATATAAAATACATTTTATATTTGTCATTGTTTTCTAATTGACAACCAGTTGTCATATTGTTATTACTTTTATTTCATTGTATGCCACTACTACCAAGAAGATTTTCAATTTTTCAATACATATATATATATACCTATATGTGATATTAAATTTTTATTGGACGATTTTTAGGTCGTTATACAAGTTTTAAATAATTTTAAAACTCGCTAATTTGCAGTGTTTGAAAATTATAATTTTCTAATTTTACCACTGACTATTAATTAATTAGGTAATTTTTTTAAAAATTACCGACACGGCTGAGATTATATATATATATATATAAAAAAAACGTCACGACCGTTTAAATGTGTCAGTCATGGCAGTAATTTGTTAACAATATTTCACATCAACCTTTATTAACATTTTAATAAATATAGAATATTAATTACAAGCCAGATTTACATGACGTAAATTCCAGTGATGCATTGACACTATGTATACATTTTGAAACCGGAAGTTGTGAGTCAAATGGTACCACATTCACGAAATTTTTGTAACCAATATATATATTTATTAACATATATATCTTTCTCTTGGTGTTAGCGACCTTAAATAACTCAATAATACATAGTTTTAAACGTTTCGACAATTTTTTATTGCCTTCATCAGTAAAACTGTAAAGAAAAATACAAATTTTAATTAAATACAGGAACGGTCACATCTAAGCTTTTGAAACTTACCTATAAAATTTATTGTTTTATGTTATTGTATATTCATAATACCTGACAAGGTATTTTCAATACCATAAAATATACTTCTTATTAATTTTGTAAATGTTATAGCATTTAGAAATAAAATTAAATCAATCTTGTTTTGAAAAACTGTCAGACAGAAAATTATTGAGTTATTTAAGGTCGCTAACACCAAGAGAAAGATATATATTTTATTATAAACGACCAAGAATTAATTTTATTATATTTATTAACTATATATAGGTAGAAAACTTGTATTTTCCAAATCTCAGTTGTGTTACTGCACATTACCATCTTTAGCGATTGCAGAACAGATAACTTTGTAATATTTTGACCTATTCAAATAATGCTATAATATGTATATATGTATAGCATATAGTTGTATTGTATTTTATAGAGAGGAAGCTCAAGAATACATCAACATTGATGCTATAAACTCACTATTCGTATTGGGCCGTTCAGTCGGCTTTATCGGTCACTACATGGACCAAGAGAGACTGAAACAAGGCTTGTATAGACACCCATGGGACGACATTTCCTACGTACTTCCAGAACAATACAACAATGAATGGGAGCGTAGGTCTTATAGGAACGCAATGCATTTTATTGTAATTGTTTCCATATCCTGTACTTGTAAGTTAGAAGATTCTAGCTTTATTAGTTGACCATTTTCTTTTCATATGGCAATCTAAAATGATTTATACATTCACCCATCACCTGTTGCTGATAGAAAAATCGTATTTATTATTGTTTTCAATGTAATTTATATATTTTTATATGTATGTGACTAAGAAGGTATTGTTGTATTGTTATTGCATTTCATTCAAAATAATTTGTTTATATGTATATTTTGACTTTAATAAATTTTATTTCCATAATGTTTTGTCGTATTTATATACTTTCCGTATGAGAGATGAGAAGTTCTAATTTAAAATCATATCAGTATGATAGAAACGTCAGTAACAAGAAAAATAAAAAAAAATACTTGACTTTGTACAGGCAACCCAAATTACACTTTTGGTGTGTAGTTGGTTGCCCACATTCTAAAAAGTAAGTATTGATTTAGTATAAGCATTTTTCGATAGTCTAAGGGCCGTTTGCACCGTAACAATTAAGCCTGGTTTAACGTTAAGTGCAGCTTAAATTTTAAAATTCGTTTGCACAGTATGCAAAGTGTTCCTTAAATCTCTTTAAGGAGAGTTTAATTTAAGCCCGGAATTTTGAAGGCTTAACGGCCCCTTAACCTAAAGAAAAATTACAAGCTTGCGCACTTTACAACATTGAATATACATACGTACAATATCGGAAATGGCGGGAAATGCCTCTGATGTAAATTTTGTCAACATCTGTGAATGTTTTCGTTGTTTTTTATGATCAGTTGTTCACTTTGTAGTAGCAGATATGAACTTTTTGGATGAAGAAGAGGATTTGTTAAATACATATATCAAGTTAGTTTTGTTCCCCTATTATATAAAATATATATGTTTAACGTGACACCTTTGATAATACTTACTGCAGTTTGAAAGAAACAAAAATTTAAAACTAATGGGTGCTCACAGCCACAAAAACGTAATGTTGTCAACAGTTATGATTATTCAAAACTTTATGGTTCAAAACAAACCCATCTGCAACAAAATCGTCCTGCTTTCTTACCGACAGAGATGGACAAGACGATTTGATAATCAGTTTTTAGTTTTGTAAACTACTAAAAGCTAAATTTACTGTGATTTAGACCAAATGAAGGAACAAAATACAGCATTGCCAAGTGTATTCAGAACTTTGCTAAACCTCCTTTTATTTCTAACGGTGCAATGGATTTAACTTTAAGCTACACTTAATTATTTAAGGATCCTTAGGTAAGCTACCCTTAAAATTAGAACGGTGCAAACGGCCCTAAACAATCTAATAAAGGCTTCATCATTTAATTCTGTAAATGCCCGATCTCACCGACAAATCTTAAACTATGAAAAATTTAAGTACTGCTTAAATATAAGTGTTACTTATTTTTCTATTTAGTTGCACCGTTTGATTTAAGTCACGACTACGATAATATCATGAAGATCTAGAGTGTCAAGTATATCTGATTCAATAGATATAGTTGTCAAATTTATTAATCGTTCTTGAATCGTGCTGGTTCTTAAGTAATTTTTAATTAATGAAAGTTTGGAAAATGATCGTTCGGCTGACGCCACTGAAACCGGTAATGTTAAAATTACTCTTAGAATAATTACTAAATTAGGAAAATGATTGTGTAGGTCATGTTTTATAATATACTCTAAAATTTCAAAGGGGCCACAATTTTTTTCTAAATTACACGTCACAAGTATACATATTTCATCAAACAGTTCTGATCCATCAACATCTTTTTCGTCATTATCAGTTAAATTTGTAAATCCATACAGTATTTTCGCAAATCGTGTTTTGAGTATTTTTCCATTTTTTCCAATTCTGAAAAATTATACAAAAACCCAAAGTGATTACAATGTTCTTTAAATAGTTGAAAACGCTCTTCTAATGAATTTAAAGTCGTATCTAGAACAGCAAAATAGAAATTACGTCGAAAACTGATTTTAGAATCATTTTCGATTTCATCTCCGTGTTCATAATCAAAATGGTTTTCTTTTCGTCGAGCTCTAACTGCTGTTGGCATGAAAAAAGTGATGTCTGTCTCAAGAAGCTCTGCAATCGTACTACCTTCTTGAATAAATTCATTGAAACTATTATCTGATCGTTTTTCTTGAATATATTTAATTGTTTTACTCAGTATCTCTAAACACTCTTTAATGTTACTTGATATTTTTTGGAACATTTTACTTACTATATTAATATGCAACAAAATATCGTACCAAATTACTACCGAACAAATAAATTTGAATGATCGAATTTTGTTACACAGACAGGTTGCTTGATGTCGTACTTTTATCTCTTTTTTAAGATCATCAGCTATTTCCAATAAAGCGTCATAATTTTTTTCCAAATCGTACCTTAAAGGCCGTACAGATTCTATTCTACTTTCCCATCGTGTTTCAGATAATGGTTTCAGTGTTAAATTGTGGACATGCTTTTTTAAAATATCCCAACGTTGTGTAGAAGAAGAAAAAAATGAGTAAAGTTCTTGTACACAACTGAAAAAATCAACAGTTTCAAAATTAACATTGGCTGCGTCGTTTACAACCAAGTTTAAGCTGTGTGCAGAGCATGGTACAAAAAATGCTCTAGGATTAATATCTAGAATTTTCTGTTGCAATCCATTGTGCTTTCCTCTCATATTTGCCCCATTGTCATATCCCTGTCCGCGAATATTTTTAATATCTAAATTTAAAGAATTTAAGTAATTCTGGATAACTATAAACAAATTTTCTGATGTTGAACTAAATATTTGGCAAAATCCTAAAAAGTGTTCGTGAATTTCTATAGTTTTTGTTTGAAAATTCATTCTAACAAATCTAATTATAACAGTTAGTTGTTCTTGATGCCCGCTGTCAGGTGTACAGTCTAAAATTATAGAATAATATTTGCAATCTGCTAGTAAATGTAATATGAATTTTTTTTTATTTCATTAGCTAATAAACCTATGAGCTCATTTTGAATTTTATCTCCTAAATAGGTTGGCATATATTTATTTGTGTCTTTTGTAGATTGTATCCTTCGTATATGTGCAGACATAGTTGGATCAAAATTGGAAATTGTTTCTATAAATTTTAAAAAATTTCCATTATTTTGTTCAAATAATTGATTGTATCTGCCCCGAAATGCTAAATTTTGTCTTGCTAAAACTTGTATAATATATACAATACGCAATATAACATCATACCAATGCTTTTTTTCACGATCAAAAATTTTTTGTTCCTGTACATCAATAGCAGTTTTTCTTTTTAAAGCTTGTGCAAGGTTTACATACTGCTTAAAATTAAAATTATGTGACTCACTTTTTTCATGCCGCGACAGTAAATGCGACAAATGTTGCCAGTCGTTTAAACCTCCTTCCGCAAATTTGTTATTTTTAAAACCAAGTAGTTTACAATAGAAGCAGAATACACAATCTTTAGAAATTGAATATAGAAGCCAGACTCGTTCACATTTTTCGCCATTTACCAAAGTACGCAAATAAAAATTGTCAGAAAATTTTATGTTTTTATCGTTTTTGGGATATGGATTTTTTTTTACTTGCATAGGCGTATTTTGAATCAACAATTGTCTCTCTGTATGTGATAATATTTCCGGCCACAGTCCTGGATCTTCACTCAAAATTGGTTCTGTGGACCGTTGGCTTTTGACTGCTGTTTCTAATGAAGAAATTTCAAGTAAACTTTTTCCCTTTGATTCTATTATTTCTTCTTCACTGCTTGTGCTGCTGACATCAAACTCTGATGTATCACCACTAGTTGACGATACGGGTTCTTCATTTTGCAGAAACTTTAAAATTGCTCCTTTTGCCTTTTCTCTTTCTTGCTCTTTAACTAGTCGTTTTTGTTTATATTGGGCACCCGAAAGTCGTTTACGTTTAAACATTTTTTTTTCTCATCAATTACTGAAATGATTGTTATTTAAGCCCAAGATATGATTAAAAAATCTGTATATTACCTCTTGACTTCTTAAATTAAAATAGCACTGGCCACTGTGTTTAATGTCTTGCACTAAGCATACAACTTGAAAATTTTCGAATACTCGAATTTATGTTTTTAATGTACAAAATTACAGAGAACATACTAGAACACAGCGCAGATCAAATACAACTGAATAGAAATGTCAGCGGGACAGACGGTTTCGGAGAGTTCTCGGAACTCAGAGATCGGCTCGACTCGGCACTGACGTCAGGAGGACCGAGCAATGGGATGGGCGCGGTACTCGAGTCGCACGTATCGGAGAAATACGGTCGAAGCGTGGAGTTGTTAATAGAAATAAAATAATTTCGGTATTCAGTGGTGCCTTATGACAATTTCAACGGAGTCAGCAAGCTATTCTTTTAATTTAATTTTCCCACAAAACAAAACCCAAAGTAGCGATAACAAACTATTATGATAGGATTGATAGGAGCTCAAGTTACGTTACGTAGTGTAGTAAGTGGATTGTTAGTCAGCATTCGATAAAATTTTATGAAATTATTTATTTATTTTTACATTTTGCTTTTTTCATCGTGGAAAAATTTGCTGAAGGCAATGCAATTTTGCCGCCCCTCTGAGGTGCCGCCTGTGTTCGGGAACACACTTGCCACTAGGGCGGCGCGGCCCTGCTTCCACCTGCCAACCATAATCAGCTGATAGACGCAGTAATTCAAGTTTGGGAAAGTAGAGTGAAAACATTTAGAGAATATCACATACGTCATCACAAAGCTGCGCGAACAAAAAGTGCCAGTGGCGTAGGTGATTAAGAGGGCAGAGGTATTAGGGATGATTTTTTAAAAGCTTCATAATTGTAAAAATTATGTTTTTACATAAAACTACAATATTTCTAATGAATTAAATTGATATTAGGAAAGCAAATTATTATTTAAAGAAGTATTAATGTAATTTTTTAAAACTACCTCAATATGAATACTGCTCCTATATAGTATAATTCGAATAAAAGTATGTCAAATTAATGCAATAAATTTGTCACTTCATAAACTTTCTTATTTTAGAGAATTATTTGGAACTCAGTGTCGCAGTTAAAATTTACTTTACATTTATCAAATCAGAATAATTATTATAATTTGAAGTAGGTATTGGCTTATTCCAAGCTACAATAAAGATACATATACATATTTCATGTCGTCTAAAGAGTATATTGTTATATTTAATACAAGTTAACTTATAAAAGATATGGAAGACAAAATGATTTAGAAAATTTTATTTTTGCCAAGTAATATTGCAATACATATACAATACAAACAATAACAGTGTAATGGATGTATGTTAATACCAGTATATATAATATATGGGGTATAAAAAAGAGACAAATTGTTTATTTTTTTAATTTAAAGTGTTACAAAAGATTTAAGAAAAGTAACAGAACATCCAATTCTGCATGTTCATTTGTGGCTGTTTAAGCCTAATCACTTTTATTCAACTTGTTCTAGGACTGGTTGATCAGCATCATCACCTTCAATGTCAGTGTCATCATCGATATCACTATTTTCTTCATTATCAGTTTCTTCGGTGTTAACTGTAAAAACTAGATTGTCAGTTACATCATCTAATAAATGCTCCGTTTGCAAATAATTTTCAACAACTTTATCTACGTGGCTACAAACAGATGCCCACTCTTCTACATTTACTGATGCAAATTTTTCTCGAACCAAATTTTCGACATCTGCTAACTTAAAAGTTACATTTCTGGTTCCAACCCAATTCTTTACAATTGCCCATATCTTTTCTATTGGATTTAACTCTGGGTGATAAGGAGGCAACCTCAATACATTGTGTTTATGAGCCCATAATAGTGTATCCAGTTTATATGTGGGATTTTCACTTTTATTTTTCTTTATTAATTCATATAACTCCGGCTTTGTCCACTTAATATCAAACACTATATTGCTTGCTACAAGCCAATCTATCATTTCTGCCTTTTTGGAGGATGATGTTGGATCACGTTCAAGTTTTACATTGTGGTATGATGCATTATCGATTACCAGTACACTTCTTGGTGGAAGATTTGGCAGTAACTGTTTATTGACCCAAGTGAAAAAGTTTGTTGAATTCATTTCATCATGGTAATCACCAGATTTTGTACCTATAAAAACAATGGAAATAATAGCAACAATAATTTTAACAACTCTGATAAATTTAATACGAAAATTTTAAAGTATAATTTGTATCTTATGCATAGATCAATCTACACAATAATTTGAATGTTACATATTTTGTGTAAAAAAGGTAATATATAAATACCTGATTTAAATAGGAGTAATGCATTTTGAATAAAACCCATTTTTCCACCAGCATGAACCATAATCAAACGATTTCCTTTTGAAATTGGTTTCTTCAACCCAAGCAAAGAATTATCTGACCATTCTTTAGATTGTGTATGTGTACTGTGAATGTAGGATTCATCTGTAAATATAATGGGTCTATTTTCATGTATGTAACTTTGCAATTGTTTTAAATATTTTATACGTTTTGAACGTATATCATATGACTCCATTAAAATTTTTCTCTTGTCGCCTGTTTTCTGCCATCTAGAAAGAAATAAAATATTTATTTCTTGTTATATTGTGAAAAAACACTATTATTTACTTAAATCCCATCTTCTTTAGCACCTTCGATAATGTTGTAAGTCCACCCATGAATGGTATGCCATTCTCTATTATTTTATCATAAATACCTGTAAATAAATGAAGATATAACAATTATAATTTATATGGAAATATTTATCGTTACCCTTCAAACTTGGACGTCGTTTTTCATGTATATAGAAGTTGTGAATGATGCTACGTATTGTGTCAGTATCTTCTGGACGAAGTGTACTTCTTGTGCTTTTGCGAGGTCTTGTTTTGTGTGGGGTACTAAATGAAGCAACTTTTCCGGAATTTACATCCTCAGCTTCTTTAGCAATATTTCTGTATGTCACATCAGAAATTCCAACCGCTCTCATTAACCTCTCTTTGTAATTTGTTAAAGGAATTATCGGATGCTTATTTTCTGCTTCTTCCTTCATAAATTTTAAAACATTGGCAATTATTTCTCTTCCTTGGCTATGTATAACTTTGCCTTTTACGCCAACTTTCTTCGATGATGAAGCCATCACTGTAAAAATAATTTCTAAGTATGGGTAAATTGTAGTATATGGGTGCAACCGATTTTTGACAAAATGACTAGTGTACCTTATAGAGGACGTCTAATTGAACAACTTTTACTTATAAATTAATCGGCGCAAACGTACAGGAACGGAGATAATTAATAATTAAGGTGCTCACCGAGTGGATTTTCCATGTCACATTTTTAGTGGTATCTGTTATACACACCGTTGAAATTATGAAAATGGTAATAAATGATGTGTATTTCACTTTACCACACAACAATTACATTTGATTTTTATGTTTTTTAATCACTTTTCTGCGATTTTAAAATTCTAACATAACCTTTAACATAGCCTTTCTGTTTAGGTTATGTTAGAATTTTAAAATCGCAGAAAAGTGATTAAAAAACATAAAAATCAAATGTAATTGTTGTGTGGTAAAGTGAAATACACATCATTTATTACCATTTTCATAATTTCAACGGTGTGTATAACAGATACCACTAAAAATGTGACATGGAAAATCCACTCGGTGAGCACCTTAATTATTAATTATCTCCGTTGCTGTACGTTTGCGCCGATTAATTTATAAGTAAAAGTTGTTCAATTAGAGCTCCTCTATAAGGTACACTAGTCATTTTGTCAAAAATCGGTTGCAACCATATACTACAATTTCTAAGTATTTATACAATAGAATAAAATATATACTTTTTCAACTTACCGATCGAATAATATAGAAATATTTTGTGTCTTGATAAAGACAATTATTTAAAGAACAATATTAACAATATTTTACTAAATTCAAAGAAGCAGCAATAAAACATAAACACCAATATAACCTAATCGTAAACGACCCGCTACTGTTTTACAAACACCCCTAAACTGGACCGGATGGGATATAATGAACTCGTCCAACTCTAATACGATCATAGCGCATTATGACGTATGTGATATTCTCTAAATGTTTTCACTCTACTACTCATGAAGTCGTTCAAAATTTGATCTACAGTATGCTAAAACGCATGGAAGCAGTAATTAGAAGTAGAGGACATACATGATATTAGAATAGCTTTAAGTCCATAAATTCTATTGTTTTCGTTTGTTTTTTTGTTTACATGTTTGTGTTGTTTTCAAGAAAAGTTTTTTTAATAAAAAAAACTATTAGAAATAAGGCTATGTTTCATGTTTCGCTGATTACATTTACAAGCTACTAACATTTACAGTACCTAACAATAAGCTTTCACGAAATTTTTTTTGCAGTATTAAATTCATTCATTAAATTTTGTCCACGAGTTTACACAGTTCTTTATGCATAGGATATGTGTGATATAAATAAAACAAACGAATATTAATCCAGTATTTATTGGGCTGGGCAAATGTTCAACCACAACAGAGCAGGCCAAACAGTAAAGTTTTTCTCATAATTAATACAATGTTATGTACAAAAACAGACATAAAAGTTATTGCACGCGCGACCGTCTTGTCGACACGTGACAGATAACCCTAACACTGGATTACTTCTTCTCTTTTGTATTTTTGATCAACAACGGGAAGAATTTCGTCTAGTATGCAAATAGAATTCGAAGAACATGGAGAGGAGGAGACTCACAACAAAACTACATCCCATTGACGAACAAAAAAACTACACCGGGCTACACATCATTAACATAGAAACAGGTACCTCTAAAAATATATACATAAAAGATGCAAAATAAATAATAATACAATTTTCTCTTCAATTTTATTTATATTTATTTAATTCTTTTTTATAATTCGAAAAAGGTCCATAGAAAGAAAAGAAAACGTCTCTTTTTTTTACATTTACATACAAAAATGTTCTTATTAATCAATGACAAATAGATTGAGGTTTGAGAAGAGGGGGGGCAGAATGTGATGTTTTAAATTAAAATTATTTAATTTTCTTTAAGTGGACGATTTTCAACGTACTAATCTAAACAAAATATTTATATATATATATGTATATGTATGTATATATAGAAAAATTCCATGATTTGATAATGGAAATAGAAAATATTCTATTTAATTTATAATACAAGTTATATATATAATATTTACAACAAGGTGAAAATAAAATTAAAACAATTTTAATTTTCGCATATACTTCATTTTATAAAAATTAAAAGTAATGCACATGCGCAGTGTTAACAAAATATCAATCACTGTACAATGCGCTGTTTTATTTATACTTCCTCGTCCTTTTCTATTATCAAATCATGTTCACAAAAGCAAATTGCGGTTTTTCCTGTGATGTATCAATTTTTTTAATTTCTTGTATTACCTCTATTTTTTTTTAATTTTAGTAAAAAGTTACTATAAGAATAAATAAGCATAATAGTACAGTGTTTTTTTCGGTTTATCTTCTTGCGTAGTGAGAACTAATTTATTACAATTAAAAACTTATAAACAATAAATACATTTATAAAAATATAATGTACAATTTATAAACTCACTTAGTTACTTCATTTTTTACATTAGCAACTACTACTTAATATAAGCAATATTTCATAATTTGATTATGTTGATGTTTTATCATTTTTTTAAAAATTCATTTTAGGTTCATTATTTTTTTCCCTTTTTTTTTAAATAATATTTCCACGATTCTTATTAAAACGATAAAATGCAATATAAATATACCTCAGAGTAAAAAAAACTACACACAGTCACCTTTCATTCATCTATCAAAACTGGGTGATGATATGATGGAAACAAAATGTTTCCATGTGTAGAAAAGTCAATTTAATTACACCCAAACGATCACGTTTGGGCACGACCTTTGGTTAAACAAAAAAGTCCAACCTGTTTAACGTAAAGTAGGTAAGCTATAAGACCAATAAAATAATTAACGATAAAGTGACGTAGTAATTATTAATAATAATTAGAAACAATAAAATCAGCTTCCATTACTCGATTAATTAATAAATTACACGTTTCTTATATCACTGTGTGAAGTCTATTTGATTCGTACGCATAATTACGAAAAATAACAAATGCAACACACATTTATTTGATCATTTCTCACATATTGTAACGAAATGATAATATGTACATGTATTTAAATAGAAAACAAACAATCCATGCCGGAAAAAAGTAAAAAAAAAGCGATTCTTGTAGACGTGAAAGAAATACAAAATTACAAAATGAAATACTAGGTGTTATAAATTAAAAATGTCAGTTACAATACATGCCATGTAATATGAATTCTGCACCAAAAAAAAAAACAATTTAATCAGTGAAATCAGCGCATATTGGGCATTTTGGCAATTTCAATGTACACTCATAGTTTCCTGTTTTACTTAATGCAAAATCTATATGAAACTTAATAATGCAATAATAGCTGAAGCAACTTTACTAGAAGTTTAGCTACTGTTTGTAGTTATAATAGTTGTGACATACTTATGCCATTTCGATGATTGTTGGTTAAGTAGAATGAATTATATGAATAGATATTAACAGTTATATAAAGAGTTAATTATTAAATGGGGAATTTCTATGTTTATAATTATTTTGTATTCAATAATACTTTCTTCGCATTTGGGCGTATAAACAGTTAAGAAATAAATTATATTAGTAATACTACTATTTAGGATTTCATTTTTGGTTTATATAACTTAATTTTTGTAGAAGATCTATTTCACTGTTTCTTTATACACATTCAGCAATTGCCAATATGTATCGTTACGTTGTGGGAGAGCATACTATGACGCAGTTCCAAATTTTTGAAATATTCTTTTTCACTTTTGATACACTGTTATGAAATCATTTTAAGTCGCGTACGTTAGTTAGCTCCAGTCAAATAAATGCTATATTTTGCAGGCAATTAATGGGGGGGGAAATTCAACTTGAATAATAGATAGTAGAGAAACACGTCATTATTATACAAACGTTGATTGTATGCTAAAGCCACTCAGTAAAATATGTTATCATCAGACAACCGAACATAGGCTAATGGTTAGTAGCCAATTATATACATTCCTAATAAATTAATGTTTTGAACGTATATCTATACATACAAATCAACTAAATTAGTACTGTTGTACAGCAACAATTTAACAAATGTTTGTCTCCCATTTCCTAATAATTAAGCTTGTACGATATAATATTTATGAATTTTCATATTATAAGGTGTCTAAATACAGGTGTCCCAGAAATAAAAAGACGGAGTAGCAGATATGTAAAGTCCGAACAGAAACAGGCCCAAATATACCGCAATAACGAAGAAATTAAAATTTTAATTTTCTATGTTGTTTTTTAGATAAAAAAAATTACATTACGGACCTGGCACAGAATGTATGTTTATAATTCACGTAAGAATGTTCATTTGTAAATAGAAACGAAGACGCATTCATAGGGAAAAATATGCTTTTATTTGTAAAAACGGGAAAAAAACGTTAAATCGTAAAAACATATTTTTTGCGGGATGTGTCTCAATAACGCAGCTATGTAGTCGGTTATTGACCCAGATGGGTGACCTACTTTCTTGCAGGCAATCAAAGATTGTTTTTATTTTTAAAACAGGAAGGTTGTTGCTCTTTAATGTGTTCGTAGTTGGAAACAGCTGAATATTAGAATATTCAATAAATCGTATTTTTCTAGCAGCTTTAAAATTAAAGTAATTAATGGTTTGATATTTATTATGAAGTATCTATTCCTCCTCCTTCTTTTTTAACGCAAGTAATATGGTGGTCCTGAAAAGCACCGATTGTGAAAGTGAAGCAGGTGGATATTTAGTGCAGGGTCGGCGTAAGGCCAATTGAATTCTTTATAATTTTTTTTCTGCCGTCTGCGCATGAATAAAGACTTGATATTTTGAGGGTACGTTTTTACACAATCTAGCTTCAGATTTCTGCTACTCCGTCTTTTTATTTCTGGGACACCTGTATTTATTTAAAAGGGTAAAATTCAAAAGTATCATTATTAATAGTTTATCACTGCTTGTGTGACATCGTTTTGTTCTACGTTCTATAAACAACTTGCTTTTGTTTACTGCTGGCATATATTTGACAGTTTTTTCCTTGGTTGTCAAAAGCTTACACTACTTTACCTAATTGAATATTTTCTTATGATTTACAATTTTGTTAATCAATAAAATATTTAACAAGAGTTTAAGTGTGTTTTATTTGAATGATAGATCAGTTTTGGATCAGTTCGTTTAAAAATAATGAAGTCAACAACTGATTTTGACATGTTATTTAAATGAGTGAAATAAATAAATAAATATTATATAAGTATTATGGTTGGCTGTTGGTCGATTTCAGACCACGCAAGGGCCCCAAACATGGTAGTATTACCGAATTAGCCGGGACCGACGGATTTACGCGCCCATAGAAGCAGGGCAGCACTTCATGGAAATATTTATAAATAATGGTACATGTCTAAAGGGTCATTTTAGCAAGGCAACCGATCAGAAAAACAAATTCGCATACAAATGTTATAGCAAAATGAAAATCAAAAGATTAATTAATTGTCAGTTTTTGCATAAGACTATGCATACGTCTTTATTGCAACTTTATTATCGAGCGTAATACTTATTTCCTAATATTTATTGAACTATTGAACTAAATTAAGTTCAATAGGATTCCTGATTTTAATTTTAGATTATTACCGTTTTCGTTTTTGCACTGTCATCAATTGACACATAAAATTGATAACTGTGTTTATTCATATTGGAGATGTAATATTTGCCAATCTGAAAACTGATATAAAGTTGGAAAAACATTCAGCCATCAATCGTCCACCAGTACTGCCCCGCGCGTCTACCGATTTTTCGGTAGATCTACTGAAATAGAACTCTTTACCGATCTATTGAAATATTTTTTGTACTCACCTCCTGTAAAGTGAAAGATTATGTCCCGATCGAGGCGACTGCAAAAATTGAAAAAAACACTGGCACTTTGGGACATTTAAAAAAAAATCTAACTTGATAGTAATAAAATTTAGTTTATAAAATACTACTTCCCTCGACTATTCTTCACTAAAAGTTTGGGAAATAGGAGTAATAATTAAAAATTCTTCCAATAAATTTCTGGGGCCATCTATCTGACGACATTTTAAGCGACATTCAAGCGCCATCTATTATTGACATTCCTATTGGCAGTTTATATAATATTGTAATTGAACCAAAGAAAACGCAATAAATGTACTTTAAATTTATAAATATAAGAATAAGTGCCTCGTGTTTGCCATGTGTAAGAATATAATACCTTAATTTTAGGGAAAGGTGAGTAATAGTTACATACATGAAATGCTTAAATTAATTAGGTAATCTATCTTAGGTTAGGTATGATACTAATGACATTAATCAATAATACTTTTTTAATTTAATGTTCGTACAAAAAATATTGTACACACCACTTGCGTGAAGACATCTTCCACGCATTCGCGCAATTAAAAGCACTCGCTTCCTGTGGTCGCTCGTGTTTACAATGTGCGCTCATGCGGGAAATTAGTCTTCCCGCACTTGGTTCGTACATAACTATTACGATTTTTTCACATATCACATTATTCGTCATGTAATAAATAATATGTATCTATATATCTTTTTATTTTTCCGATAAAAATTCACACAAACATATCTGAAATTAGAAATTTAATCTGCTTTGATTCATTTAATTTAATAATGTGATATGTGAAAAAATCGTAAATAAAATATCGGTAGATCGGTAAAATGAGTTCAATTTCGGTAGATCTACCGAAAAAACGATAGTCGCGCCGCAGCACTGTGTCCCACTAATAGTAGCGTGTACCGACATCTACGAAGACCTAATGTGAAGTAAATGTAGATTTTGGTTATATGTGCAACACCATTAACCAATGTTAAACCAATATATGTCCGATATTTCAGATCTATAACCAGCGATCTGCTAAATTGCAAAAAATACACACATATCTGACTTGTAACATTAACATTTAGCCGATATTGAATATTCAGCCGACTTAACGACATTGGTATTTCTTTCAAGCTACCATCCCACAAGGTATACTACCAGAGTTTATGGACACTTAAAACTTGTCTAGCGTAGCGCAATGCAAAATTACATTTTAATTCCATGTCAGATAATTGACATTATGAAGCAACTAAACCAGTGAACTATCTATCAGACAAATAAAAGACAATTTTTGTTTAAAGTACAACCGTGAAATTTACGTTTTGCGGGCACCTACTACTATTTTAAAATTTCTCCTAATCTCCACAACTGATTGTTCTGATTTATTATTATTTCCCACGGGCTTGTCATCAATAAATATTTCAATCCTCAGCGTGAAGTTAACGTTTCTAGAAAACTATTACTTGTTTTTTCATTCTAAATACTAATTAATCCATCATTTAAAAATCCGTGCTTATTAAATTGCCCGCCCTTTACACATTTTCAAGAAACTAAACTTGTAGCCTATGGCTTGATACTAAACAAAAACACTAAACACCTTTGCCACACTAAAGCGAAAAACTAAATACGTATTTCGATAACTATGTTGTCATCTTCAGTAGCACCGATTAAATACCGCGTTGTCTATACACTGTAGCATATACAGAACAATAAATAATACGCTACGTGTATAGACAACGCGGTTTTTAATGAGTGCTACTGAAGATGACAACATAGTTGTCGAAATACGTATTTAGTTTTTTTGTGTTCTAGTGTGTTAAAGGTGATTATTATTTCTTCTATACACATTTTCTTTTTATACGCAATAAGTCAACATTTTTTCTAAACGCGTCGCCACTTTAGCACTAGAAATTGATATTTCAAATGTACTTTTTATTAAAATATGGAAGCTTTTTTGTTTGGATACATTTTTTCAAACAAGAGAAGATCAGTTTTGTTCTGTATATGTAACATTGTATAGACAATGCAGATTTATTCTGCGGCGCTGATGATAACATCATTGTAGAAATACGTATTTAGCTTTTTAAGCATTTTTTGCGGTAACGGTGGTTTTAGTGATTTTTGTTGTTGAAATAAAATCAGAACGCCAATATCATATCCATAGTATTAATGGGGTGGTAGTGTAAAACTTATCGAAAAATGACATGAGTAGCAGTGACAAATAATTTTGATTACGCGTTATTCTCTTAAATGAATATAAATATATATATGTACATAATTTTTAAACCCATTAGTCTGGGTGAGAGAAAAGAAAGGGAGGGTGCCTTCTCAATTAATACCAAAGCATATATCAATGGTATAACCCTTAAACATAATAACTCTTTCTCCTCCGTCTGTGTACATTATTTGAAAGCAAAGGTACTTCTTATAAAACCGAATATATGGACTCTTCTTTCCACTCTCTATATTGCCTTAAATCTGATACTGAAAAAATAAAGAAAACCAATAATTTCTAAGTATGGTTGAATTTCTGACTTAGAAGGAGCAGGACTGAGATAAATAACAACCACAGAAACTATACTTCTGATACTTATAAAGATATACATATATGGCTTACAATCAATATTTGCATAAATTTCCGTGTAAATAAAAAAATTTTTGAAAATACTGTAACCTATAATATACAAATTAGATGAGGGTGGGGAGAATGTATTAACTCAGGGGTGCGTTCAGAAATGTTGGATAGGATACTGGCATTGTCAGGTCATATTTTATGACGTCATTCACTTGGTAAACTTGGAGCGCTTTACAATTCTGAACGCCGTAAAGCGAGTCAAGTTAGTTTGTGGCAAAAGTCAAAGGTCAAAGCTAAGCATTGCAGAGTTAGAGGTTATGTATGAAAAAATAAAGTCATCAAAGAAATAAGTCGAAAATTAAAACTAGTTAGAACAATGGATTATAATCGAAAAAATTTTTTGGATCAAATTAAAATTGTCCAAAAACAAACTGTTCAAACTCCAAGAAACACACATAGGACCAATGACTATATGATATGACATGAAATTATAATTATAACCTCAAAAAACACTCAGAACCGCACTTTAAATACCCCGACCGAATGCGCATGAATCGCCCGCTATTAACCATCATAAATAGGTGGGTGATGGAAGTAACACTCCGAGCGTCGCACTAATTATTTCTGAACGGCAATGACGTCATAATTTTGGGATATCTTTTTGTTTCTGAACGGCAAGTGTGAAATTGGAATTACACTTGGATAATATTCTTTCCTTTTCTGAACGCACCCCAGCATTATCTGGAGTTTACACATTATTTTTTTTTATTTTAATTAAATTGCAACTGTTGTCAAAAACTGATCAAACTGACACAAATTTAGTAAACACACAAAAAATCATAGAATTTGTATTTGTAACCAACATCATCTGGTGCCCTTACCGAAATATTTATTTTGTAATTTTATTTTTCATTTCAGAACACTTTATGTTGAAACCAACAAATAAATAATTCTATGTATTTAAAATTAATTTAAACACTTATCATGATAATGTCGAAAACGTTGAAAAAAAACTTAAATATATATATCTATATATTGTATAAAATCAAAAGTCAAAAAGAATTGACATTTCATCATTAAAAATATTAATAATTAATCAAAGAAGTATGTATATGGAAATAACAAAATGTATTATAGTTCTTTTTTTGTTTATCATTTTTTTTTTGACAATATCTGTTTATAAGAACCCTCTTTTTAAATATTTTCAAATAAAGGATTAAATTCTCAAGTGTAATTTTATAAATTAAAATATCCCATATCGAGAAGAGGGGCTAAAATTGGAAAGAAATACAAAAATTGATTCCAAAAAAAAAAAACTGTTATGTTACATTTTAATTTGGTTCACACACAATTCTTCTGCATCATTTTATCACAGTACCAAAACGAGAAAGTAAAAAAACGAAACGCAAATATATTTATTATTTATTGTCGTAAACGTGTGTCGCGTCTAAAAAATGACTAGATTGAAATAATCGAAACGAATTGGTGCTGTTTACTTCTGGCATGTTTCTGTATTAATTTATCCCTTATAATATATGTTGTAAATCACTGGTCAAACTGAAGAAAAAATAAATAACATAAAATTGTTCTTTCTCAATTCATACACACATCTATTAAAAATAAAACTTAATCTAATGTATGTAGTATTTGTCAACGCAAATAATTCGTATTTTCGGAATGGAATCGATGGATTCAAAATATCTTTTTAAAATAATACAAATATAGAAGCATTAATATTTTATACTGTAATAACTCCGGGCCATTAACTTAAATAATACATATTCTGGGATTGTTTGAGTAGATTCTTTGATTAGAAGCTTGGAAAAGTATATTTTATAAATATGATGATTAGAAATAAAAGAACACAAAAAATATATTCCTATTTTATGTAAAATAAATATATTACGTCAGTCAATATGTAATGCCTCCTATTTTTTCTACCTAAATAAAGCTAGTTAAGCGAAAAATTTTAATTGTTCGCCATTCGTCAAACCTTCTACAATCCACTGCAATAGTAACTTCATTCGTCAACAAGTGGCAGCACTGCAGTCGCTTGTAAAATGGCCGACATCGATGTTCGTATTAGACAGCGTTTTGTAATTGAATTTTTAAGTGCAGAAGGTGAAATGCCCAGTCGCATTCATGACACAATGAAAAATATGTACGGTTATGTAACAGTGGATATCAGCACTGTTAGACGATGGGTTCGCCGCTGTAACGAAGCTGAAGGAAAAACATCGTTGGCTGACGAAAAGCGGAACATCGATGACGGCCATTTTGTAAGCGACTGCAGTGCTTCCACTTGCTCACACAGAAAGTTACTATTGCAGTGGATTGTAGAAGACAATTTGAGGAATAGCGCCAAATTCAAAATGTTCACTTAGCTAACTTTATTTAGGTAGAAAAAATAGAAGGGATTAGACATTGACTGGCCCTTGTACAATACCTTGATGAAAAAGTACTAATAAAACATAGTTCTGACAACTATAGGAAAGTATCGAAAGAACATCGTATTGTAGAAAGGATTCATAGAAAGGAGGGTGAATTGTTTATTTGGTGCTTCACTTGAGTTAATTTATTGATATACTAATATTCATGTATATAAGAAACAAGAAAAAGGTGCAATGATTTAATATCAGACTGGTTAATAATCAAAATTTAGTAATACTGATATAATAATTACAGTGTACTGAATTTAACACTGAAGTATTATAATAAACAATAGTTAATATTACATCACTGGGTCTGACGAAGCAACTGGCACAATATAAAATAAGAGTAAATACAAAATTGCATCAACTGCACAACTCGATATGTTTACATATTAGATTGTACACATTTAAAATGATCAGCAGGATTTCTATAAAGAAGCTAAAATAATGAATAAATTACAGAGGAAAATAAGATTTCTATTGTGGTGGCGAAACACTTTTTCTATAGGTTTTAGAGCTGGCTTTCCGTTAAACCTGTTATTAGCGATAAGTGCAAGGACAAAAGCAACGCGAACTATTTACCTTTTATCTGATGTTTACAGTGGAGCTTCGATAAAAACGTAGAGTCAGGCATTATTACCTCGTGTTAATAGAAGTAATATTAAAACTGAATAAAAAATGAGTAATTCTGAAGAAGAAATTTTGGTCTCATATGCTTTAAGGTACTATATGCTACAAATTAGCAGAAAAGCAAAAATTCAGTACACCCAATGGATATTCAAAGATACAAGTTTCATCAGCTTTATCACAAAATTTATTTGTATAGTTCATTATAATATTTTGTTTCGTTTTAAATGTGTGAATTTTATTTTAGTTACACTTTTTATAGTTTTGTTTCAGTTCAATGTTAATACATTATACATCAATTACCGAAATAGCGGAGCAATTCCTTAAAGCAAACGTCTGCATACTAGCTTTCAACGTTTTGCACTGAAGCCTCGGTCTCGGTACCCGGTGTCCCGATATGAACTCATCTGTATTCCCCTATTATCGTACCCCTCCATTTCATGTTTGCATGCACATGTGTGCGTGTCTGTGTTTCCCTATATCTACTTTTATTTCAGTCAAACGGTATATTATCAAACAATTTTGAAAAAATCATTGAAGACACGGGTGTAATTGCTATGCTAGATCTATGTTTAATAATTCACAGTTGACCTAAACGTGTTTATGAACGAGTCCTAAAACAATTCTCCTTTATCGAAAGTTGGACGTCCATACTCGACAAATGCTGGGAAAATGAATCATCCGATTGTCAATGCTCTTATCGTTGCTCGGCTACTACGCCTATTTCTACCAATGAATGCAGCTAAGAAGGAAATCAAATTACAGATAACAAAGAATGATAATTGTGCGGAGAAGTAACTCGAAATAGAAAATTAATTATAAGACCAACCTATAGATGCGAGACCTAGTTTTTAAACTGTAAAATGAAGACAGGAAAGAGATTTGTGAAACTAATATACCTGGGGGGAAAATTAATATCAGACTCTACCAACTTTTTGGAGAAGAATCTATAGGCGAGTTTGTTGAAAGCTGATTATGGTGGACACACTTGGAACGTATGGGTAATGAGAGAAGAGCAAAGATTGCCGGGAGAACCATTGAAGAGAGAAGAAAAAGAGAATGGCCTAATAGGTGGATAGATGCAGTGGAAGAAAACCTCAAGCAGAGACATATTGCAAATTAGAGAGGACTTGCCAGGGACAACTGGAAAGAAGCAATACAGCTCAAGACCTAAATGGTCATCTGTTCAAGTTAAAAAGATATGCATTGAAAGGAGACCAATAAAGAAAACGTTAATTTCGACAAACATCGAAAACTACAAATGTGCATAAAAATGCCATAAGGCCACAGTATACATAATGTACAGGTGTTCCAAAAACATACAGACAAACTCTAAGGGGCGACACCAAAACAAACATTTTTGTTTAATAAACAATGTCCGCAAATGAGCCATATTAGCATAAAAGAGGAAAACTTGTTTTTCGTATTATTTTACAAAAAAAAAAAATGTTTAGAATGACATTAATAAATCAGTTTTTGTTCATGTCAACTTTTGTTTTATTGACAAATAAATGATGGTTTACAAAAATTGTTGAAAATGCTTCAATACAAAGATTAATTTCGTCGGTTCATTGACTCGCGGAGCCTATAGAATAATCCGGGATAGCCTCTACGTGTGAACAACTCACCATTACTCTTGCTAGGAGATCTTCCTCATTACGAATAGGTGTTTCATAAACTAAAGATTTCAGATAACCCCAAAGGAAAAAATCCGCCTGGCCCGCGCGTTCTCCTGATCTCAACCACCTAAATTGTTTCCTTTGGGGTAATCTGAAATCTTTAGTTTATGAAACACCTATTCGTAATCAGGAAGATCTCCTAGCAAGAGTAATGGTGAGTTTTTCATATGTAGAAGCTATTCCCGGATTATTCCCTAGAGTCCGCGAGTTAATGAATCGACGAAATCAATTTTTGTATTGAAGCTAATGGCCGACATTTTCAACAATTTTTATAAACCATCATTTATTTGTCAATAAAACAAAAACTAACATGAAAAATAACTGATTTTTTTATTAATGTCATCCTAAACTTTTTTTTGTAAAATAATACCAAAACAATTTCTCCTCTTTTATGCTAATATGGCTCATTTGCGGACATTCTTTATTAAACAAAAAATGTTTGTTGCAAAGGTCATTTTGAAATGATCATAAAGCTGTATAAAATATTATGTATTAAAAATCCTCCTTATTTGTGTTCACAAATACCACTGATGTGTACGAAACTCAGTACGATAATACAAAATAATAAATATAAAAAAATAATTCATACTTTACGAAAAAAAATAAATTGAAATTCTTCCATATCATGGTCAAATATGTCATCTAAAATATTCTTAGTGAATATATGGAATCTTAATTTATTAACGAATAGATTTTCAAAAGAAGACATATCTATAATCAATATTTAAATATCATTTAGAAAATAATGATAAAAAAAATTGAAAATAATAAGATTGATGACCCGCTATAAATATTGGATATCCTATATTCTATAATATATATTAAATTACATTTCTAATAGACAAAACAGTATCTGAAAGCCCAATTTACGTTATATTCTTTTACACAGATGAATATGTAGTACAAATTGATTTTTTTCACTTTGTTTACCGTTCAATATAATATATAATTATATATTTATATTTTATATATATATATAAGATAGGGCCCAATTATCTTTCTTTTAACATTATCTTCATTATTATTAGTGTTATTATCATTATTATTCAATATATGTGCCCGACTTACACTAGGTTAAAAAAGGCATTTGAAAAATATCTCAATATATATTATCCATACTTTTATATATATTATATATCAATATTTTTTTTAAATATGACGTATCAATATTATATCATTTTTTCTTTCTTTCACATATTTCATTTATCTTTAATTCTAGGAATCATTACCAGTTGGTTTTGTCGTTTTTTTCTTTGTTTTTTTCCTTAAATTGTATTTACTGTTAAATATCTGTCTTAAAAAACACACGAGGGGGGAATTTTTACTGTATCTACTACATTTAGAAGCGTTAATATTCTTTTCTTCATTATCATTATTATTAATATTATTATCATTACTAGAGTTCGCGCGTCAAAATCTATCTTACAGTGTTATTAATATTATTTTAAAAATTTCTCAGGCTACGTACATTTTATACACATTTTTTTGGAGTTTTCTTCATAATTTTTTTGTTTTTTTACAATAAATGTATGTATATTTTCTAAAATATATTTCGTTTCGATGTTGGTCCAATCCTATATGCGTATTTTGAAAATGTGAAATTATGGAATCTGTTTTACAGGATTTAAAAAAGGAAATCAAAACCAGGGAGTGGATTCCATCAACGTTGAGTGCTGCTTCGCAATCGACCAGCAATCTTTGTGACCGCTGCATCCTCTTGTTCTTCCATCATCTTCTCCTTGAGGATGAACGATGATTTCGAGTCCGAAACTTTGTCCAATTCCGCCATCGCCTCCTGAATTGCGTTCTCTAGTTGGGTGTTCAGTTTCCGACTTCTGAAAAATTGGTAAGCGGAATTTCATATACGTTTTTCTAAAAACATTTTTTTTCTAAAATTAAATTTAATCTTAAGAAATCGAGCAATTTGTATTATTTTATTGGATTCCCAACTTTCAGATTTCCATATCTACAATTTTGAATTAAATCATTTTAACGACTTGTCATTATTATAAACAAAAGACTAGAAGAAATGGAATAATAATGCTAATTTTAACTTTAGTTGAAGATCCTTCTAAAATCCATTTCTGAAATCTAGTAATTTACATACACATTGTGTTTAAGTCTGAAAACTCACAAAAAAAAACCAAATTAGCAAAATATCCAAAAATTAACGACACTATCTTAATTTAAGAAATATTCTAACTGAGCCCTTGAAAGAGCCGAAAAATTTTTTTCAAATTTAAACCTGTGATTTGGAAAATAAAATAAATATTATAAGATTAATTGTTGGAGAAATTTAAAAGTGTAAGATGAGTGTCGGCTAGCAGGCGGAGTTTCGCCATACGGGATTTATCGGTTCTGAGAACACTAACAGAGATGCGTATATTAAGGTTTTAAGATTCTCTTTCACAGTACACGTTGATTAGAATGATATGCCTAGTGTCCATTTAACACATATAAAAGGAACGGTGCACGCATAAATCAGTGCCTTACGGCTGCAACTTAAGATGACTATCCCTTTCACACCACCTATTATTAGAATGACTGTGCAAAACGTATGGTGTACAAAAATCAGAAAAATACACGACGCGCCCACTTAAAATCGGAATTATTTCAATCTGTAACGTTTACCACGAGTATTACATTTTAATAATAATAAATTTTTAGATATCTTACAACATTTAAAAATTTGCGAATCTCTCGATATGATGCATCAGATGTAAGTAAGACTATATATTCATTATAATGTACTATTTCGCTCAGTCACTACTTGGTTGAATATGTTGCTAAATGTTTAAAGTAGAACCATAAAACATGTTTTTAGATCCCCAGACATTTCTGTGAGTTCCAATATTAGTTTTTATTGATATGTATAGCACGAAGTAAGGTACATATGTGTTATAAATTGTTCACGACATTTACGATTGGAAACTGTGTAAGCTACGTACATAACAGCTGTACACAAACGATAATGAGAAATGATCTATAATTGTAACATTCAATAGTGCATTACAGTAAATTTTTGCAGTTTGAAATAAAATTTAATGATACACACTCACATACCGGAGCCTTACAACCGACTGACTGTACTGAACATGTTTAAACTTCTGAAACACCGTTACTAAGCAGGCACGTGCGAGATTTAATGAAACCAGCAAATACAAATTTATATTTTACAGAAGCCTTTCAAATTTCTCTACTTATTTATTCATTTTACCGTTAAACAACCCTAAGGCGGGATAGGCACAGGCGGCCTATTATTTTTTAGTTCGGCATATTAACTTCTTTATCATCGAAATACCATGTTTCGCATAGGGAACACTAATACAAATTGCTCATTGCGACGAATAATGTCGTTTGTATCGAATTTTTATCGTGGAGTAATACTAGAGATGTGGCTAAATATAATTGATTAGAGTTGAAAAAAACGAAACAAACACTGGGATGGAAAAAAACAAAGATTGACGTAACACTCACGTCCTTGATTTCTTTCTGGCCCGATGGTGGACGTCCAAACCTTCGGATAGTGTTTGCAAGTTGCATGGATCGACCTCGGTAAGACTTTTGTCCCCACCGAACCACCTAACTAAGACTTTGTCGTCGCACACTTGTGTTACCTTTCCGGGCCAGGCGGGACAGCCCTTGGCCGGTCCCCACACCAAATCACCGGTATCGAAATTATGTGGACTTTTGGGGTCCGATTTTCCATTTTCTAAACAATCAGTACGTTTGTAAACGATGCGCGTTTACCAATTACAGCGTTCTGTCTCAGACAAATATATTGGTTGCTCAGATTCATATATTTTCATAATGTCTGTATAACTTACCTTCAATTAAATTCTTATTTAAGTTAATCAAGGATTTTAATACAATAACTCTTAAATATCTCAATATTTGCTAGTAAAATTTGGTCAATTACGAAACTGTCACAGTCCAGTTATCACATGAAACATATCATGCAATTTATTAGACTCCTTTATTAAACAACTACAAGGTCCGGCGCAACAGGATTGCTTGGTTTTGAAAAAGTTGCTGCTGAAATACTGTTAGTAGGGTACTTTGGAGAGTTCTGGACCCTCCTCCTCCCACCACTGCCTCTCCCCACCACTGCCTCTTCAGAAGCCGTTCAAAGCTCTTCAGAAGCCGTTCAAAGCACTTCAGAAGCTGTTCAAAAACTCTTCAGAAGCTGTTCGAAGCACTTCAAAGCTGTTCAAAGCTGTTTGAAAGCCGTTCGAATCAGGTAGTGGTGGGAGGAGGCAGTGGTGGGAGGAAGAGGCTCCAGAACTCTCCAAAGTACCCTACTACTGTTTATTTGACAAACGTCAAATAGTGATGAAATTCTGTTTTATTATCGAAGGTTGTATGTTACAAGTGCAAATTGGCCTGTTAAGCAACGGATCTCTACTGTAGAATCATTTATCCTGACCCAGTCTATCGTGTAAACCCAGAGGCGTAAACACAAAATTTTCGGAGGTACACGTCCAGTTCGTACACAATAATATTGAAAGAACCAGAGTAGCCATTGAACAGGGTCCAACAAGTTCTGCAATTCGGCATTCAAATGCATTGCGACTTTCACAGCAAAGTATGCGACGAATTTTAAGATAGATTTGAAATTTCATCCATATTAAGGTACAGATAGTCCAGAGGCTGAACCCTGTGGATAAACTTAACCGCCTCAATTTCTGCAGGCAATTTCTTGAAATACTGAACAATAATACAGAAATTCTTGATAAACTGATCAATTTTGACGAAGTTCAGTTCCATCTAACTGGGTACGTACGTTAATAAGCAGAATTTTCGCTACTGCGCAGAACACAACCCAAGAGAAATGCATGCCCAAAAAGTGAGGATATGGTGTGAAGTTTACAGCTTTGGTGTGATCGGGTCATATTTCTTTGAAGAAAACGGTGACACCGTTACAGTCAGTTCACATCGGTACGTTGAGATATTGGAAACATATGTGACTGTGGAACTTCAAGGAATGGACCAAGATGAAGTATGGTTTCAACAGGCCAGCGCCACAGCGCATACAGCTAGACGGTCCATTGCTGTTCCCGAATCGCCTAATTTCTAGGTTTAGTGACATTGCAGCCCGCAAGATCATCGAACCTGGCGGTCCCAGATTTTTTCCTGTGAGTATTCTTAAAGTCCAAACGCTGGAGAACTCAAAGAAAGAATTCGTGAGGAAATAAATTTGATAAACGAAGATTTACTCAGACGCGTTTTCATCAATTTTAGAAACAGATTGCAGCAATGTATAGAAGAAGACGGTGGTCAGAGATGTGATCTTTGCAAACTAAAAGTGATATAAGAAATTTCCCGAATTGTGTTTTTAGTTGTAATAATAAGTCCAAATATATTCTTTGTTTCTGAACAGTGGCCTATTAAAAACCGTTCAGTCCTGTGGCTGGACCCTGTACACGATAATAAATCTGCTGAAGAATTTTTCCAATAATACAATATCTAAGTACACAGATGTATGAACAAACAGGGTTTATCTGATTCTTTATTGATCATTAATTGACGTACACAGCATTTGGAAAGGACACGAAGATCTTTGTGATGGTATTGGAGAAATTTGTGTTAACATAAACATTTAACATTTGGCAAATACTTTTAAAAACACAAAGCATATGCTTAGGAGGCAGCATTTCAAGCAACTATCTTAACATGTAATATTCTTGTATAAACGTTTGTCTGAATTAAAAAAAAAAAAAAACTGTGCTGGATTTTGACATTTTACTCAAAATAACATAAAACTGTACCATAAGTTAACATTTTAACCCAAAAAGTGTACTTTACCAAATTTATATAATCTACTACCTCTTATAAGAATTTAATTGAAGGACCAGTGTTTTACTTTTTGCCTAGTATAATGCAGTACATTCATATAAATTCAATCATAAACTTGATTACTTATATAACAATTATATTGTTTTACTTATTTACAATAAAAATGATTTTCAATCATTTAAAAAGATAATACAATAATATCATGAAGTTCCTTGGACGAACAAGGCCCTGGAATAGAAAACATATGTCTAAACTTAATCCAGGTATTATAACTAATGGGTTTGCAACCTAATTTTGGCAGTCACCTTGACTGTCAATAAAAACTATGGCTTAAGGGTCCTATATAGTGGATCTGTCAACAATGGAAAAATAGCAGATTTTAGATGCAAGATATTTTTGTTGATTTTAAATTTGGAGAAAACCTTTCAACGTCAACTTATGAAAATTAATTAATATGTCAAAATATTAAAAACAAGTTTTCTCAAAAATCGTTATTTTGTGTTCAACTATTCTTTACTTTGTTTTAAATGAATATAGAATAAATTAAAATTAGGCAACCCACATTACAATGAATTGTTATTCTAGTGAAAATCTTTCCTGAGGTTACAAATGTGTAAATATTTGGTCATAAATGAATTTTTATTCGCTTAGATATTGACTTATTATTTGAAATATTTAATATACAGATTGTCGTAGTTAAAAGTTAATATGCATCTTCAAATACACACACATAAACATGTACCTATGTATGTATGTATACAACACCGGTGGTGTGGGGAGATAGTGGGGAGATCGAGAGCGCAGACATGGCATTCGTTCCGTAACTTTAGAGCGTGAACGTACATACATTGTATCTGAGCAAACTCGCAAATATTAATACCGCTGAAGGAAATAGAGCGATTGATTTGGATGGCTTAAGAGAACAAATTCTTAACGCCATACAAATAATTACTCCTGAAATGCTATCGAATGTACGAAATGGGTTTTATAATCGTTTAGGGTACTGCTTGATGCAAGAGGGACAGACATTTGAACATCTTCAACATTAAATTTTGTATAGTTCATTAAGTATAATATTTTGTTTCGTTTTAAATGTGAGAATTTTATTTAATTTTTTATAAGAATTTTATTTTAGTTACAAATTTTATAGAGTTTTGTTTCAGTTCAATGTTAATACATTATACATCAGTTACCAAAATATTATACAAAAGCCGTACACAGCGTAGCAATTCCTTAAAGCAAACGTCTGCATACTAGCTTTCAACGTTTTGCACTAAAGCCTCGGTACCCCGGTGTCCCGATATGAACTCATCTGTACTCCCCTACTATCGTACCCCTCCATTTCATGTTTGCATGCACATGTGTGCGTGTCTGTATTTCCCTATATCTACTTTTATTTCAGTCAAACGGTATATTCCCTATATCTATTAAGTACTCGGACATCCTTGGCTTATTAAATTATGTGCTATGCAACCAATATTACATTTCCGATCCACTATATAGGACCCTTAAGCAGTGAGATTAATAAGAACTGGTATAGGACCCTTAAGTTCAGACATGTTTTCTATTTCAACGCCTTCTTTGTCATAGAAACTTTATATCACGTTACAAATTCCTGTTGCTTTCAAATTGTAGTTTCAGAATCGACGTCTGGCTAGTCATAAAGTATTTGTTTTATTAATTTCTAAATTTCTTTATTTCTTTATTTTGTAAAGATGCTTGAGGAAAATTATTTGCTTGCAGAGTGTACCGCCAACAAAAGATTACTATCCCCTTTTCAACCTGCAAGGCAAATGTATAAAAGTGAAGAATAATACTGATAAGGCGCAAAATCTGAAAGCTGCAATGAATGTTCTTGCATAATACATTTGTAGTTGGAAGTATAGGCTTTTTAGCGAATTTTCAGCCTACAATTTGTGTTGCTGCTTCGATTCAAATATATGTATAAGATAGATTTGGATGAATTCAATTTTGACAGTACATATAATTACACTTACTGCTATATAGAATGCGCCACTAACGTCACACAAACAAATAACGGAAAATCTAGACAAACATTTAAAAAGCGAGTCAAGTAATAGTAATATAAATAAAATAATATGTATAAATTTACTGTTTTTGATCATGACTCCACAGGAGATGCAACTTTTGTTTTTTCGAAGGGAAGGCGTACTATTTCCTTATGCCTTATTCCAAAAAGAGAGACAAAATTCTGAACAGACCCAAGTGAGAGTTATTTCTTATTGGTTGACAGCAAGGCAAAATAACACCATATTACATTATTTGTATTCTAGACAAATTTATTTACTTTCATGTGTTGTGATTACTACATTAACCATTCTGTTGCCTTAACTGTGGATTTACATCTGAATAATCTATATACAGGGTGAGTCAACTACGCGGGTAAGGCCGATTGTGCCTTTACGAGTAAAGATATTTCAAAGCTGTTTTTTTCTTGTGGTAGCCGTTCATTAGGGGCACAATTTAAAAATATTTTGTATGATACAGAGTGTTCCATAACTTGGTGGCTAACCATAGTTATAGTTTTTTAAATGGAACACCATATATATTATTGCATTTTTGAATTCCCCGTATAATTTTTAGTCAAAAAGTTATAAGATAGTTAGTATAGGCCTAAAGTGTAAAGTTTTTGACTTATTCCCATTTTTTTGAAAAATTCAATGTTTGTATAAAATTATATTTCCCGAAAACGACGTGTTAGATGAACAATTTTTTTTGCAGTATTGTTTACAATAAGAGGTCCTAGTAGAAGCATTTTTATTTTATTACAGTTAGTAACTGCATGTGCAGGAAACTGGATTAAAATTAGATGACACGTTTTTGTATAAAAGTCAATTTTTTTAAATGGAACACCCTGTATATCAGTTCATTTTTGAATTGTTTATTGAATTTCATGTGAGAAACATGTAAAACGTTAATACTTTAAAAGTGACTATTACAGAGTTATTGTCGTTTTTTGATATGCTTTTGTTAGTTTTTGCAAAGTCAATTTTTTTTTAAATGGAACACCCTGTATATTATTTCATTTTTGAATTTCTTATTAAATTTCACATCAAAAACATGTCAGACGTTAATACTATAAAAGTGACTGTTACTGAGCTATTGTCTCTTTTTGATACAATTTTGTCAGTACATACTATACTATATTAATTAAACCACAAAACTGACAAAATTATATTAAAAAGGGACAATAGCTCAGTAATAGTCACTTTTAAAGTATTAACGTCTTAAATGTTTTTGATGTGAAATTTAATAAGAAATTCAAAAATGAAATAATATACAGGGTTGTTCCATTTGAAAAAATTGACTTTTTTGCTAAAACTAACAAAAGCATATCAAAAAATGACAATAACTCTGTAATAGTCACTTTTAAAGTATTAACGTCTTACATGTTTCTGACACGAAATTTAATAAACAATTCAAAAATGAACTGATATACAGGCTGTTCCATTTAAAAAAAATTGACTTTTATACAAAAACGTGTCATCTAATTTTAATCCAGTTTCCTGCATATGCAGTTAGTAACGGTAAAAAAATAAAACATGCTTCTATTAGCACCTCTTATTGTAAACAATATTGCAAAAAAATTTGTCCATATAATACGTCGTTTTCGAGAAATATAATTTTATACAAACATTGAATTTTTCAGAAAAATGGGAATAAGTCAATAACTTTACACTTTAGGCCTATACTATCTAATAACTTTTTGACTAAAAATTATACGGGAAATTCAAAAATGCAATAATATATAGGGTGTTCCATTTAAAAAACTATAACTATGGTTATCCACCAAGTTATGGAAAACTCTGTATAAAACAAAATATTTTTAAAATTTGCCCCTAATGAACAGCTACCACAAGAAAAAAACCGCTTCGAAATATCTTTACTCGTAAAGGCACAATCGGCCTTACCCGCGTAGTTGACACACCCTGTATAATTTAATTTGGTACAGAATTCATATTTCATACAGATATTTAATTTTACGGCCTAAAATTGAGTTCACCAGTTACAGGTTGTAATTTGCAAAGACTTGGGGGGGTCTGCTCAGAAATTCGTTTCTCTTTTTGCAATAAGGTATAGTTCATTTTAAAGTACTATTTTTTTACAAATAAGTATATAAAAGAAATATTATTACTACGTCGCCCCATTTCAAAATGTTTACTTAGTTTTCCTGTAATAAATTTGGAACAATTGAAATGACTCACTTTGTTTATGCAATTTAACTTAAAGTATTTATCTTAGTGAGCCTTTTTTAAATATGTATTGTAAAAAATTGCGAAATTGTAGGTTACTAAAAAGAAATGTTTCACTAAATTCATACGAACTTTCAGTAAGCCGTAAGTGTGTTATTAATTTTTTATTGATATGTCTTGATAAATAAGATCACCTATTGATTAATCGAAATTAATGTTAGAGGCCATTGACAGTAATTAAAATTTGTTTGCAAATTTATGATAATCGTTTACAAGAATTAGTGACATGTCCCACACTAAAATTATGCTTCCTGTGAAACCTGTCGATGAAACTTCGCGTTATTGCCAAATTTGGAAATTTTGCTAGACATGCTCAACTGCAAGAGTTGTTCTAGTTTTACACCATTTCGAAAAAAGCATTCAAGAATGAACACTTTGTGATTTTTATTATAATAATTTTTGAAGTGCAATACAATATTTTGAAGACTTGATTTCATGATGGATTTCTAGTGTATAAAATATTTCCATTATATGGCACATATACATAAAAATTAATATGTATTTTATCTTATTATCTACATATTACTATCAATAAGGATTTAGTAAAATATGATTATATTTAAAGGTGTATGTTTTGTACATTATTTTTGAACAAAATAATGAACTTTCCACATTATTTCTACAAAATTCATACTGCAAACTAGACAAAATGTAATTAAAACTTATCTGTTTACAACAACAAATATATTTGTGAGTGAATTTTGAATAAAATCAATCATGAATGTTGAATTAATGATAGCCAAGGCCGAAGCGGATGATTCACTTGCGCATGACCAAATGGAAATAGTCGCGTGTTTCCAAAAGCACCAAATTCCACAAGGAATTTAGAAAAGAATATTTACAAAAGGTAGGCGCGCTCACAATCACACAAACACTCCGAATTTGTTAAAGAAAACCGCCTCCCGCTAAATCCTGTGATAAGATCCGCCCCTCTTCGTATAAAGAAAGGTCGGTGTGGGAGGAAAGTAAAGTCAAAAAAAAAAACTGTTAGCCACACCATTTAATATCACGCCAACAAAATTCTGTACATGTATTGTCATATTATAGATCTGAACTCTTTATAATTAATTGTGTCTAATAAAATAATTATATCAATAACACATTAAAATATGAAGACGCTAATAAAATATTTACTGATAAATATCAATACTATCATACAAAATTTGTAATGTACACAACTTGCAGAAGCTTCTCATATGCCTCTGCTTTTTTGAGCCTGTATTTGTATGTCTTTATTGTTTTCTCAAGAATTCATTCATTTTTTTTTTCGATACTTTATTACTAACATGTTGGTGGCGGCGTTTTTTTACTTCAGAGTATTATAATTCATAATAATTGGAATAAAGACAAATAATGGAATCATCTATTATAGACTATTTCAACCTTAAAGCACAGTAAAGGACCATGCTTTTATGCTTGTTAATCTTATCTAAATATCGCGCCAAATTTTGAATTCTATGGTCTACTGTGAATTATTGAATTATGATCCTTACTATTACCCAACTCACTAATAGGTTGGAAAAATCACTGTTCAATAGTCTTACTATCAAACAAGTTATGAGTAATTTCTCGCAGAATTATATGAAACAATTTTTACTTGTAGATATTTGACATATATCATAATTAAATTAAAAGCAAGCATTGATATAGTGGTAGATAAAATATAGTATTCTACTCGCATGTAATGGTTATTACTCACTTGAAAATTTAAATCCCATCCCCGTGAGTAATAGTTACCATTCCATGGTCAATAAACATTATACTATTACATACTGTTAGGTCAGTGAAATAAAAACATCGGACAATCCACAATTTAACAGAAACAGTATTAATCTATTAATGTTTAGAGATTAATTGATGACTAAGGATCAGGAATGAGGGCAGAATTTATAATATCTAAATTCTGCAAATGCAGCCTTGACTGCAATCCTATTGGTGACTACAGATCATATCTAAAACCCGTGAAACTCAGATATTATTTTGTATATAAAGTTGGCACTAAAAACGCCAGGTAGGTACTATTTGTCTAAAAATATAATATTGGTATATATAACTGAGTAAAAAAAGTAAAACAAGATTTTTTAAAAATCAAATCTGGGAAATTAAAATGAAATAAACTCAAATGTTAAAACTACCTACATAGATTTTCGACGAACTTATTTAAAGATAGAAACGTAAAATACGATAAATAAAAAGGTAGAAAGTTCTTTTTCTCTAAAATAAAACTGTTTGAGAAGATAAGAATACTTGTCTATTGAACAAGCAAAATTGAAATAAAATAAATTATTTGGTTTTCGGTGGGGTAAAATAAAAATAAATATAATAATTATTTGTCATTAAAAATAAAATATGCATTCTCTAACAAATAGAAATCTTATGATAGAAATACGAAATTCGTACTGTTACATAATTTGTAATGTTATAATCCTGTCGACTGTGAAATTACAATTAACAATAATAAATAAAAGAGTGATATTTTGTGATTAAAATGTTTTATGTGAGAAATATCGAAGTGTTTGTCTATTAATCTGGTTGAATATAATTAATTAAATAAATAACTAACTCTCTTTGAAGAAACAATTTATTATTTCCTACTCTGCAAAATAGAAAATATTTTAGTGAAGAAAAATACATATACTGCAACGAATTAAACTGAATATAAAATCAAACTTAAAGCAAAATAAATTCTATATCTGTCTCAAATCCATGTATATACCCTATTTGGTTTCTTGTATTGTTCAACTCTGCATAGTTCTATCTATTTATCATATTTCCTATATCTCCTTTACAAAGATGGCATGGCAATGTTATTCTTAAATATTTAATGGGGTAATAAAAATGTACTTGTCGAAGTAGGTGTTTCTTAACCTTCCGTTAGTCGCGCATGGGTCTGATAATCCCATCATTTATAGAAAAGCGAACTACTTCCTAATAGATGGAGCCACGTGTATATCGTGTTGTGACATCTAACAGTACGTTATAACCTATCTGAATCTGCACGAATATTTCGATTTCATCAATCGATGCTAGTGTTTTTGATAGCTAATTGTGTATAGATCATCAATTGGGGCCAGTAGACCCACTGCGACAAGGTATGTTGTTTTTTTGCCATTCAATAAGCGTGCCTCATTTGCTTATTGAAGGGTTATGTTTATGCTTGCGCATTTACTAACGTTATTTATTAACTCTATAATCATAACCATTTGTTAATTTTATAATAATTAGAATGAACAAGAACATATTTGATCTCGAAAATCCGAACGATATAGAGGAAATACATCCGCTACTTTACGATGATGACGACTTTGGTGAAGAGGATTTCAACGAAAGTGACGATTCAGAAACAGAGGATTGTGTTGAAATGCGAGATGTCATGTCAGATACCGACCATGAGGTAGAGGACAGTGAAAATGAAGAGAATCTAGAACTAGATAATACACATTTCTTTTATGGTGAGCAGCTACACGCTAGAAAAGAAGCGTTATTATTAGACCTATTTTTGATTTCAGGGAAAAATGGAACACAATGGAGAAAGCAGACACATAGTCGTCCTCAGAATATTATGAGAGTGTTACCGGGTGTAACACAGGCGGCAAGTGAAGCTAAAACCGAAATTGCATGCTGGAAACTCTTCTTTAGTGACGATATTTTAGATTTGATAGTTACAAATACTAACAATTATATAGAAATTGTGAAAGATAAATTTCACCGAGAAAGAGATAGCCGACTCACAGATATTACAGAAATGAAAGCATGCTTTGGTTTGCTATATCTGGCAGGTGTTTTTCGTGGTGGGCGCCAAAACCTTCATGATATGTGGGCAACTGATGACCTTGGTATCAACATGTTTAGAATGGCGATGTCTGAAAAACGGTTTAGATTTTTAATCAGATGTATACGTTTTGACGAGAGGGCTTCAAGAGAAGATCGCAGAAAGTCTGACAAACTGGCAGCTGTTAGGCAGATGTTCACAATGTTTATCGGTAATTGTCAGCTACAATTATCTCTTGGTCAAAATGTAACAGTTGATGAACAGTTACCAGCTTTTCGAGGCCGCTGCGGCTTTCGGCAGTATATACCGTCCAAGCCTACCAAATATGGCTTGAAGTTTTTTTGCCTATCTGATGCGAAGTTGTTTTATACTTCAAACATGGAATTATACTGCGGACAGCAGCCCGAGGGTCCATACCGTCAAAACAATTCTGCTGAGGCTGTTGTTCTTAGGTTGGCTGAACCAATTTATGGATCTGGACGAAACATTACGGCCGACAATTGGTTCACTAGCTTGAGTCTAGTGCAAGAGTTAGAAAAGAAGAAACTATCATACGTAGGAACAATAAGAAAGAACAGACGGGAAATTCCATCGAACTTTGTAACAGCGAAAGGTCGTGAGCAATATGATAGCGTTTTTGGTTTTTCAAAAAATGAAACAATTGTATCATATGTTCCAAAAGCAGGAAAGACAGTTGTTCTATTATCAAGTCTTCATGTATCATCCAATGAAGTGTCTAATAACATACATAAAAAGCCGGAAATAATACTTCATTATAATGATACCAAGTCTGGGGTAGATGTGGTGGATAAGTTATGCGCTAGTTATAATGTGGCTAGAGCGACGAGAAGATGGCCTATGGTAATCTTTTACCATCTTTTGAATACAGCTGGAATAAACTCAAGAGTCATTTTTCTCGCGAATGGTAATCAATACTCAGATAGGCGGGCATATTTGAAAAAATTGGCTCTGACTTTATTATCCGGGCAGCTACGAAGGAGGTCGCTAATAACAAGTCTACCGGATGATCTGAAAAGTATGTTGAAGAAGTATGAACCGCAAGTAGTTACTAATAACGTTAAAACTGCTTCTGTTCCTACCAGCTCAAAAAGGAAACGATGTCAGCCTTGCTACCAAGCCTCTAAAAAAGACTGTCGTACCAAGTTTACATGTGAAAAATGTCACGTGTACCTATGTTTGAATCAACATGTGAAAACAGTTTGTGAAAATTTGCTTAATTTGTAATACCGCAGAAAATATAATAATGGATTCTGTATAATGTTCTCTTATATTGTATATTGTAATAAAATATTATTTTCTTTCTAATAAAAGTTAAGTAGTATGTTCACTTAATGTTAAAATGTTATATATAATGGATCTCCTATAATAATAATAATAATAATAATAATATTTTATTCATTGTAATTACCATTACAAGAAAGTCAGTGAATTACTTTAAAATGCACAGTTAGCTGTCAATAAAACAAACAATAACAACAAAACAATAACGAGTATATAATGCATTAATGTATTTAAAAGTCATTAATGTTCTAAGTCACACTTTAAGAACTCTTCTATTGAATAAAAGCTGTGATAGCTTAAAATTTCCTCCACTTTTTTTATGTATATTTTAATTTATACAGTTTGGGCCCCCAATAGTCTACGTAGCGTTGTGTCGTTTGCAGGCGGTGATATGGGATTTGGAACTCTTTTCTGTGGCGGGTTTCGTAGTTATGATGCTCTCCATTCAATATATACTTTTCTTGTTTTTTTCTGACGTATTTTATACATGTAAGTATAAATAGGCAAGGCAAGATCAGTATTCTTTCTTGCTTGAAATGTTCCTTACAACCATCCGTGTATTTCAGATTATAAAGAGCTCTAATCGCTTTCTTTTGCAAGCAGAAGATTCTTGTTGCTGCAGGTGATGTGCCCCAAAACAAATTCCGTAGCTTATCCTACTGTGGAAGTTCGCAAAATAGGCAGATTTTGCAGCGGCATGGGTAGCAATAGTCTTCAGTCTTCTTATAGTATATATAGCTATCGTTAGCGAGTTAGCTAATTCTGATATGTGCATGTCCCAAGTGAGTTTATTGTCAATCGTGAGCCCCAGATATCGAATGGCGTGGGATGACTGTTCATTTCTTGCTGAGAAACAGAGATGTTGTGTATTCTCTTCATTTAATTTTAGTTCATTATCTTGGAACCATTGTGTGATTTCTTCCATTACCCGTTTGCTCTCTTTTCCAATTTCGTCAATTGACTTTCCAGTTACTACGTAGGATGTATCATCAGCATAGAGACAGCTTTGTTTAGGTGTTATATTTTTTGGGAGATCATTAACGTACATCAAAAATAAAATTGGTCCCAATATCGATCCTTGTGGTACCCCATTATGAATTGGTCTGGTATTTGATATTTCTCCATTTAAGTCCACTCTCTGGCATCTTCCCCTCAAATAGGAGGCAAGTAGATCATGTTCCGTACCTCTAATACCATAATAGTATAGTTTCTGTAGTAGAATTTGGTGATTTACCATATCGAAAGCCTTACTGAGGTCACAACATGTCAGTTCACATCGTTCTTTATTGTCGTAGGCGTCAATTACTGTCTCCATCACCTCCAGTATTCCAGTCACTGTTGATTTGTTTTTCCTGTATCCATGCTGTTCATTAGATATATAGTTCTTTCTTTCTAAGTATTCTAGTAGACGGTCTACTATCAACCGCTCTAAAATTTTGGAAATTGCAGGCAGAATAATGATGGGCCTGTAATTGCTGCAATCATTCGGATCTCCCTTTTTATGAATTGCAACCGCTCTTCCTACTTTCAGTTGTTCCGGAAAGATACCTCTGCGGACACACTTATTGAAAACTGTTGTCAGAATAGGTGTTATTTCAATTTCTACCTCTTTAATGATATTTGTTGTAACGTCATACACATCCCTGGTTTGTTTGTTTTTCACATTTCTTATTACCTCCGATACTTCTATTTCTGTAATAGTTTTTAAATAGAACGAACATCTATTATCTAGTCTCACATTTTCTAGGTATTTCTGTATTTGTGTATGTGATTCCGTGCTTATTAGGATCTGTTTTCCAATGCCCGTAAAATAGTTATTAACTTCGTTTGCAGAGAGTTTTGTATCTGATTTTCCTTTATTTCTAGTTTTGTTTGTTTCCCTGTTGATGACCGTCCATATAGCTTTTTGTTTGTTACATGCTTCATTTATATATATTTGATTTGCATTTTGTTTTGCTTTATTTATTTGATCATGGAAGTTTTTCTTGTATTCTTTGTATGCTTTGTATATGTCTTCATCTTTAGTTACCTGGGCCATTGTTCCCAGAGCGTCCAAAGTGTTACCCATTTGTCTTAATGCGGGAGTATTCCAATAGTCTACCCCGTCACGACAATTTAGTTTATATGTTTTCCTGGTTATAGGAAAATGTTTATTAAAATAATAGAAAAATACTCTATGAAAATTTTCAAAAGCTTGTTCTGCTGTCATTTCATCGAAGCTATCCACATACATAAGGTAAACAGATAAGTGAAAAAATACAAAACCAACACCATGGGTTTATCAGTCCCATCGCGACTACTAACGTTGCAAACATCAGCGCGCCTAACGGAAGGTTAAATTAATTTACTAACTGATGATTTCTATGTGTAGATTCTAGTCAATAGATGTATCCAAATCTACATGACTGTATGTAACATAATACCCTTGCTGTTATTTAAGGTTGAAACAGACCACAAGAATTCTCAATACATAATTTTATATAAAGTAAAAAAATAACGGCTCTTTTATAGTATTTTTAGCACATTACCAATTTTGCATATTTATAAAAACGATTCACTAGTACAACATGCAAACATCAAATATAAAGACAAATACAAGGAATGTAAAACTATATATTTGATCGTTCCAAATTAATCTTCACATGTCTACATGTTAGTCATTATCTACGATTACATCTATCATAAATTAAACAACGAAAACATACAATATGACAATAAAAATACACAATATGCTACACTAAAATATGAGAAAGCTTGACGTTAAAAGCTGATATATGCAAAGCAATGAGGTTATGGTATAAACTAAACGAAGCACTTGGGAGATTTTTCATATGAATATAATTATACAATATTTTAATTTCTAAGATAAAATAAAAATGCATTATTATTGCATAAGAAAAATGCTCAAATTATTATTCAAATTCCTTTATTTTTCAAAAATTCTCAAAATTTCAAGTTACAATCCAAACTTACATAATCAATTATTACACAATGATATTTTAATTTTACAAAATATGAAGAATTCGTTAATAATTTAACAATGGCCAAATATTATAAGCAGATTATTAAAAGTTAGTACAATATAAGCGTTAAAAGCAACTACACTAATAGCCTATTTGAAAAAAAAGCACATAGATGGCGCAATTAATCTATCAATCACTAACTACTCAACGTACCTTCGTCTTCATCGTACATCGAAGCATGCATGTGTCTAGTCTCCATTACGACCAGGGTATCGCTGTGTTTCCGCTTTTGCACCATTTTCTCGTAATTCCTTGAGCTCACAATGCTCTCCTGCGATTTCATCTGTTCCGGAACGAAATGCATACCGGAAACCAATGTCGACGATTCTGCGTAAGCCATGTGGATAGGAGTGTTGGATTTTTTACCGATCGGCATTTGTCCTACACTACTGATATCTGTAAATTCCACTTTTGGGCAATTCATCCCTTGAGCACCTCGGGACCATTCATTTTCAGCACTCTGGATGTTCATCTCTGCAGAATCGGGTTCGCTACTAGATACGCAATGGACCATGGCCTATAATGACAACACAATAACTAAATTAGAAAGGCAAACTAATCTGCTAGTAATATTTGTTCATAATATTTTGATGAGGGGCAGTAAATTTGGCCAGTTAATCTGTCAAATATTTTGTTGCCAGCAGCTCTCTTTACAAAAATATTATGTGAAAGGTAAACACTTAAATTTTCCAAAATGAAAATGAAAAGTGTTAAATACTAACATCAAGAGGTAAATACTATTTACATATATACATTTATACGCATAACGTATATGCATATATGCTTGTGTTGGGGTACACATATACATTTACCTCTTGATGTTAGTTCTAACATCTAACACTTTTCATTTTCATTTTGATTGGTGGTGCCGCCTAACGGCTCTTTTATGCGGGATACACTTCTAACATGCAATTTCTCTATAGGATGCGAGTGCTGGCGGAAACCATCGCTTTCGGTGTCGCTTGTGGGTGGCATATGTCGCTGTAATGTTCTCAAGGGCATTCTCCACGCACACCGACCTATGTTGCGATCCTAGTTTAAAAGTCATTACCGGCAATCGCACGTGCACGAACGAGGCCTTAAAGACTGAAACACGGCGTCTGTGCGTCGACTGTCGGTAATGACACTAGACGTATGTGTGTATCCCAACACATGCATATACGTTTTGCGTACAAATGTACAATGTGTCTGTTAATGTTTGTACGCCAATTATGTTGGTATGCCTGCAATTATATCAAAGTGTACTGGTAACACTGCCGCTTGAGTTGTGTACATAGACGTAGGTATATAAATTATTGATAAACTGTCATTAATTGTATTGTCAGTCCTGTAAAAATAATTTGCTCTGCATTCTTCTTATTTATACGTTTAATTTCCAACAGTTTTTCTTAGAGCTCAATAATTGTCGTTTGTATGTTGTAGGTAAGTAATAATTTAATATGAAATGCAACTTGTGTTTGATTAACCACTTTAACTTTTTTAGTATTTTCTGGAAAGCCAAAAATGTTTACACCTGAACAAAACGCACACATTCTTATGGCCCACTTTCGAAGTGCAACTCGCAATCAGGATGGAACTTGGTCGTACAGTTTGCACACTCTTCCTTCGATCAGCTTGTGGAAGCATTTCCTAATGAAAATGTCAACTATGAAGTTTTCGGCCTTTACACGTATAAGATTGTAAAGAGTTTTGAAGAACAAATCAATCAAAGCCCCAACAAATCACTACGAAGGCTATCAGCACAGTCAGGTACACGAGCTAGAGTATTTAAATAAGTGCAAGTCCTTAATTATGTGTTCTTTTCAGGTATTAGCGCTAGTTGTGCAAAAGTTCTACATAAAAATTTCCATATGCATCCCTATCGAGTTTCATTTGTGCAGCAATTGTATCCTCGTAATTATCAACAACATATACTGAACTGTCAATGGTTTAACGAGCACCTTAATAATAATGATTTACTGGACCTAACCTTCTTCACTGACGAAGCATGGTTCTATTTTCTGGTTATGTAAGTAGCCAGAATTACTGAACGTGGGTTACGGTGAACCTTCACAATTTTGTTGAAAAAGATTTTCATCCATTAAAAGGTGGAATTTGGATTGTAATTTCAAGACGGAGAATAATAGAGCCAATATTCTTTAACGAGATAATGAATGCAGAGAGATATCAAACTGTCATTTTGACAGAATTTATTAATCAGCTGCATTATGATGAAATAACGAGTGGCTATTTCCAGCAAGATGGAGCCACTGCTCATACTGCACAGACCACCATAGAATTTTTGCAACGTTATAGAAATCGTATATAAGCCATGACCTCTGGCCACCGAGGAGTCCAGATTTAACACCACCAAATTATTTTCTTTTTGGACAGGTAAAAAATAATGTCTATAAAAACTGCTTGCACAATTTGGATGAACTTCAACAAGCGATTAGGCATGAAATTCAAAACATAACACAAGAAAGCTTTGTCATGTATTTGAAAACATGAAATGATGAATAATGTTCTGTTTACAAGCAAATGGAGAACACTTCCAACAATTTTTATAAATCTAATTTTCTACTTGCAAGCACATGGAGAACATTTTCTACAATTTTTATAAATAAACCTAATTTTGTACTTATCAATGTTATTTTCATTTAATAATAGCGTTTTCGTGATTACAAGCAAATGGAGAACATTTTCAACAATTTTTATAAATAAACTTGATTTTCTACGAGTTATTTTCATTTAATAATAGCGTTTTTAATGTATCTATTAACAATGTCTACAATATAACCTCATTGTGCTTTAGTGCTTGCCATTATTCAGAAAAATATGGTCATGCTGTGCTTCTATACTCCGCTACTGGATTCCATCAACTTTAGAAAAATAAAATCCATACTACCAACATAATTGGCGTACAAACATTTACAGACAGTCTGTATATACATATGTAAATAGTATTACATTTTTCCTTCATGGTAGATATTTTCTCTGAAAGCTCTTTAAAACACCCCTTGGAGGCTTTGCTCGCGAAAGAAATCCTTGCGTAAAATATGAAATAACTCGGCATACATCTAGCAACACCAGTTGGACGAATATCTATGTTAGTGAATCTATATTAATAGACATGATTTATTATACATCATCATTACATATTCATAATTATTATTCGTTGGTTTGAATGAATAGATATCAAAATAAATAAAGCAATATTTCAGGTGTCCAGCTATTAATTTGTTACAATGTATTATGTATCTTCAAAAATTACTCACCATAGAACAAGACTGTTGTCTATTTTGCTGTAAGTTGATAATATCACTACATGATCCAGAACAATTTGATGGCGCTGGTGACAATCCATCGTCGGTACTTCCTGTGTGCGTTGTAGTATCCGCCGTTGGAGGACTCTGCCCACCCGAAGCTAGAGGACTATGAGTGGTTGTATCCGGTGGACTGCTGGCCGTTGACGTTGATGTTTGACAAAAAGTATTCGTCGTTACCGCCTGAGCATTTTGATTCACTGCTGTTTGAGTGGATACCGACTGCCTGTAATTCACCGGCGCCTGAGGACTTTGCCTCTGTAGTAATAAAGCCTGTACGGGTTGCTGTTTATCGTTAGAGGCGATGATAAAATTTTGATCTACATTCAACGTTGCCGTTCTAGATATATTTTGTTGTTGATTATTTTGATTATTCTGCTGGAAATTTTGTATTTGTTGATTATTAGATACCATTGTTGTCTGCTGTTGTACTATTGTTGTATTTTGTTGAACGAACGTTGTGTTTTGTTGCTGATTGGATGAGGAAACTGCAATATTCGCGGCTGGCGGGCATGGAACCATCAACGTTTGACCCATCTGCCCGCATTGGATGTATTCCTGTTGCCCCTGCGGTACCGAACTGGCGGGTCTAATCGCTTGAGGGGCCGTTCCAAATGTGACTTGTTGCGTTGGACTTACATTTGCAACTAACGGGCTGAGTTGACCACTAAATTGCGCTCCATTTACCACGAACTGTCCGCCATTAGGTGATAGAAACTGCGCACCGGGACTGTGCTGCTGCTGTATTATTTTTCCTTGCGATGTACTGGGAGCTCTAATCACCATACCAGCCGGTCCAGCGGTTAAAATACTTTGGCCTCCATTAAAAACATTACTATTTTGTACCGGCGTCAGTACATTTTGACCGTTGACGTTCTGCAACTGTAACTGCATGCCCAAATTCGAAGTATCCTGTAAAATGGTTGCCGTTCCATCTGCATTCATCACCATACCGCCCAAATTCGGCACGATAAACTGTTGTATTGTAGGGAAATTCTGTACCATTCCACCATTTAATAAATTAACCGGTTGCAAAAGGTTTATTTGCTGCGTCGGCTGCGAATTTGTGATAAGCTGTTGGGTGCCAAGATGACCAGCACTCGCCATGGGCTGCCCATTCATAACGATTTGTGGCGGACCACCAGCTTTACCTGGTACTATCGTCAAAGCTTGCATCACTGGCTGTGTATTTATACTCTGAGGACTGTGCGCCATCTGTATTTGCTGCGGGAAGCCTTGTTGAGACATCACAACACCGGAATTTTGTTGCGTTGCCGCTATGTGCAACATGGAAGCCACGGTTTGTGGTGGAATTTTCCTCTTCTTGCCTTTCCGCTTCGTTTCTGGCGATAGTAACGCTGGTGCTCTTCTTGGATCGGAACCATCGATCTGAATTTGTTGTTGTATGACGTTCCCAGTGACGAGATGAGGTATTTGCATATTCTGACCCACTGTCATTCCATCCATTGTCATGGTAACTCCTGGTTGTAGTACGAATGGTGCTGGTAAAGCATTTACAAGAACTGTTTGCTGACCCAAAACCTATAAATACAAAATGAAAGAGAGAATTAATTTCCGTTTTGTTAAAGTCAGTACGGAATAACTTATTACCTGCTGTGCTGCTACCGCTGGTATTACTTGCGTAACAGCAGCCGTCACATTCGTTATCATGGGAGAAACTGAAATAGGCGGCATGGGTCCCTGATTGGTCACTATTTTCGGAGGAGGCGGAGCCATAACACCATGCTGATTATTACCCGTATTAGCCATTATTAGCTGCCCGCCTGATGACACTAATATGTGGCCTGGAGGCAGATTTTGCGAAGGAGTCTTTACGACTTGCTGTTGATGCGGCGACATCTGTTGGTTAACCTGCGAGTGTGGCACTTGTATACTGCTCACGACACTCTGCACCATTTCCAAAGGTGATTTACTTACATTCACAGCAATGGAGTTGGTGGGAATTAAGTTGTGAGTGAGAGGGATCTGTGCGTTGTTCGATATTGGAATTGCGGGTGGTGTGTTGATAGAAACCGTGGCAGTATTGGCTCGACCAGCGAGTACGGATGTTATCGTATTACTGCCTACAGTTCTTCCACTGGCCATCGTAGTAACTACTCCCGTACATAAATTTGTTATTCTAGAAACGTGAACGTCAGTCGTATGTGGATGTGGACAATAGCCATCGTGCTTTGGCTGATGACTCTGATAGGTGCTAGCAGTAACATCTCTGATCTGATTATTAATTTGTTGCTGTTGCGGTTGCGAATGGAATATGAATTGTTGTTGAGGCTGTATACTGAATACTTCTTGATTCCTACTAACTGACGTCGGGGTTTGCGGCATATGATCGACTGAATCCTCCTGTGGTGAAACGTTACTCGTACTGACTGTACCGCCCTGAATAGGTCTCGAATCCGGAGACGTATGAGGTTTATCACTGTAGGTTGAAGACGTGACTGGATCTTCGCCAGTCCCTGAACTGCTCGGTGTTCCTGGCTGACTATCAGGTCTACACTGAAATATCTTCTGCTGATTATATTGGATCCCGTCGTGATACTGGCCACTGTCCGCCACGCAACCTTGACACTGTGAATGATCACTAGCACTGTCGGCAATTTCTTGTGGCAACACAATTTGATTATATTGTTGTGAAGTTACGATATTTTGTTGGGCAAGCGCTTGTTGTTGCTGTTGTTGTTGGTGCTGCTGCTGCTGTTGTTGCTGATGCAATTGCTGTTGATTCTGTTGCTGTTGTTTTACTAATTGAATATTTTGATTTATACGATTTACACTGGCGAAATTGTGATTCGACTTTATTTGCGAAGATATTATGTTACTAGGCAAAGGCACTCCGTTGGTTTGTGAATTCAGGGGTGACATGTTACTTTGCTGGGGCGATGATGGTATAGATGTTACGGGACTGCTGCAATTGAAGCTTGTACATCCGTTGGCACCTAGATTAACGAAAAATAAAATATAAAAACAACTTATACCGCATGATTGAAATCTTTTATACTCAAGAAAGGCCATGAAATTATTATAGTGTTAAAATGGAAGTGATAAATAAAATGTGACTGTTGGTTTATTAACACTTTAAAAACTTCCATGCATACCACTATGTAACGATACAGCCTAACTTAATATTTTTATAAGAATGAATATTAATTATTTCTCAAAGCATATGTGGTAGAAACCAACGATAAATTTCTTTAAACTGTTTATTCTAAATGTATATCTATGTATAAGTTAAGTACTATTTAGATTAAGAAATGTTTATAAGACTCATGGCACCATTTTTGTGTTATCGCCGTCTCATACGTGATAAAATGCGTGGGAATTCAAATGACTAAAAATATGAAGGGTAAAGAGAGATTTGAATGTGCGTCTCGAGAGAGCTGGGCCCGATGAAGAAAGCAAGTCGACAACCAGACTTCAAGTGAAAAGTCGACAAAAAAAGCCGTCAAGTAGGCAATTCGACCAAAGGACTTCAAAGAAAGAAGTCGAAAACAGAAATATTTAAACGTAACGGCTGACAGCGTATTAAGTCAAATCAAAATATATCGGTCGACAAAGTACTAAATTGTCACTTTGAACCTTATAAGTAATAAAATAGGTTCTTTATTTTCATAAAGAGATTTGACCGATAAATAAGTGTTAAATGAGCAAAGTGCTAATAGCAGTTAAAGATGCTATAGGTGTCGCTATCGTCGGAGGAGGTCTTTCCCGAAGCAAGCCGAAAACGAGGAAATCGCCCCGTTAGTGAAAAAAGAAGACGAAAAATATATAAAAGGTATATAGAAGATATTATTGTGCGAGTGCCAGATAAACTCAAATGTTAAAATTGGTCTTTATGATGTTTTAAAATATTATATGCATTGAAGGTATATTTAAATCTATGCATAATTTGCTTTCTATTAAGGCATACGTTGTTTGTGTTTATGTAGATACTCACGGGTACTGGAAAACAAATAATGTTTAATGTCTTATTTTGTAGAGACAATAACATTTTAAATAGTTGTAACTGATATTTCAAACAGCTCTGAAATTATTTTATTAATGTGTTTATTCTAATTAAAATTGATATTATTTTGTATATGTATATGTTCTTTGTACATATATGCAAAATCTTGCTTTCTAATACAAATGTTATTTAAATTAAATTAATTTTGTTTCCTTTGATTGTACCAATTAATGACCAAAAATTATTTTTTGATATCTCTTGACCTGGATCGTCCTGGGATAAAAATATGAGCCGGCCATGTAAAACGATTTAGTTTGAATTTTATTTATAAATATTAAAAATACAACGGGCATAATTTAAAGTTTTCATTACAATATTTAGAGGGGCCGTTACAATGTAGCTTTACCAATCGTAGGGCCATTACAATAATTTAGAGGGTTTTATTACAACGGTCAAAATTTTTTTTTAACGTCCCTCGCTTCGTCACACTATGTTCGCGAAAAAACAAATGTGTTAATGCGTTGTCCAATTTACATTCTAACTGGCAAATAAACTGTTTGATTCTATTTCTGGTTTTCATGCCTAGTTAATTTTCATTTCAGTAACAAATAAAATTAAACTATAGTTGTATGGTATTGGTTTACGGGTATTTAAAAAATGTACAATAAAATAATGTGAAACTAAAAAATGGAGAAGAATTATAATTTACGACAAATGAATCGTAATAGTCCTTCTGAGTCTAAAAGTATTTTAAATAAAGATTGACATAACTCCTGAAATAAAACTCATTTATAAATTAAATTAAATGATGATCAAACCTGTTTGTCTATTAATGGTACTATTGAGCAAAGCAGTTTGCTGAGCCAAATAACCACTAGGATCTTCCATAAACGATGGACTGGACGCACTTTGTGTCGGCTGTTGAAACTGATTGATCATAATCCGGTTCCCATCATTCGGTATTTGTCTAACATCAATATTTGGGCAGGGCGCGTGGGTCTCCATTATCCTGTGCTGATCCATCATATACGGTCTCTTCTTCATGGTCTTCCCTATCTTCACCTTCTTTCTATTCAACTCATCCTGCCACACGTTTGGCGGTGGGGTGTGCTGATGAAGGGGCGGCACCCTCTCGAACACGTTTTGGCCCTGATTCGGTGACGATTGAACAGGTGGAGTAATTTGAGCTTGTTGGACTGGAATTTGCATCCTGTTCTGCCAAATTTTGGACTGTTGCTGTTGCTGGTGCTGTTGCGCCAGCGCTTGTTGTTGGTGATGATTAATGACGACCGGTCCTTGAATTTGTGGATTCCCTGGACTTTGATGCAGGGGAAAACCATTGACCACCTGATTGAAATGCGGCCTTATACCTTTACTGGGATCGAACTGTTGTATTTGATATTGTTGGTTGTAGAATGGTTGTTGCATTCTCTGCGGGATATCCTGTCTACCTGATGATATGCTAATGGGAACCATCTGAATATTAGGCCGACCCGGTCCACTGGGTTCAGTCGGTTGGCCGTTGATATAAATCCTTTGTTGCGATGACGGCGACTGTGCCATATTTTGCCCGTGAATAACAACATTATTCTGTCCGGGATTCGTTACCACTTGACCAACAGAACCGGGCGGTATCTGCGCATTATTAGAAGGATGAGGAGTGGGTCCGTGAATGCTTATGACTTGTCCATTAGGGCCGATTATCTGTTGATGCGATATATGAACGTTGGGCGTGTTCTGCGGATTCTGGACCGACATCGAATGCTGATGGAGCTGTTGTGGAGTCACCGCCTGGTGCATTTGTTGTTGTGATATGTTTGAGGACGACGTTTGCGGCTGGACGATCATGGTTTCGCCGATGACCATTGGTGAACCGCTCAGTACCCTGTTTATCTGTTGCGAATCTTGACCCTGATACCTGAAGAAGTGTTGATTACTGGGATTTGGTGAATTTTCCGTGTAGTTTTGGAGGCGATTTTGTGATGTGGATTGATTTACTGGCGACGAAGGCCAAATCTATAAACAGAAATGCGTATTCATAAAAAGTCCTTTTGAAAATCTATTCTTTATATATTCTATTATTTATTATGGAAATGACACGTGAATAAAATAAACATATTCTTAGTACCATACAAAAGATTAGTTATTTTATGTAAGTATCTGTTATATCGACGACTGCATTTCATTCACGAACTATCTAAATGAAATCCATTTAAAAATGAGTTGCCGTTGTTGAGCAAATCAGACGTACAATTTAAATAATTGCATAATATGCAGGAGATAGCGACATGGAAAGTTATGCTAGCAGTCGATTAATTATTCCGCAAGATATATTATGTAAATTAAAGGATGTTCTCGATTTGCATGTATAAAACATTTGTATGTATGTAAACGGCTACTGCATTACAGCAACTGCACGAATAATTAACTAGTAATTAAGTATTAATAAACTCACGTATGTACAGACTGCTGCATGTATAATTTTCGTAGAATATGTGTTGTATGCATATTTGCATAAATTATGTAGACTTTTTAGAATATCTTAATCGTCCAAGAACTGCAGAATTTGTATACAATACTAAACTTACGAAAAAACTTGTGTATTTCCCGAAGACAAGAAAATTAAAATAATACTGAAGACTGGTTTAATATGAGCAGTGTTTTACTGAAATTAGATCTGACAAACATAACTCTGAGTTGTGCCTGTTTTTCTTCTAAAATATAAAATTATTCATTTATGTTCTTGAATGAACAAAGGAATAAGATGCCTTGTCATTTTTAATAACATCAGAACCAGGGAACATAACAAAATTGAGGCATTGGAATATAAAATAAAAAAATAATGATTGTTTTATTGGCGCCTAAGCATAACGGTCACTGTAAAAAAAAATCAGTCTAGCAATCCGTTTTAGTTGTTTTTCATAGACATACTAAACCTGGAATATTGTTAGTATTTTATACTTTAAAATATCTCTCCAAACTTTTAAAAACCAGTGTAATGTTTAACTCAAATAATTATATACAATTTTTTTTTATTTCTTAAATCCGTGCCTGGGAATTACTAACGCTTCGACATCCAAGCGAAAGCAAGGCCATCTATCTGATAACAACTGAACACACCCCATCATAATCATTATGAAATGTTTTATTTCGTGGTAACCAACGCAAGATATTTCTTAACAATATGTTACTTGGCAAGATTTGAGACAAATTTTTCTAGGTTAAATAATGTCATGTGTTTTAACTGAAAGTTAATATACCGTGCTTTCAAATACCGCGCGATCATTTAAATTCTAAATTAGAGCAGTTTGTGAAATTTAAATTAAGTTGGTATATAAGTACTAATTTACAATTTGAATTGTCAAAGTGACGTTTCAAAATGTTTGATTTAGAACATAAGATTTTTCTTACTGAAAGTTATTTTAAAAACGCCGAACGACAAGAGAATGGTGAATGGACATATTCAGTACGGCACTGCATCAATGATTTTCAAAATGCCTTCCCTAATTTGCCTGCGGATTATCAAAAATTAGTCCATGAAATTTACACATGTGTGGCGAAATTTCGTAATGTTGGAACTGTAGGTAGGAAAGCTGGTAGTGGCGCGCCCAAAAAAAGGACTCCTGAGATTGTGGCAGATGTTGCAGAAAGAATGGAACAGTCTCCCAAAAAATCTCTTCGCAGATTAGCCCAAGAAATAAACCTTTCATATGGAACTTGTCAAAAAATTTTAAAAGAAAATTTAAATCTTTATCCCTTATAAGATTAACGTCGTTCAAGAGCTATTCCCTCGAGATTTTCCTGTACGAATAGAATACTGTCAGTGGTTTTTGAATAATTTAAATAACAACAACACTTTGGATTTACATTTTTTTTCTGACGAAGCATGGTTTCACCTATCCGGCTATATAAACAAACAAAATATGCGTATTTGGTCTTCGGAGAATCCTCATGAGTTTATTCAATCGCCTCTCCATCTGCAGAAAATTGGTGTTTGGCTAGCGGTTTCTAGAAGGCGTATATTTGGACCTGTGTTTTTTGAAGGAACGATAAATGCTGAGAGATATCGAAATAATTTACTTGAACCGTTTTTACAAAATCTTCATGATGACGAACTTTTACATGGTTATTTCCAACAGGACAATGCAACAGCTCACAAAACATGGGAAAGTATGGCTCGCATTCAAATTTCAATTAATCAATAATTGACATTCTGGACAACCTAATAAAAAAAATCCCGCCTGCTATAATTTAGAATTTAAATGATCGCGTGGTACCGCGCAATCATTTAAATTCTAAATTATAGCAGGCTGTGAAATTTAAATTAAGTTGGTATACCGATAGGTCCAGCTCGGAACGGGCCATAGTCAGCAATGAGTGGCAACACCGAAACCCCTCTACCCGCAGCAGCAGCACATTGCAGTTAAGAATTTAGTAAGACTTAAACCGCGTAAGGATATAGTCGTTTGCATATTCGTTCTGTACACGTAATTTGCCCATTTGTTTCAGACATAATAAGGTCCAATTTATTATTATTATTGTATTCTTAGCTGCTACGGAAAAGTAATTTTAAGTAATAAAAAAACAATAACGTTTTCTAAAAGATAAAAGTAAAAAAATCAATAATTCTACAAAATAAATTCAAATTTTAAGAGTCACTCAAAATAGGAGCACGCGAAGTAGTATCGTACACACGTTGCCACATAGCACGTTCCATACGTATATTGTTGCCTATGTATGGCCCGTCGCGGGCTGGACCTATCGGTATAAGTACTAATTTACAATTTGAATTGTCAAAGTGACGTTTCAAAATGTTAATTAATCAATAATTGTCATTCTGGACAACCTAATAAAAAAAATCCCGCCTGCCATAATTTAGAATTTAAATGATCGCGTGGTACCTACTTTCCTCGTTAGAGACTGCAATGTCTTTTTTAATGGTTGGTGGCAATGCACGTAAAAAGACAAAAGCATAATTTTGATAGTTTGGTTATGTCATGTAAATAATAATAAGAGTCTCTTATATAATTTGAATTTAGTATGACAACTGTTAGAATTTGAAGTTTTGAAAAGCTAAGCACGAATGAATGAATACTCTGTGTTATTTAAGCATAGTATTATAAGTGGTGTCTTATATGAAGCCATAAAAATAATAATAATGGGTGATGCCAAAAGTGAGACCACACAAATAAACAAAAATATTATCAGTATTTAGAAGGGTCGACTGGGAAAAAAATCAAATCAGATAATGCTGAAATTTCATCTTAACTAATGATAATATAAGCAGTGGTTGATGTGTAATAACTGCAATCTTAGTGTGATAATTTAGAAAACAATTTAGACAAGTATACGAGAGATATTTCTCAAATAAGATTCATTTGTGAATGAGGGTGCGAATGACGCGCCTTCACCGCAGTACGCGTGCACGTCCACGCCCCAGAAACTTTAAGTTCGATTAGACGCCATTTGCAACGGTATCGTCTGTCTTTGTGCAGATATGTAGATACGATCTGTAATTCGACTCCAGTGACAGTAAAAAAGTGGGTGATAATGTTCAAGAACGGATGGGTTAATGTTCATGATGAAACCGACCTTCTCTGATTTCTGAAGATTTTGTTCTGTAAACAATCAAATTCGAGAAAACCGACTACTCACAATTTCAAAGTTATCCATGATTTTCCACAAATTTCAAAGTCAGTTTTGTACACCATTGGTTTTGTGTAAGCGGTGGGTTCCAAGACTGCTTTTTCACAATCACAAAGCAAAATATTGGATTGTACTTTATCGTGTTTGACTCTATACGATCAAGGAGATGAATTTTTGGACCACACCGTTACAGGGGGCGAGACTAGGGTGTCTCCTGAGTCCAAGCAACCGTCAATGGAATGGCGACACACATCGACGCCAACCAGAATGACAGCCAAACAGACACTTTCAGCACGAAAGATTATGGCAACTGTGTTTTGGAATAGAAAAGGGACTTTCTTAGTGGATTTTATGGTGAGAGGCACAATAAACGATTCTAATGCCTACTGTGAGATCTTGCAAAAACTACGGCTTGCTGTACAAAACAAGCGGCTTGGGCTCCTATATTCCAGAATGATGTTGCCCCATGACATTGCAAGGCCACATATTTCTGCACAAACACAAGGTCTAATCAGGTCTTTTGGATTGGAACAACTGGAACATCCAGACCTTGCACCCAGTGATTTTCACTTGTTTCGTTACTTAAAAGAGTTCATTGGTGGTAATGGTTCGACGACGGCGAACAAGTAAAAGCTGCAGTCATGGATAGCGAATCTTCACTGGCGGCAGATTTGTTTGACTTGGAAATTCAAAATCTTTTTGAACGATATGACAAATGTGGATAATGGAAATTATGTAGAAAAGTAGATGAAAGTAAAAAATGTCCCTCGTGTATTTTATTTTAAACACGCTAATTATTTTAAACTTAAATTGGACACTTAGCCTGAATAATTCTTACTTGTGTTTGTTGAATTTGCTGATTCACCGGGTTCTCCTTATTAAACTGCTGCTGTTGTTGCTGATGTTGCTGCTGCTGTTGCTGTTGGTGTTGGACCAAGCCAATTTTTTCCCTCTGCGTTAGAATTTGAGAAACCGACACCCCAGCATAAGCACCGGCAATCTTCTTTTTCTTTCGTTTAAGATGTAGATCTGCAAAAAAAGAAAATAATAATTAGGTATCTCGAATTAAAGAGAAATATTAATAATACTAAATTAGAGAGCTTACAATGCCAAGCAGCGAAACGATTTCATTATAAAAACATTAGCGTTCCTGCGTCCTAGAAAACTTTCGTTTTCTCTAATAATAACAACAAGGACTGTCATTATCAAGTAGTAATTGACCTATTTTCTTGGATAACTTATCCCCAATATACGTGTACTCATATACCATACAACTTACGTATTAACGACGACCATCTAGTTAGAGGTATGCATGTGGATGTACTATCGGATATATAATGATGGTGTAATTAAATGTGTATGTGTATATGTGTATGTGTGCGTGCGTGTGTGTGTATTTTCCAGTTGGTTAGTACGCGAGACGTAAATCAGAACCGAGATTCGCCGTTTCTGAACTAGTTTTTCTTTGAGAAGTTAAATCTATAATTAGACGACACGACCATAAAGATAGCTTGTTCGCTGCTATCGATTCGGTAAATAGAGGTCAGAAATTTAATATTGCGAACGGCGACACGCTCGAAATGATATCATCGTGCAGTCGTTCAGTTATTGAGCTCAATCGAAATGTATGTCGAGAAAAGAAAATTTATTGGATAAGAAAGGAAATTTCCAGTTTATTATGATGTTCATGAGCATTTTTATTTATTTTTGAATAATTTTATGGAACAATACTGTAATTACATGTTCGACATTATTTACCGAAGCATTTTTGAAGGCAATTAAGAAATTATTAAGTTTTGTGGTTGAGTGGTTAGTGATTATTTACTGCACAGGTCGAGACCGTGAAAAGATTGATTATGGAACGATTTCGTGTATCGTTTTCTTTTCGTATAACCGTAATAAACTTGGATATTATGAATGTTACGACAAATTGAATAAATGGTATTATACATTAATATACATGTAATACAGGGCTGCAATTATGTGTGGATACAGCTAAGTATTTTGAAAACGGCTTATTGAAACTGGCTGAAATTTGGCACACTGTTAGAAGGATTTAGACTACATTATTTGAGATGATATTTTTCGCGTTTCGTTATATTGTGTATAGATCTTCTACTCATATTATGATTTAGAGCCAACTGATGTAAAGAAGTTTTTCGATTTTCTTCCACATCTAATATAACATTCAAACAATCTTCTTCGTTTGTAACAGCTTTCGGTCATCCGGGTTTTACACGATTTTTTGTGCTTCCACTTTCAATGAATCTTCTAAGTTTTTGAAACCGTTGTTCTAGAGATCGACTGTCGATTCGGATGTATTTCATTATAAAGAGTTACGACCTCAGCACAACCTCGTCTCTTATCGTCATATCCAACCATCATCAGGATTTCTATATGCCCCCTTTCACCTAAATGCACCATTTTAAACTAATTATATAACATAAGCATATTTTTTGAGAATATAATGCAAATGACAGAAGGCTAATGGCAGCATTTTCAAAGATAACTTACTTTTACTTTTGTTCAAATTCGAATTCGTAAAAACAAACAAAAAGCGGTTTTTATGCAAATTAAGGCAAAAAATATGCTTATGTTATATAATTAGTTTAAAATGGTGCATTTAGGTGAAAGGGGGCATATAGAAATCCTGATGATGGTTGGATATGACGATAAGAGACGAGGTTGTGCTGAGGTCGTAACTCTTTATAATGAAATACATCCGAATCGACAGTCGATCTCTAGAACAACGGTTTCAAAAACTTAGAAGATTCATTGAAAGTGGAAGCACAAAAAATCGTGTAAAACCCGGATGACCGAAAGCTGTTACAAACGAAGAAGATTGTTTGAATGTTATATTAGATGTGGAAGAAAATCGAAAAACTTCTTTACATCAGTTGGCTCTAAATCATAATATGAGTAGAAGATCTATACACAATATAACGAAACGCGAAAAATATCATCTCAAATAATGTAGTCTAAATCCTTCTAACAGTGTGCCAAATTTCAGCGAGTTCCAATAAACCGTTTTCAAAATATTTAGCTGTGTCCATACATAATCACAACCCTGTATATAATATAAATGTGTTTAATAAATGCAAGAGTTCCAACAAACAGAAGCTATTTGAATATTAAAACATATCCTTATACTGTCATTTCGTTATAAATCGCTATTGAATTACACCAAGATAACTTTTAATACAGTTCATGTATATTTCGGCAAAGAATTTTAATTATAATTAATATAACTTTCTTAATCCAATAATGGGTGGAGACTGTGGCTCAAAATTTGAAATAAAATGCAAAAGGAAAAATCCCTTACCACATAAATTAAAAAGATATAAAAGAATCTATATACGTATTTCGGTAACTAAGTTGCCGTCTTCAGTAGAAACCTGTAGGAAAACAGAAATGGTGTTAAACGTAGTGCTTTTAGCTAAGTTTAATACTATTTTCTGTTTTCTACAGGTTTCTACTGAAGATGACAACTTAGTTGCCGAAATACGTATATACATAGATTCTTTTATGTATTTTTGTGGTAAGGGATTTTTCCTTTTGCATTTTATTTCAACTTTCTTAATACTGAAGATATTTGATGGAATTTTCAGATTTAACACGTACTAACTTTTGAAGATACTTTGATAAAATTGAAAGTTGCCGAAATTTTCAATTATACATCTTTTCGTAACTACTGAAGATAGAACTAATTTAAAAATTATTTCTGATGTAGAATTTAGTAATCCTAGTTAAAAATTCACGGCACACTTAATTTTCAAGACATAAACTTATGTTTTTTTAAATGGCAATCATAGTTGGCCATGACTTTATAAAAATGCTTTTTTTTTCTGATTTCATAGATATAAAGTTCTGTAATTATTTTAAAATTTTTATTAAAGCGAAAGTAATTCAATAACAATATGAAGTTGGCATTAAAATAGTTTTTCAAGGCTTACTTGCTCATTATTTTTTCGAAAATTAACAGTACTTGAATTACTCACGCTATAATAAAAATCTTTAAAAAAATACCATACAAAACCTTATATCTATGAAATCAGATAAAAAATAAGCATTTTTATGAAGTCATAGCCAACTATGATTGCTATTTTAAAAAAAACATACGTTTATGTTTTATCTTGATAATTAAGTGTGCCATGAATGTTTAACTATGATAATTAAATTCTACTTAAAAATTACTACCAAGTACCATTTTTATATTAGTTCTATATTCAGTAGTGACGAAAAAATGTATAATTCAAAATTATAGCAATTCCCAGTTTTTTAAAATATTTTCAAAAGTTGAAAATAAATGTTAAATCTGAAAATACTATCAAATACCCAAATGCTAACTTAACCGATTAGTTATCTTGGCCCAGCTGTAATGTAAAGACAATTAATAATAACATGACAATTTAACAGCAAGCTGGCATCTGAAAAGTTTCAATAATTAAGCATAGAACCGTCAGTATTATCTATGTAGTTTCATTAAATAGTCTTGATTTATATACTTATTTGTGTGGTGGAGTTAAATGCATGTCTTAGATAAATCAAGACCATTTGATGAAACTACATAGATAATAGTGACTGTTCTATGCTTAACTATTCACATTTTCACGTTTAGACAATTCTCGTTTACATTATATCTTGCTAGTCTTGTTAATCATCTTCAAACTGCCGTTGCGCCAAGGTAATTAATTGCTTTTAATACATTTTTATATATTATTTTTAAAGAAATTAAATTAAATACAATTTTTCTAAGTTACCATATTTTATTCAGAACAATCTTTTGTCTCTGTATAAATAATCCCCAAAATACCAAATTAAGTATGATAGCGTTGTTGATATGTGTCTATAGCCTGTAATATCCTTTTAGGAATATTAGACCCTTTTATATTTTAGCAACGCTATAAAGCAGTCTCATTCTGTTTACATTGCGGACAGTGAGAAGAAAAGCCATATAATTTTATTATGACATGTTTACTGGACAGAGACCAGAGCGAATAAAGATAGCCACCCGAAAATAAATGGAGAAAAACCCGACACGATTATAATGGCCGGATAAAAAAAGAAATCCTGTCGTCCTGCCCGCCCCTCGTTCCTATCTCTTCGCCGCACTTGATATAGAGATATTGGTGTAAAATATTGGTGAGAACAATACAGCGATGTAATAAAATTTTACGACGCCTGGCCTGGTCTTTCTTATTTGGAGAACGGCAACAGTTGCCGCAATGATAATGATGCGCTCGATGCTTCTGCACGTCTTTATATCGCGCTCGGGAATCTTGATTCATCCTTCGGTTGCCGCTTTTATTGCATTTCGTTAATTCTCTTTCATTCTATTGTTGTTTTCGTTATGTTTTTGTTCTTCTATACCCGATGCCCGATAGTAATAATTATTATACCTCCGAGGCAGTATTATACGTGTGAAATTTAACTTTTTCTTTTTCATTGAAAGCGAAAACATATATTTTTAATTGTCATGTTTGTGCATTAAAGTAAGTATATTAAAATAGAATTTTAACAATATTGATTTTTATTATTCACTTCAAATATGATTTATATTTATGAAGCTGTAGCTCTACCTAGATTTAGCACTATATTAAAATAAAAATTACTTCTCACTGAAAATGTTGTATACACTCAAGATTCTTACACGTAGATATGTTCGATTCGAATTTAAAAAAATACTGAAATGTTCCAAATTAACCCGAAAACACATTTGAAGCCTTCATAAATGTACTTACGTTCGTAGGGGAATCACAAACTAGTCAGAGGCGATTTAGCTGGTGGAAAGAAATCCGAAACTAGTCTCTGACTGATTTCACAACATTTGAATGGCTCTGATTAGTTCGTGATTTCTCTACGAACAAAGCTATAGAATGCAATAGATTGAGGTGACATTAAAGAACTATTTTTCGGTAAGAAACTAGTCAGAGGCGATTTAGCTGGTGGAAAGAAATCCGAAACTAGTCTCTGACTGATTTCACAACATTTGAATGGCTCTGATTAGTTCGTGATTTCTCTACGAACAAAGCTATAGAATGCAATAGATTGAGGTGACATTAAAGAACTATTTTTCGGTAAGAAACTAGTCAGAGGCGATTTAGCTGGTGGAAAGAAATCCGAAACTAGTCTCTGACTGATTTCACAACATTTGAATGGCTCTGATTAGTTCGTGATTTCTCTACGAACAAAGCTATAGAATGCAATAGATTGAGGTGACATTAAAGAACTATTTTTCGGTAAGAGGAAAGGTTTACTGCCTGATGGAAATTTGAAATTCTTTTTCACAGTAGCCCCAATGTGTTCTTCCGATTCACCGACTTGGCTCAAAAACTAAGCAGCTCTTCTGACTACGATTTCAAGCTTGAAATAAGTATATCCTGTCGAAAGCTTTAGCCGTTTTAGGGCAATCGTGTCTCTGGACACACATACAAATATTCGCACACATAGAGAGGTATCATTGTAAAACACAAGTTTTTGCAGTCAGAGGACTTCAAAACGCGGACGGCTGGAAAATTCACGACGTCGTAAATGTTCATGATCATGATTAGAGACCGGACACGGGAGGCCCATGAAATTTTCTATTTTTAATTTTATTTATATATTTGGATAACAAGTGGGTGGTGATTTATAAAATACAAAATATATTATTTTTTGTTCATTTTCTAGTTCAAATCGAGTAGACTTTCCGCATTTTATGTATCTCACGAAATATATGGTAAATAGAATACATTTTGAAAACCCTCACGCTTCAACCTACGCCGATGAATAAAGGAATTTATTAGTAAAATAGACTTTTTTTCTGTGATATTTTGGGCTTGATACGTTCGGTCCTTAATCATGATAAAAGAAATGTTTGATTTTTAATCTAATTATTGATAACAGTTTTTCAAACGTGTTTTGTATATTATTAGTATATAAACTTTGGATTTAAGTTGATCATTTTTTTTAATGGGAAAGTAATTGGCATAACTGTTTAAAAGTAGCTTTTATTTTCTAAATAGCTTTGTATATCAAACAAATGAGAACGCGGAAGTAAAATACGACATTTAGTAAGAAAACTATGTAATTTAATTAACATGATTAATGATAAAAACTAACCTAGTTACCGTTTAGTTTAAAGCATTGAGCAAGAATAGGTAGGGAGACGACGTCACGTGATCAAACCGGGTACAAGTCCGCCATATTGATACTACACTTAAGTCAAATAAATATTTCTTAAACAACATTTCTTCTTTTTCAATCTTCAGTTATTAGCGTATCTAGGACAACATTTCTGTATAACATAAAACATTTGTTGGAATTCCCTAAAAAATTGAAATCCACGACTTACATACTATTATATTAAACTTGGACCTGACAGGTGTGGGATGACAGATTATAATTTTGAGTTGTTCGGACCAGGTAAGGCAGCCATATTGGTCCCACACTTAACCCCGCCCAATGCCCCCGTTTTGAGCGTACAGTAAATATGCTCTACAGCGTCTTCATAGTATTTTTGGTTTAAAGCGAAATTCATAAATTACGATACTAGAAATTACTCAAAAGTATTATTTTAAAAATTGCTTTCCGAACATCACTTGTTCATTCCAAACAATACAATAAAGAAAAATGAGAATGAGAACAATATCAAATATATTTTAATATTCGGAAATTGACTGATTGCGAAAAACTGAAAAATAAAGTTCCGAATGTACAGTTAAATTAATAGCAAAATAAATGTTTTTGGCAGAGTTAGTAATGACATCAAAGCATTTTTGTTTGAATTTCGAATCCACTTATTATATATTTGCGGAAAATTGCAACGAACTTATTAATAGAACAAGTTCCCAATTCTGGAGATCATTTATGGAGGTCTGGAAACCAGTGGAAAACGAGCCTTGCTCAGGATCACCTTCAACATCCAAAACTAAGCAAAATATGGAAAAACGGCTTACTGTACTCACTATCTGATCACAATCTGTGACTTTTTTGTTCTCTCAGTTGAAAACCCATTTGAAAGAAATATCATTTTGGTACATGGTCAATAAAATGCATATACGATTTCAGATGATGCTATCAAACGCTGCTATGAAGATTGTTGTAAAGGAGATAATATAGACTTATAAAAATAAATTTAAATTCTTGGAAAGAAAATCGTTCTCATTACTTTTGTGCCACACCTCGTATGTATTTAATCGCCAATTTGAAATGTCTTATTCTTTAGTGTTTAGTTACAGATCTCGTAAAACGTTCTCCTTTATCGTGCCATACTATTTGTCCGTATTCATATAATCTTAGAAAAGTTGTAACCTCTTCTTACAAGGATCTTTATCTAATAAACCCTAAAATCAATTTCGTTCACAAAATGTAAAAGTTTTTGACAACGTTACTGAACTAAATAAAATTCAGTTCCCCGAACGTAATCTAGTAAACCCGGAGGATATTCACATATAATTCAACTGAAATGGTTTTGCACTCTTCTGAGATACGCGACCTGAATTAATGTAGTTGCTCGGCATTCGGCGCACGGCCACCGCGATCGTGCAAAATAAACTAATGGAAACAATAGAAAAGCAGACGTAGTAGTAGTAGTAATAGTAGTATACCAATGCTCTCGCATAAAACCATCCGAAAGAAAGTAAAAAGAGGAGCGATGGAGAGGTATGCGCTTTGTGATGAAAAAAAAGGAAAATCCAATAGGCGCGCATTTGTCGTGAGCAGAGATAAGAAGAAGAATGGACAACAACATCGAGATGCCATTTCTAACAATTAAAACTGGTCTTTAAGTCGTGCGGTGGTGCTGATGATTTGTTAGGATCGCGAAATGGTATATTGAGCTCGCCCAATAAGGAATTGAAGATTTATATCACTCGTTGGTGATTTATGTATGACAAAGTGAAGAACAAATTATTGTTCAGGGTGCGTTAGAAATGTTTTACGTATATACAATCATTTAACATTTCTTAGAAACTATATACGAGGTGCTGCCCAAAAGTTCCCGAAATTTGTATGACACACGCTTACTAGTACAACCAACGCCGCTAGAAACAACGTAATACATATTTCGTGCATCAGTATACCTAGCGGCTTCAAAGTAAGTGGACATTATTATTGGCGGACAATTTTCCATTGTTACGTTTTCTTGTATTTGCGATTTTCCAATAAAGTCCTTCTTTAAAGTGGGTAAAACAGCCGCAGAATCATCCTAGTGGAAGAGCCCATCTTCACCTTTCCCAAAGGAAAGCCCGTCAAGTTCAGAGGAACATAAAATCCTTTTTGATATGTTTCTTCGATACTGATAGGATTATTCACAAGGAGTTCGTACCTAGTGGTTAGATGATTAATGGAGAATTCTATCGTGCTCCTAAGACGGCTAAAGGTGGATATGAGAAGGAAACGTTCAGATAAGTGGCGCATGAATAAATGTGCGAGGCCACGTATAGCTTTCATGGTGCATCAGTTTTTAGTAGAAAAAAAACACACAGCGGTTCTTCTTCATCCACCGTATTCACCTGACTTGGGGGGAGGTGCGAAATTAATTGCAAGTGGTGCTGAACACACTGACTAAAAAAGACTTTCACGATGCATTCCGTTCGTAGCAGGAGAGCTGAAATCGGTGTCTGAGCTCCCAACGGAACTACTTTGATGGTGGTGGCAAATAAAAATTTTGATGTGATTGCATTTAGTGTTATATTTCGGGAACTTTTCGGTAGCACCTAGTACATTACAAACAGAGTTTTTTTGAAAATTACTGCCAGAAAGTATGAGAAGCAGCTAGTACTTACTACTTTCAAACAAATCCATGCTGCTTCGGTGTTAATTTGTTTTAGATATTATTGAAAAGAATTTTGTTGTATCCTGTGTATACCGTGCATTTTTTTTAACTGTTGCCATAGGGAATTGCATGGTAAAAGTTATACCCCCTGTTAACTTATGATGGGATGCAGATTTGGTGCTAATTTTTCTTTTAGTAATAAATCACCAATAAGAGTACAGTATGCATACTGTTTGAACAATCACAAGCAGTTTTATTTGACTAATATTACTCTTCAAACTAGAAGGCAATGAACATACATAATTTGACAAATAACTTAGTAGGCAAGATCAGAACGAAAATGGACAAATGCCATTTTATTCACAAGTTGTGCCAAATACCCGGTTATTGTGAACAATTCTTTAAAAATGTCTGTTTTCACAACTAAAGAACGTGTTGAACTTGTAACAGCATTCATTAAAGGTATGTCCAGTAGAGAAATCAGCCAGAATTTTACTGCTGCATATCCCGATCGCCCTATTCCGAGTAAAACTATAATACTCAAATATTACAATGGTTTTCGTGCCACGGGCTGCTTAAATCATGAGCACAAAAAAACGGAAAAGAAACTCGTATGTTGTTACAGAAGATTTAAGAATGAATATCTGTGTGGCGGTTGAAGAACAAGACACCACCTCACTTACTTCTCTGCCAGAAGAATTTCACGCATCAAGAAGCAGCTGCTTTAAAGCCTTGAAAATGGAAAAGTTCAAGTCGTACAAAATTAAAAATGTGCAGAAACTATTGCCCCGTGATTACTTTCCAAGAATGGAATTTTGTGAATTCTGGTTGGAAAAAATTAATGGAAATCAAAATATTTTAAATAACATTCTATTTTCTAATGAGAGTTCGTTCACATTAAATGGCAAAGTTAACAAACCAAACAGACAGATTTGGGCAAGAGAAAATCCCTAGAGACCACAAGAAACACATGCGCAATATCGTGATAAAGTGAACGTGTGCGTTGGAATTTTAGGGAATCACTTAGTAGGGCCATTTTTTATTGACGGAAATTTGAACCAGCATAAATACTTAGATCTTCTTCAAATGGAGGTAGGCCCGCAGGTGGATGCTTTGAGATGCAACGGAGCAATAATATTTCAACAGGATGGAGCACCAGCCCATTCTGCTGCCGTCGTCAGAGAGCTTTTAAACGAAACATTTCCTGATAGTTGGATTGGCCAATATGGACCATTCCATTGGCCCGCTCGAAGTCCTGACCTAACACCACTCGATTTTATCTTATGAGGGATTTAGGAACACAAGTTTAAGACCTCATAAGAGGACAACCAGGAACTGTGGAGGAACTAAAGGCAAGAATAACTGAAGCTTATAATTCCATTACAGTGCGAACTTTAGAAAACACTGAAAGAAATTTTCAAGAGCGCTTGGGACATTGTCTAGCAGTCGAAGGAAACTACTTTGAACCATTCCTTTGAGAATTAATGATAATGTTTGTTAATTTGTTGAGTTATTTGAGCTTTAATGGTTTCTAGTTTTTTTTATATAAATAAATGTTTACATGTTCTGTCTTCCTAAATCTAATTTAGTCATAGCCTTGAGGAGCTTCCGCTATTTATTTTTTAAAACATAACCTGCTAGAAATAATAGTGGCAAGAAAACGCTTTCACAAAAATATTTTTCTCAAAACTTTTTCGACAATTTTGAATATTGAATTGTAATCTATTCGATAGTTTAAAGAATCTTCTAGCTTTGTTCCAAAAATGGTTTAAATATTTTCATCAGAACAAAAGTTAACACGGGGTTGAATTTTTACCATGCAATTCCCTATGGCAACAGTTAAAAAAAGCACTGTATACCCAGTTCATCAAAAACTATACTACCAAGTCAAAAAGATTAAAATGCATCTGATTTGAATAGAACTATTCTCATAAGAAGTGTTAGTGTTTTTCTTTAACTTAACTTAACTTATAATTAAAACAAAAATAATAAAATGCAGAGTTTGAAAAATTCAATAAAACTCAATTTCATAATGAGACATCTTAGCATTGTGCAGAAATTGATATTCGAGCACTACTTGTTTGAAAAATATAATATGTACTATTAATGCTAGAAATATCACAAGTAATGTATACAACAATAATTGTTAGGTATTATATTTTATGGAGTTGAACACGCAAAAGGGCAAAGTGACCCTCCTCGTCGCAGTATTTAGTGGGATCTGTCATGACGTTAGTTAATATTTAATACTACAATTAAAAATATAGAAGGAATTAAGAATAACAGTATTTGTTTCAAAAACATGGTAATGTAATTAATTGGCTTTGAGAAGTGTGTTTCGTGTTTCCAGTGCAATACTATCTTAATCGCTAAATATGAAAACTCCGTTGTTGAAGTTGAAATTTGCATTCAGTGTTTTGAGAGATGATGAGGCAAGGTTTACTATTTTATTTCTTATTAATCTACTTAACTACAGTAATACGAATTATTTGACAAGTTGATAATTGAAAGATATAAACAATGCGTAAGTCTGCTATGGAATATACAAAGTCATTTCGACTAGCAGTATTTTATTAGTGCTATAACTACTTTAATTTAAATTTATTCACGTCGCAAGTGGGTGTTTATTTAATTGAAACTCGCGTTTCTCCTCCATAAAACGTCGATTGAAATTGCAATATGTAGATAAATCCTTAATTGAAACAGCAAGATTTACAGATCCGCTTCAAAGCTGAAGCATATACGAGAATTCATTATAGTCTGTAGTTTTGACGTCAATTTCGATTTAAACAGATTAGGCGGACCGCACAAATCTTTTGTTATTAGTACCGATAACGAAGAGGTTCATTAATTTTAATGCGAGTTTCCAGTAGCTTTATTTTTAACTAACAGAGAACCATTTCTGTTTTATTAATGTTCAAACGAATCGATATCGTTATTGCGACAATATGCATGTGCACGCAACACACATACACACGCCGTTACCATGCAAAGTGAAGCAATGAAATTCGCAATAAAATCAAGATAACACACACATGCAACGAGTCCACCACAAAAACATAGCCAGACAAGCTAGGAACGGATGGAACAGGCGAAGTGCAGATGTGACGGATAACGCGCCGCTGTAAACAAAACCATAACTCAGAAAGCAGGCCCCGTCTGCTTAGCACTCAATTATTATAAACAGTTTAAACGCCGTAATAATAGAATAGATAATGAGCACGTAAAACCACTGAATATTGCATGTATGTGTGAGTGTATATACAACATAGATGCTCTGGCGTTGCTTGCTCATGCAACTTGATCGTCACGCAGATTGTCGACAAGAACAAAATGTGCATTATTAATGTAGTTGACAGACGATGGATGATGGTAAATGACATATAATAAGTGAATCACGTTTTCTAGTAATTTACATTTAAAATTCACGCAACATGCGATTACTGTTGGTATTGCAGCAATTGCTGCTTTTAACCTACCTTGTTAAGAGCTTCTTCGACCATTGTTTGCAAAGTATAAACATCGACCTAAATATTTACAATGTATGTCTACAACACTGTCATTCAAAATCTTGAAATATGCTAGTTTTAATAAATACAATTTTAAACAAATAAATACACAATAACATTATACTCTTATTAATTTTCGGGGCATTTTTATTATTTAAATTACACAAATATTTTGGTTTTGGCCCGTTACTACTGATATTATAACTAAAATAAAATTCTGTAATGTTAAAATAAATTTCATAGATATGTGTGTAAAGTATTTTCCTGAGTTAGTATCAGTATGCGTTGAAAGTCTTTTCATTTTTATTGTCTTAGATGTAGTATATAAGGAACTATTGTGTTCTACTGTGTCCACGTTTTAAAGTTCCCTGATAGAGTAAGTAAATGTGGTTTTTAAATTATGTAGCTGCCTGTATATGTTTGTCATATTTTACCAATATCTTCGTCACCTACACATATGTACTACGTTTTGACAAATTTCTGGGGAATACAAAATTGCTCAAAAGTGAATCCGAAAATTTTTTTATAATTGGTTTTCACTTTTTTGAATGTAATAATATGTTCCCGGCGAACAAACTCACTGGTTTCGCTTGTTGTAGTATTGCCGCCGCATTATAGTTTTAATTAAATAGAAAAAGTAAAAGAAAAAAAATATTGTGCCCGAAGAAAGCGTCCGTACAAATAAACTACTCAAAAATGAATAGGGAATTAGATCTTTTTTTAACAGATCTAATTAATTCGATTAAATTTAACGTATTTTCTCAAACTATAGATAAATTAGAAGGCCCACAGTCGTTCGTGGACATTTTATTTGGTAAATGTCTTTTCTGTGTGATAAAATATTGAATCTTGTATTTTAACCTTAAATTAATTTAGAATACAAAATTATAAAAATCGCATTTTTTGACAAATATTATTCATTTTAAACGTCATTTCACATTTTCACAATGCCAAGACGTCATTTTAATAAAGAAACTTTTGATTTAATTGCGTTATTGCATCAGCGAGGGCAATCTGGAGCAGAAATTGCCGCAATTTTTAATGTGTCTCCAAGTGTTATTAGTAGGGCTCTAACAAGATTTCAACAGACAGGATCTGCAAGGAGAAGACCCGGTAGTGGATCTGAGAGAGAAACAAATCAGAGACAAGACCGCTACATACGAATTCAGACAAGGATGAATCCGTTTAGAAGTGCTGTATGGTTGCAAACACAGTTACGTGCCGCCACTGGAGTTAGAGTTTCGGATCAAACCATCAGAAACCGTCTGAGGGAAATGGATCTTCATAGCTGCAGGCCTGTGAGACGCCCAAAATTAACTAATGCCAACAGAATGGCTAAAAAAGCTTGGGTTAACCAACGACTAGCAGAAAATTTTCAATGGGAGCATGGTTTATACACCGATGAATCCAGATTCTGCTTATTTAGTGATAATCGTAGAGTAAGGGTCTGGAGAACTCGAGGAGACCGTTATAGACGCGACTTTACAAAAGCTGTGGTGCCTTTTGGCGGCGGTGGTATCATGGTGTGGGCGGGCATTAGTTTGAATGGACGTACGAACCTCCATCTCTTTGAAAACAATGTCAATAGACACATATACAGAGATGACATTATTCAGCAATATGTGGTCGACTTTCGTGAGGCTGTGGATGAAACCATGGTTTTTATTGATATAATGCACGACCTCATCTTGCACAAATTGTAATGCAAGCAATAAATGACCTCCATATTAACCATCTACCTTCACCACCAACGTCTCCCGACTTGAATCCAATTGAGCACATTTGGGACAGACTTCAAGAACAGCTCAACGAACATAATCCACCCCCAGTTAACGTGCAACACTTGCGGGAAATTTTGCCGCTGTGTTGGAGAAGAGTGTCACAAGAACACATTAATAATTGCATTATGAGTATGCCCCGAAGATGTACAGCTGTGAGAGATGTCCGTCGCCATTATACACGATATTAGAATTAATTGTTACAGAAAAATGTTTATTTTAGCTATTGATAAAAAAGTTGCTTATTTCATAATTGATCATTTCTTAGTAATTTAACGATTTTTCTGAATAAATATACATGAAAATTTTAAATTGTTGTGTACAATTATGTATCTAATATAATACACTACAAATATATACCCATATTTTCCAAAAAATAAAAAAAAGTAAAAATTCCTTATTCATTTTTGAGTAGTTTATAACATAAATGTATACCGGGTGTCCACACGAAAACTTTATATTGAATTATTTCTGGTGTTTTTGAAGACAAAAACTTGAAATTTTGGGTGGTTGTTCAGGATATAGGGGGACAATGAATAGTGTATTTCATACCGCCCCATCGGGTCACCCGCCGCCGCCGGCCACCCCCACTCCAATATTTTAAATGACACCCTGTATTTTTTTTTGGTGGTTTTGAAAGAACACAATTTTCTTGATATTCCTATGTGAAAAAACTAGTAACACACATTATGACATTTATGAGATATTTAAATTTAAAAGTTTCAGATATCAGAAATTATTAACTCCGAAAAATCATAAGTTAGTCATGGAAATAGTTTGCTTTAAATTAGAATTGTCAAAATTGTGACTTTTGTGTTTCATTAATATTAATACTTGTAAAATTGTTCTTAAAGTTTCGGCTTTTTCTCTGAAATGGTTTATACTCTTGAAGAGAGAACTGAAATAGTGATTTTGTATGGGATTGCAAACAAAAATTATTCCCAAGCGGCTACGTTATTCAATGAAAACCATCCAAACAGAAACGTATCTGTTGCTTATGTCAGAACGCTAATAGAAAAATTTTTGCAAACTGGATCTGTAAATAATAAAAAACGGAATACGAATAATTGTGGTGTACTAAATGAAGCTATGCAATTAGCAGTTCTTGGGCATATTAATTTAGACCCAGAGCTTTCGTTGAGAAAATTATCCGAAGTTTCGGGAGTGCCAAAATCAACCTGCCATAAGATATTAAAATTAAACAAAATGCACCCTTATAAAATTCAACTTCACCAAGAGTTGGGTGACGGTGATTTCGACAGAAGAGTCGAATTTTGTGAAATAATGACAGATATGATTCGGCAAAATCGAAATGTTTTGCGAAGTATTTGCTTTAGTGATGAAAGTTGCTTTTACTTAAATGGTCTTGTGAATAGACACAACTGTCGATATTGGAGCGACGTAAAACCCCATTTTTCCGAGAAGGCAACACACAATATCCCCAAAAAATTAATGTATGGGCTGGAATTCTTAATAACCAAGTAATTGGCCCGATATTCTTCCAGGAAAATTTAAATGGACCTAAGTACTTACAATTTTTGGAAGAGCTAATACATCCTCTTATCATACAGTGTCTAGAAGAAAACTTGAATGAAATAGAGGAGGAGCAATTATATTTTCAACAAGATGGAGCTGGGCCACATTACTGTTTAGACGTTAGGAATTATTTGGATAATATTTACCCAGGACATTGGATTGGACGTAGGGGCTCTATTGAATGGCCAGCTCGCTCCCCCGATTTAACTCCCCTAGATTTCTTTTTGTGGGGACATTTGAAGTCTGTTGTTTATAAGACACCGCCACAATCAATAGCTGATTTACGTAATAGAATAACAGAGGAATGTCGAAATTTAACGCCACAAGTGTTCGAAAATGTTAGAAATGCTTTTGAAAATAGACTTTATTTATGTTTAAATGTAAACGGTGAACAATTTGAGCATTTAATTTAACTAAAATGTTGTGAATAAATCTTGTTTTAAGTATTTCCATGACTAACTTATGATTTTTCGGAGTTAATAATTTCTGATATCTGAAACTTTTAAATTTAAATATCTCATAAATGTCATAATGTGTGTTACTAGTTTTTTCACATAGGAATATCAAGAAAATTGTGTTCTTTCAAAACCACCAAAAAAAATACAGGGTGTCATTTAAAATATTGGAGTGGGGGTGGCCGGCGGCGGCGGGTGAACCGATGGGGCGGTATGAAATACACTATTCATTGTCCCCCTATATCCCGAACAACCACCCAAAATTTCAAGTTTTTGTCTTCAAAAACACCAGAAATAATTCAATATAAAGTTTTCGTGTGGACACCCGGTATAATCCATATGAGGAATTTCAAAGTGCCCGTAGGAATAGATTGCATATACGAGGATGTATTAATCTAGTTAGCCTTAACCGGTTCCGGGAATAAAGAAAATATTGTGATACCATACAAATGCCATTAGAAATGTCAGTGTAAAGTTTCACGTCAAAAAGTCACCAAAGTTGTCGACCGAAATTGTAAAAATCGAAAATTGGAGTAGCGAGCCATCATCAAGTATCTGTATTTGAAGGGGTTAAGAGGTAGGCAGATTTACGAAGATATGCTTAATACCCTTAGCGATCAATGTCCATCGTATGCGACCGTGAAAAATTGGATTGCAACCTTCAAAAGGGGTAAATTTTCCACTGAAGGTGAACACCGATCGGGAAGGCCAGTTTCTGTGTCCGTCCCCGAAAATGTTGATGCAGTTCATGACATGATTTAGTCCGATCGTCGAATTGGGCTAAAACGAATAGCTGACACACTGAATATTTCAAATGAACGCGTCCATCATATAGTTCACCTCGAGTTGGACATAAGAAAAATCTCTGCAAAAGGAAACCCCAAATGTCCGTCTATTGACCAGAAGCGTGTAAGGGTGGAAACATCGCGTTCGATCTGTGCTCGGTTTGAAAAAGATGCAGAGATTTTAAGCCGTATTGTTACTATGGATGAAACTTGGCTACATTTCTACGATCCAGAAACAAAGCAGCAATCAATGGAATGGAGACACTCTACTCTGGTTCTCCAAGGCGAAAGAAGTTTCGTGTTTAAAAATCTGCTGGAAAACTTCTTGCTTCAGTTTTTAAGGATTGCCATAAATAAAGGTAGGAAAATAACTGGGAATTACTATATTCGACGTTACTGACCACTCTACGAGAAAAAATTATGGAGATAAGAAGTGGAAAGTTGCCCAAGGGTGGTTTGTTTTTGCAGGACAATACACCTGCACACGAATCGCATGTTTTCATGTAAACAATTCGTGATTAAGTGTTCGAATTACTCGAACACCTCCCTTATTCACCAGATCTAGCTCCGTCAGACTATTGTCTTTCGTCAACTGAAAAAAAGTTTAAAAGGTCGTCGTCGAGTATGTTGAATAATAAAATATTTTGACTTTCAAGTTTTGTTTGCTTTTATAGTAGGCTAAGAATTCTTCAATGCATCCTCGTTACGCCTATTTACAATATATCAAAAAAGTAAGAAGACTGTAATTTGAATGAATTATAAACAGGGTGTAGATAAAGTCTGGAACAAAATTAATATTTCTGTTATCTTCGGTTTGATGGAAAAACCCTGAAACAGGTCGATTTTGTTTTTATCCCGTGCACTTTATAACATCGTGAATTTAATTCTGTCATCTGGTTGCGCGCGGGCGTGACGTCATTAGTTTTTTCAAATGGTAACCCGCCACATTTATTACCCCTTGTCGTTAGGTATTCCATTGTGCATGTAACGGTATAAAAAGCTTGGTACCTTACATAACAATTTTTGGGAGAAAAATGCTTTCGAATTTCAAAAAATTAAAATTTTATTTCTAATGAAAGACTAATCAAAAATTATTTTAAAAAATCAGATAAATTATAATCCGAGGTTTATCTTGGATTGTCGTCAAACAAGACACCAAAAAAATGTCAACGGAAGTGTTCAAATTGTCCGCCATTGGCCATTTGACACTGGCCGAGACGGACGTACACGCTTTCTACGACACGTCGTATTGTCTCTGCACCAATATTTCGCATTTCCTCGCGGATACGATGTTTCAGATCATCCAAGTTATTTGGCTTATTGGTGTACACCTTTGATTTCACATGACCCCATAGAAAAAAATCAAGTGGTGTGAGATCTCGCGAACGGGCAGGCCATGCAATTGTTCCCCTTCGGCCGATCCATCTCCCGGGGAAAATTTCGTCGAGGTAACTCCAAACATGCCAGCCAAAATGTGGAGGTGCTTCATCTTGTTGAAACCAGATTCTGGGGTGAGGCTTGTCGGGGGTGTTTTCATCCGGAAATAATTCTACCAATGTTGGCACTAGCGTAAATCTTAGGAAATGTAAGTATGTTTCAGCGTTTAAATTTCTGTCCAGAAAAAAAGGCCCCACAATGCGATCTCCCACTATTCCCGTCCATACATTAACTTTTTGCCGGTGTTGGGTGTGCTCCTCTCGAACCCATCGAGGATTTTCGCCCGACCAGTACCTACAATTGTGGCGATTCACTTCACCGTTCAAGGTAAAAGTTGCTTCGTCACTAAAAACCACATTGTCGACAAATCCGGGATTCTCATCGCACCGTAGCATGATTTGTTCACAGAACTCGAGTCGGCGGTCGAAGTCATCTTCATTCAGTTCCTGAACCCGATTGATTTTGTACGGATGAAGTTTTTCCTTCTTCAGCAATTTGGCTACTGTGGTAAAATCGACTGCACGATCCCTGGTAATGTTCCTTGTTGAAGTGTGGGGGTTGTCCTGAAGTTCCAAGAGAATATTGACCCTTCTATCTTCCTCAATTCTTGGTCGACCTTGACGAGCCCTGTCTTTTACACTACCAGTTTCAGCAAATTTTGCGACAATTTTGCTCACCGTTGACCGCGAAATCGGTGCGCGGTTTGGATTTTCTGCATTGAAAAACTGACAGGCTTCTTCATGGCTACGTATTTTATCACCACAACCAACAATAATAAGAATTTGAATCCGCTCTTTTTCGCTCAAATTCGCCATTTTCGCAATGCACGTTCAACACTACCAATGGAGCAAGTATTGTGAATGGATAAGTTCAAACACCAAGTAATGAACTGTCAATATGACGTGTACTAGAAAGCGTGTACGTCCGTCTCGGCCAGTGTCAAATGGCCAATGGCGGACAATTTGAACACTTCCGTTGATATTTTTTTGGTGTCTTGTTTGACGACAATCCAAGATAAACCTCGGATTATAATTTATCTGATTTTTTAAAATAATTTTTGATTAGTTTTTCATTAGAAATAAAATTTTAATTTTTTGAAATTCGAAAGCATTTTTCTCCCAAAAATTGTTATGTAAGGTACCAAACTTTTTATACCGTTGCATGCACAATGGAATACCTAACGACAAGGGGTAATAAATGTGGCGGGTTACCATTTGAAAAAACTAATGACGTCACGCCCGCGCGCAACCAGATGACGACAGAATTAAATTCACGATGTTATAAAGTGCACGGGATAAAAACAAAATCGACCTGTTTCAGGGTTTTTCCATCAAACCGAAGATAACAGAAATATTAATTTTGTTCCAGACTTTATCTACACCCTGTATATTATAGAACAATAGTATTGTTGCACTTCGATAAGAAATGTATTGCACATTTATATTTAGTACTCTTTCATTATTGAACATATAAAAATGTAAAGGACCTCTGATAGACCCCTGCGGCACACCAACGTTAATAAATTCCATAATATGCAAAATGTTAAATTCTACAAATTATATCTTTCAAGTAGAATATATCAACAGAGCTATATAATAAGATGCCATAAACAAGTAGCGTATCCATCTCAAAAGAATTTCAATTTCAAAAAACATTCATTTCACAGTCGATATAATGTAAAATTCCAAGAAAGATTCGAGATGTAAAATATCAGTTTCTAAAAATCATCTGTAATTACTGTCGTATAATATATTTTTTGATGACCAGTTGAAGGCATTTCGGGTAAAACATTCCTATCTCGCAATGAAACAAAAAAAAATATATATGAAGACGAGATGCAATGCAACTCGTCTCACGTATACTTTCTCGGACAAGTTATTAATATACTTTTGATTGCTGCAATAATAGCCAGTATCTTTAACACGAATCAAATCGACTTTACAATGTTATTAATGCGACCACCGAACGCACACAAAGACAGAAAGAAAAAACTTTCACAATTTTTTCCGAGAATACGACCATTAACAAAAAGCGACGAAAAAAGAACACACGGTCGTCATTAACGAGGATAAATTCTCTGTCATTCATAATCACGAAGAATTTATCACATTGACGTCGTCGTCGACGTCGGCTGCGCTCTTGCTGCCTTCGAAACTGGCGTGGCACCACGGCCGATTGAACATGACAAAAAGAAATCTCATTATGGCCGGAGGGCTTGTGTTTCTCGAAATAAATTAATTAACATTTCTGTTCGATTAAGAGAAAACGGAACGACTGTCGAATAAAGAAATTAAATATATCAACAACGGAAAAAAAAACTAAAGCAAACACAAAATCTGTTTTAGTATACAATGGTCGCCAAAATTAACTGTCAATTTATAATGTATTTTCATATGTGCTTACAAACAAATGTTTATGAAAATATCCTGTATGTATGTATATTTATATATTATTGAAGAGAAAATGAATGCGGATCTTAGTATGTTAAAGAATTTTATGGGGCAATTCCCCTGAAAATGCAACTGCAGGCACGTGTTTCGAACTAGTTGGTTCTCGTCAGTGCAGTGTCGCCAAGGAATGGGATGGGAAACCTTGGATGTGTCTCTGATTGATGCTTTTCATATCCAAGGTTTCCCATCTTATTCCTTGGCTACACTGCACTGACGAGAATCAACCAGTTCGGTAACCTCGTGTTGCAAATTCCACATGCTAGAGCCAGAGCAGCGTTGTGATCTACAGCTGAAATAAAAGCGTCGCTTATAAGCACTAGGGTAACTTTTTTACCTCCAGAGCAAATATTAATTTTAGACTTCTGAAGTCATCTATATCATGATAAAGTAAAAAGAAAGGCAAAACCTTGCTACCTCCAAACACGGAGGTAACTGCTATATATATGAGGTAACAACACACACTTACTATCTATTTTGGAGCTGACTACGTACGCTTAATCGTTGTTTCACTGTCAGTAAATATTGACAGTTGCTTTGTGATAACAGAAAAATCTGCAAAATACTCCTATTTGCATAAAACAATAAATTCCGCTTTGGCAACCGACATGCGCCAATAATTTAGACTGGCGTTAAATTTGAGATTATGTAAAATTTGATATGACAAGTAATATACCCTACAAAATTAATTTTAAGACTGCCATAAATAATAAATTTATACATCTTTTGACACTTGTCATAATAACCATTTGACGTTTGTTATAATTGTCATCCAAACAATATAAATTTGTCTTACTATACAGAATAGCCAATTAAATAAAATGAACAGTACTATTCAATAAGTTTAATTTAATATATTTATTTTAAAACTAGCTTTCATGTAATAAATATTTTACTGAAGGAAGCTATAAATCCTTAAATAGTAATTAATTAGTTTAATTTTACTGTTCTGAAGTTGTTCCGATCGATGGGAATTTGTAGTGGCATTGAATCGTCATCTTTAGTTCATACTTTTGATGAATTCTTCGATTCGGCGCCGAAATTTTGGTAAAACAATAACGTGATTGTGAAATGTTTTCATGTTTAGCCTGCGTCAAATTGTAGGTTTAGAGTTTAGTAGTTATAAGTAGTTCGCTTCTTTTCCACAACTTATTTATTGAGTTAACACAATAGTATGTTGTAAATGCATTGGTGTTGATAATTAGAGCTGTCGGTTTTCAACACCCTTATATTCAAAGCATTAATATATATATGGCTTCGAAGACATTTAAGAAAACAACTTCTCTGCACGCCTAACCTCATATTTTGCGTGGGAACATAATTCATTATTCAGAACTATTTCTGTACGCCTACCATTTCGAATAGATAAAATTTCTCCCATCACGGCGTACATAAATAGTACATACAGAAGAGATACGACGGTACGTATAAGTACGTCTTTCTCAATGTCAATGCCGTGTGGCAAGCAGCGGAGCAGCGCCCTCGAAAACAATTTATTTCACTCCGAACACAATGCAATGCCGTTTAGAAAAAACGCAAGACTTTTTTTCCAATTCCACATACATATACATACATCCGTCTAGCGTAGCTACATACATACATACAATATTCCATAGAGACCGACTGAACGCAATTACGACACAATAGCAATAAAATATTCATATCATCTGGCGGCTGGTTTGTTTTTTTCTTTCTATATTTGAATGTATGTAGCGCGCTGTTCTATGATCCCACTTGAGCCGTGCCGCAGCAGTAACCCAACAACAACAGGTTCATAAACGTTAAAAGTCTACGGTGAACGTATGTAAATCCTCTAAGTCAAAGAGAAATTGAATTTATGAATATCGCCGAGGTTTATATTAAGGCTACTTAAGTATGGGTATACTGTATATCTCATTAAAATGATTTCATTGACAGATCTATGAATAAATAGTAAAATTAGAAACTATTGATCAGCCCAGTGATACTTTTATTAATAAGTAAAACATCTACAATTTATAAATGACTGTAATTGTACATAATTAGGAGAATTAGCTTGAAACCAACGAAATCGCACATCATTTTTTATGAGGTTGCGAAAAGTAGATGGCACACGAAAACAATCGGACAAAGGCAAGTTTAAAAACAACGAAACAAACTGCCATATGATCGAAATATATTGTATTAATTGGCATTATAAATGAGTTAAATGACATCGTTGATAGACCCGATTCTACTATATATATATGGTGTATCAAAAAATGCCATTGCAGCTGAATAACCACAAAAGAGTAAATGATATTATTGTCAATGCTTTTACTCAAACATAGCTTGATAAATTTTGTCGAAGGGGCAATATTCCTTTTTTTCAGAATAACTTGAAGATTTTTACATATGGCTTAATAGGTTCCAATGAACAAACTCATTTAGATATACATTGGACTCCAACGATTACGGTTCTCATCATAACTCAATGTTTTTGCCACGTGTCATCTTGGAGTCACCGGTATTGAGGGCTCGTTTGATTATTTATTTCTCCTTTTTTAATATCGATTTCCTATTTATTTCCATATCTTCTTTAGTCTTATATTCGAGATACTTGTATTTGATATGGATTAATTTCAATTTATTTATGATGGTTTTTCGAAATTAAATGTGTCATCTCTCTAATTTCTTATTTTTTTGTACAAATGTGTGAATGTCTTCTGGTTTGATATGTTTAAATTAGTAAGTAATATATTTTTAATTTTGGTTGTTGAATTAATTGCTGATGGAACCATTACTAAACCTGACTGTAAACTCAGTAAACCTATACTTTACATATGCTCGAAAACTTCAATGTGGACCATTTAACTACATACATATGTAAGTATATGCGCATATGCACAAACAATGAAATACTAAGTTGGATTAATCGGATTGGAGAACTTCGTGTGGTCTTTGATATCCAGTTAGGGAATGTAACGACGAATCTAAAGTTGTTAAAGATGCTATTTATTGCTCCGTTAAAAGTCCGCCTCACGTAATGGCGTAACTAGTTTTTACTAATTTTACAGGAAAGCAAATTAATTAGAACTTCAATTAAATAAACAATTGTGTAAGAAATACTATTTTAGAAAACCTGAAGTCTTTATTTTTGTTTGCATGGAATATAAAATTATGGGACTACAATTTCATTGCATAGAAAAATATCTAATTTGAAAAAGATAGTGATTTTTGTAAAAATGCAAAGCGCACTGGTACAAGTTGTCGGCGAAGTGATGGCGTGGGCTTACTATTATGCAATGGTAATCTTTTGCATTTTTTAAGAAGAAAACGCTTTATGGCATATCGAATTATATTATAAAAATATAATAGACCCATGAATTATTATTCTACTTGACACTTGTGCATTGCTTTGAATAATTATTCTTGTTATATTTAATACTGAAAATGCATTGAATATAGTGGATGATACAAAAGTATATAATTTTTGGAATACGCTATTCAACTCCAAAGCTGTCCATTTTAATTAAATACATACATTTTTAGAGCAGTAAACAACAGACGGTCTAATTTCAGTAGGCATCTAATTCTGGCATAGCTGTCGCTCAATAAATACAAATCCAACAGATGAAAAAAACATGTAACAGGGGGTGACGATACTTCCTGTATGTCCCTTACAAATTACGCCATGCAAATAAATATCCGAAATTCAGGGACAATGCGCGCTGGGGTGAATGATACACCTCAGTGTCATTTCCTTTATTAAAGTTCTGCTGCAGAGGATATTACATACAATACATAGAGAATATATATATATATATTTAATTGGAGGTATACATTTTCATTCGAAAATATCAAAGCATTGTTAATATTTACGATTTTTTACGTTCTCTAACCTTCGGTTAGTTACATCGTTTGATAACAAATTTTAATTCACATGTAATATTGGCTAAATATAGTATGCACCTTAAGATTTACCTATAAGTATGTATTGACATTTTGGAGAATTTTACATCCTATAGAGTGTGCTCCTGCTTGAATGATTTAGTGATAATTATCAAAACTGAATTACCCAAATCTGTCAGAGGAACCGTCTTTAAGGTCGAGAGGTCAACAACCAAATTTTGCTATAGTATATAAAGTGTGCCGAAAAGTAACTTTTAGAATTGGTTTTTGAACACTAGAGGTGCTCTACGAAGAAATGATCGGCCAACTTCAACAACACCAACATGTGGTTATATGCAATTGGCACATAGAAATCGCAATCTGAATTCAACCCAGGTTCGAATGAAAAAAAAGGTGACTTATCTGATACCTATGTGCATTCCCGAAAATCGTTGATCTGTATTTCTCTTCATGTGTAGAATAAAAGAGGCCTCTACGATGCGGGCAAATGAGCATATAAATTTTGGGGATCCGATAATAAAGGTTTATTCAGTGATCAATCCAGATTTACATTGCATCCAGATAATAACCGTCTGAATTGTAACTTGGCACATGCAATAACCCACAATTTATTCCGAAAAAAGGATCAATATTAACGGTGATGATGGAATGGTATGGGCCAAAATAAATAATGGAGAGTGTATTTTATGGACAATTATGCTCGTCTCCATCGAGCAAACATCGTGAATACCTTGGACTGATGAAATTGACATAAATAATGTGTCCAAAGTACCCCGCATGAATTCGAACACTCTTGGAATGTCTTGGGAAGACGAAATATTCCAGTTCAGAAGTTAGATAAGAATGGAATGTGATGATCTGATTCATGTCATCATGAACCAGATGGCATTTCCTCTACACTAAAAATGCAAATTTTATACTTTCCCAAAAATCACACGCAAGTTTATCGAAACAAGTTAAAATACAATAATGTGTTCAAATATTTGTTCATAAATATACTGAAACCAACGAATTATGTTAAATAAACTGTTAATTGTTTTGAGCAGAGTAGATCCAACTAACTGCCGTTTAAGAGTAAAAAAATGAACAAAGAAGCAAAACGTGAAACTTCACTTTTCAATCTGCAAGGACACAAGAAATATTAGCGAACAAATGGATCTTTTGTTCTTTTCAGCGCTCGTAAAATCTATTTCAGATCTCTCGCTACCTACGAAAATTAAAAGTCAGAAAGTTTTTGCATAACAATGAATCTAATACCTACCTATCTAGTCTAGAATATATTTTCCATATCATAATACATATGCATGGGCTGCTTAATCTATCTAGAATGTATGCATCTGTGTGTATATGCAAATGTATAAAGTCTGTACGTTTTATAATGTCTCTCGTTTGAACTGTTTTTCTTTCTCTGTGTATGCAGACGTGAAGTGCCCACCGCCTCAACCTATTCAATTCACCGCCATCGTCTCGTCAAAATGATGTTCGCCGGCACTAAAACCTACTTGGCAGAATAAAATTCCATAATCGGGAAATGTCAGTGTATATATATTTCACACCGGGAGGTAACCGGGACCGGGTAGAACAACGGAGGCAAGCCTGGAGAGACGCTTTCATTTAATTACGATTAATACGATTTTTCCTTCATATAATAGGAGTTTTGCGTAGGCTTTCTGACGTTTTGAAACTTTAATACTATTAACATCGCATTTTCTCTCCCCTCCTCACAAAGCGATCCCCTGAATTATATTTAAGAAAATTAACGACAGGCGTGTTTTTACGCATTATGCTGCGGTGACTACGAACACAAAGCTTTTTGCTTTTGTTTCCAATATATACAGATCGACGCATGATTATGTCAAGACATATAAAAATTATTTCAATGGAAGTTCATTTTTTGAGGTTTAGTCCTGCTTGAATTGAAACTGTACTGTGAAAATATGTATGCCCCATTTCACGAAATAAATTGGTGTGGGCACCACAGGGTTTTCTTAAACGTATGAGTATTCCGAATTTTGAAAAGAAATTATACAAAGTTGTTGCGAATTAACTTTAACTCCGAAAAGATTTTCTTTGCTGATGATGAGTATGCATAAACTGAAATAAATTCTTTTTTTAATAAATATTTCATATCTATTACAAAAATATTAAATCATTCAAAATATAAGAAATACATACATTTATTGTTTCTCTGGAAATGTACCGTGCTTTAAACTAATAAATATCATTTTAATTGACAAAAAAATGCTCCTTTTCAGTATAATATATTTGAAATCTATTAGAACCAAGAAAATATTCTAAAGAGCTAATTTCTTGCACAAATAATATCAATTTTAAATTACTCGTTTTGAGTCAAATAAAATTTCTTCGTCTAAAACAAATTGTGCTCAATGTTACTCTTCATAAATTTCTGTAGAATGTAACTTAAAAATTTAAAGTGCATTAGTAATATTATAAAAATATTGTGTTTTAAATCGAAACCAAGAATAGGTTGTTGTTTGGTTGATATGTATGAAAACATCATCATTTGAATCACAATACTGCTCAATAAATAACAAGATAAATTACTAGATTCTTATCTGAGGTAATCGGAAAAGGTCTTTGCTATTCTACCGTTAATTGTATAAAAATAATGATCGCTATTCGATAACAGTAAAAGTGTTAATTCCGGCCCGAATGTTGAATTTTCTTTCATACAAAAAGTATTGAAAATTAAGTTCTAAATACTTTTATAATGGGAACGTATCTATCTTAATAGCATGACGCAACTGATTGTCGATAAGAGTAAAAGACCTACTTCCGGTAGGAATCTCGTAAAACTTTTTTAATGAAATTCTTATCAAATTTAATTTTGAGTACATACGAATTCTTTATAATTTTTTTCACTGAAACAAACTACTACTTCCGGTCTGCCGATTTTACATAAAATCTAATCAGATCTCAAGAGGGAGATTATATTCGTACATACAAAATTTGGAATTGATAGCTCAAGCGGTTTAACCGCTATCGTGGTCACACACTCACACACACACACACACACAGAGAGAGAGAGAGAGAGAGAGAGAGAGAGAGAGAGAGAGAGAGAGAGAGAGAGAGAGAGAGAGATTTTAAAAATCACTTTTTCGGTATCAGGGGATTTCAAAACGTGGACAAGTGCAAAAATCACGAGGTGGAAAATTTTCATCACAATATTTCCTCACACTTCCAAATAAATACACTAACCAAATTCAAAATCTAATTAGTAATTTCCAAAGTGTAATGAACGCTGAGATGAGGAAGCAATACTGAAGATAATATGACAATGTTTCTGCAAGGATGGCAGTGCTTAATGTTAATAATGTTAAGTTAGTGGAAACAATTATTCAACGTAAAATAAAACAACAAATTTGTTTAAATCTTCACTATATTTGTTTACAAAAATGTAAATGCTGTGACGCGTTTCGCTAACACTGTAGCTTTCTCAAACAGCGATGGTATAATAACTACTCTACAAGTGAAATACGTATATGTTTGGCAATTGCAAGTATATATGACTCACAGAACAAAAAAGGAAAAGAAGACAGGGGGTGGGAAAGACATACGAGGCACTTCATCACAATAGGCACACGGAAAAAACCCTAAACGAATAAGTTTAGTAATGGAGAACGGTTAATATCTAGTTGGTCATTAAGTAAATTCCCAGAATTTTTGTTTTTATTTATTTCAAGGGCTTCTAAGAGATTTAATTTATGGGATTTATTTTGTACATGTAAAATTTCAAACTCCGGATCAAACAAATGGTTTTCTGATATTAAGTGATTTGAGTAATTAAAATCTAGTTTTTTGTTATCATAACTACGTTTATGTTCTGAAATTATAGTTTTTAAATTTCTGAACGTTCTCCCAATATAAATTTTGTCACAATTACTACCACATTTTAATTTATATACTCCAGATTTATTAAATTTTGACGGTTTGGATTTACTGTTTTTAATGAACCTAGATAAATTGTTATCTGTTTTAAGGCATATATTTAGGTCTAAAGTTTCTAAAAATGTTTTAATTTTAACTGAGGGTTTACCTATGGTATGTTAAACATTTATATTGATTATTTTTATTTTTATTCAAGGGGAATATTTCATCTAAAGTTTGTTTGACGCACAAACGCACAAACAAACTTTAGATGAAATATTCCCCTTGAATAAAAATAAAAATAATCAATATAAATGTTTAACATACATAGGTAAACCCTCAGTTAAAATTAAAACATTTTTAGAAACTTTAGACCTAAATATATGCCTTAAAACAGATAACAATTTATCTAGGTTCATTAAAAACAGTAAATCCAAACCGTCAAAATTTAATAAATCTGGAGTATATAAATTAAAATGTGGTAGTAATTGTGACAAAATTTATATTGGGAGAACGTTCAGAAATTTAAAAACTAGAATTTCAGAACATAAACGTAGTTATGATAACAAAAAACTAGATTCTAATTACTCAAATCACTTAATATCAGAAAACCATTTGTTTGATCCGGAGTTTGAAATTTTACATGTACAAAATAAATCCCATAAATTAAATCTCTTAGAAGCCCTTGAAATAAATAAAAACAAAAATTCTGGGAATTTACTTAATGACCAACTAGATATTAACCGTTCTCCATTACTAAACTTATTCGTTTAGGGTTTTTTCCGTGTGCCTATTGTGATGAAGTGCCTCGTATGTCTTTCCCACCCCCTGTCTTCTTTTCTCTTTTTTGTTCTGTGAGTCATATATGTATACTTGCAATTGCCAAACATATACGTATTTCACTTGTAGAGTAGTTATTATACCATCGCTGTTTGAGAAAGCTACAGTGTTAGCGAAACGCGTCACAGCATTTACATTTTTGTAAACAAATATAGTGAAGATTTAAACAAATTTGTTGTTTTATTTTACGTTGAGTTCAATGGATCTTCACCAAGTAAAAGCCACATCTATCCAATTTTTGAAACAATTATTTCTTAATTTATTTTTTGTATACAGTATATTATAGCATCTTTTAGTGTTCAGTATTTTATTAAGGTTAAGTTAAATTCACAAAAAAATCAAAAGATTTCTGAGTATCTAAGATCGCCAGGAAAAGCAATAAGATACTTTAAGAAGAACCTCAAATTAAATACTGAAAATCTCTAATAATTATAATGGAGGAGGTGTAAAATTGACACGATTGCACAGACGTTACACGTATGTAGATGAAAACTTATGTCAAATTGTTGTAAATAAGCTAATTTGTAAAATGTACATATTTTTTTAGAGACGTTTTAAAGCGAGTAGTATTAGAGAAACACATAGCAATCCATGTTAGATCTAACTTACATTTTTCAGAATATGTATTACATTTAAAAAGACGTTTCCACAACATGCATATCTCCTTGACTTGCGCAAGTATATATTCCGAACCTCAACAAATTGAAAATCAACACGCGAAATAGACAACTTTGATTTAATTTCGTTTCACGATGCCATATCCTTTCAGGACAACTTGACTTATGCATACATACATATGTATGACTATGGGTAAGCTTCTCCACCGTTGCACATCTTCAATACTTGCGATGCGATGTCTATTTTCCATTTATTCGTTCCATCTTCCTCCCTCTCCTTATAGTGTTTGTTTTGAATCTTGACGTTTTCGAGTGGTATTTACGCTTCTCTCATATCACTTCTTATTGCCTCGGCGTTCAGATATCAGCTAATGCAAAACTACGATTTCCATGCAAATCTCCTTTGCATTGCATGCGATTTTGTTTTCGAAGTTTCCAAGTCACTTATTTACTATATTCGCGCCGTTCGATCGTGAGACGCTATATTGTATCGTGAAGTTATGTGCAATACAAATCGCCAATCTTCCTGTTTATATATAAATACTTAACAGCTGTGCACATAATAAAGATGGGTATTTCGTTTTACTTATGGTACATATTAAATCTAATACCGTATAAGAGCCATCACTACTTTTAAATCCTGATTATAAGAATTCAAAGTGTATGTAAACAGAAGCACTCCAAAATGGAATAAAATTCTAAAGATAAAATAAATGCTGAGAAATGTTTAAGTAGGTATGTATGTACATATTTGCATTAGAAAACGAACTAGCCCTTGCAAGCATTCATTAGCTTTATTTTACTATTTAAATGCATCACCACCGAGCTAATTAGCCTGGATTTAATGTACGATTATCCAATTAACTGTCGATATTACAGCTTTAGCAAATGACAGCTGAATTCAATACGATTTCATATATTCCAGTACGATACAATGTAACTCCATAACGACCTGCGATACGGCTTATTGCATCATTGCTGTACAGCAAACCGAAAACAATTATATCCAATGGTTGAAAGAAATTATTATGAATCTCTTTATCTGTACGATCTTTCCATAGTTCTTTTTATTTTCTCCTTAAGTCTTCTCAATCTCCATTCAATATCATCATCTGTCTTATAGTGATTTATTTCTTTTTGATTGAAAATTATACATGATGATGCACTTTTTCAGTGATCCATATGATGTGCAGATTTTAAGGATTATAATGTGTCCATGTTATTTATAATAAATAATATTTCTCGAAACTTTTGTGTGCTTTGATATTTTGGAAATATTTCATGTAAATAACATAACAATCCCTCTCCATATTCATTTTTGTTAGCAGCACTTTAAAACGAAATAATCTTAAACTACCGATGAAGCATTTGTCAAGCTAGACGTAATAGAAATATCGCTATTTTGTCACGATGGAGAATATAATTTCAAAGCTATCTCTACACTAAAAACGAAATTCTACCCTTCCTAGATTGGACTCGTAGGTTAGTTAGGATAGAGCGCTTCAAAAGTTTTGATTAAAGTGCAAACATTATCACAGTCTAATGAGCACTGTATACGGCAAGATTGGTGAGGTGGCTCAAAATTTGGTAGATTTCTTGAAACAAAACCACAGGAAGAAATAGAGAAAATAAATAAAAGATGAAGTTGTTGACAGACAAGCACCAGCCTGAAAACAAAAACATGTCAACCAAAAAGTTTTCCAGGAAAAATGGATTCGTTAAAACAAGACTAGCACTTTATTTGAACATTATTATTAGTTTAGGTATATCAAACTCAACCAGTGTAGTCAATACATTAAAAATCTACGCAGTCAGAAAAATGCAAAAACGCGGAACTACGAGAGTATTTTGTTGGTTTACCGTTATTTTAATAAATAAACTACAAAAAAATAAAAATGCCAAAATTGAGCAATTCTTTTGAATAAGCTATACTAATGGATGAAAGTCCATGAGGATCAAATAGTCCATATGTAGTTTTCAGGAGTTGAGATATGCACCCTATCGTCCGGATCTAGCATCCATCTATCTATTGCATCTTCTCCCTGAGTTAAAAAAATTAAGATGGCAGAGTTTTTTATTTGATTACAATTGTTAATGATTATTATTGAAAGAATTTCTCGTTATAGAGAAAACGTTGTAATAAGTGTATACATGTGTTGAAGGAAGGTTATTTACCTTTTCGTTTACGTTTAGATTACGATAGGTATATAAAAAATTCTGGTATATACATCTATATGAAAGTTACAACCGGCTAATGTTCTACATACAGTATTGGACATAATTACAGCAACTTCTACTTATGATTGGAATGCTTGTATACAATGTACACTGTTCATTATTTGACTATAGCATAAAATTCAATGATATCTTGTACTTGTTCATATTGTAACGAAACAAGTGCACAAAAAAAGCCAGACTTCCGAGCGGCAATAAAAAGAGGTTGTAAATCATCTCGACGCGACTGGTAAACATCATAAAGCAATAAATCATCCATTATCTATGTACTGCTAAGAGACAGAATGTCTATCGAATGTTCTACAAACATTGAGAGGAAGATGGAGTTTACGCGAATGCTTCCAGATGTTTCGTATGTGTATATAAGGCGGATGGGTCACCGATGGATGCGTAATTCCGAAATAAGAAAGTCCTTAAGTAGTCTCGTGCGCAACAGTAAGATAAATATAAGAAATAAATAAATAGTTCCTTAAGTGGTAGCCGAAGAAAAGACATAAATATTAGAGTGTTATATAAATAGAAGTGATATAAATACGGTGCAGTTTTTATTATAGTGCAATAAAGATATAAATATTACAGGCATATAAATAGTACTGGTAAATAAATACCTGTGTTAATTTTAATCTATTAGTAGTAGTTTAAATGTGATACATTAGTTTTACATTTTTATATTGTAGTTAATTTTAAGTGTATGAACATACAGACTGTTTTAAATAAGTAAATTGCAGGAGTTGTTTATTGCGAACCCGAAAACGTTACATCTACTCCGTAGTTTTTATAAGAACTTTTTACTATTACAACATAAATCATCTTGATGCTGGGCAATTATAGCAAGCGTATTCCTGTCTCAACCTGTTCGTTGTGCGTAGTAATTCAAAGGGAACGATTTCTAAGTGTAGCAGGTTTACCTTATTCAATAAAACCGCTACAATTTATAATATGTACTGGGTTATCGAAAAACCAATGCAAATGAAGTTAGAAAACATCTAATAAAACTGTATAGCGAAGGTAAAAAAAACAAATAGAAATTTCTCTAAGTAAGTCGTTAATTTCATGGATTATTAAAGCCTGGAGATGCAGATGCAATTAGAGATCCTGAAAGGCCGAAAAATTAGCAATTATTTCGACAAACAAATTGTTAAAGTTGCTTGTGAGAATTTTTTTCTTTGTTCATCAGCAAATTCGGCTGTTTTGAATCAGTACGGCGAAGTTCCTCTTAGTGCTTGCAAGATAGGAAGAAGAAGACTACTCTTAATGCCGGATTAATAACCTAGAAAAAAAAACGTCACGAAGAATACCTCTGTGATAATATGGGGCGCCTTTTTTGGTTCAAAATGGTACCACTACATAGAATTCATGGCCTCATAAACCAGTATGTATAAAAAGACTTTTTGGAGACAACATTGGAGCGATATGCGTGTTATGTTATGCCTCTGTAGCACCAATTTCAACATGATAATTCGACTAAGCACTAGTTAAAACAATACTTGTGAATGACTGGCTTAGAACCGACAAAATTGATGTTATAGCGTCGTGGTCATCGCAGTCCGCAGAGCTCAATCCCTTTGATATCCTGTGGGAATTCTAGATACGAAAATTTGTGATAAAACATATAAAAATTTGAACTAACTTTTGTATGAAATTGACCAAACAATAATACATTTACAGAATCTATGCCACAAAAATGTAGTGCTGTACTAATCGCTAGAGGTTACTATACAAAATATTAACTTATAAAGCTATATAACTATAAAAAATAAGCAGCGTTTCATTTGTTATTACTATAAAGAATATGAAATGTTTCATTATAATTTTGTCCATCCGTATTCTACAAATAAATCGATAACTGACCCTGTTGGATAAATTTTTCTTCCATGCATGATTTACCTACGATATTTATGAAGCTCATAAGATTTACTATTGCGTAATACTTTTACACACACTTAAATTATTTATCTTTTAAAAAAAGTGGCTATAGTTTTTGGCCAATACTGTATGTATATAGATTGGACACATTTGTAGAACAATAAAGCTCTAAATAACTTTCTTTATTTTTACGATTATGAAACTGTAGCCATTAATCTATTTCTAATCGCAATAAATATGTAAGCAGCTGTTGTTCAAGTATAAATAAAGCTGTCAAACGTAAATTTATTATTACTATTTTCACAATTTCAGATCAATTAAAATTCTTTGCCACAATATTTATGTACATCCTGCGTAGAGCTTTTCTTCCCAGCACCTTCTTATTAAGTAGATTAATCGAGAAGTTCATCTTTACCAAGTTAACCAGTCAATTAGACACAACTACAGGCACATCTATATTTCAATTCGGATCACGCCTCTTTTGTTTTTACTGTCACTTCCGGAGCATAATAACGTGATCAAAATTTGATATATATTTTTAAGAAATTACAAACCTTTAATTTAAATTCAAATATTTACTTAACCGATCCATCTTTCCTTCAGATTGATTATAAAATCTGATCTATTAACAAACTAGGCCCACATCATTAAGCAGTGGGGTGATTTAAACTTTCTCCGATATATTAAATTACAATAAGGAAAAAAATGTATTTTCGTGTAACTAGGCAAGCCATGTGTATCTAAAAGAAGGATATAACGAAGCCAATGAAAAAGTTTTATAAATAAACAAACTTTAGGATAGGAGAGAAGCAGTAACGTTTTGTGTTTGTTTTACACGCGTGTGTAATTTTAATAACGCATTAATTTTCAGTTTACTGGGTGTTTTAAAAAGCAAAATGAGAATATCTAATTACTACGTGGTACACGGGACCGTCATTCGGAGGCGGCATGTCATCGGTTCAGTGAAAACAGGTTTAACGCAAGCTCGGAAAAGGAGAGCGAGGTAAAATTACATTAATACATACTTCAACAACAACTATACGGTAACACAACAGCGAAGTTTAAAATTACCAGACGGCATTGTGTTCGGTTAATGACTAAAAACTTCCGTATTAATTTAACTTTGGAAAGTATCCGAATAACGTATAATTAATATATTATGAAAGATTGTGCATGACAAAACTTGTTGCTAACAAACTTGATATAGGTATAATCTTTCTTGTAAATCTATATATGTACTTATTTCAAATAAAGAAATATAAAGGGATAACAGATGACAGAAGTTTCAATTTCTATATGAAATCGTCCCTGAAATACTATCAGTTTGAAGTACTTCTGCATATACATATATATACAAACACGCTTTCACTTATTATGTATAATAATAAAATCGAGCAACTCTTCTTTTTTAATGACGGGTGATAGAAATTTGTAACCGAACTCGCTGAAATGCACTCACCATCTGGGGCATCTATCTCCTCCGAAGATACGCGGAGTCGAAATGTGCCACGTGGCGTACGCGTATATCCGACTTTAACACGCAAAAGACAAATTCTGTTCTGCTAAAACATATAAGCGTGTTCATCGTGTTCATGTAATATCGATGATAGAATATCATCGATATTACAAGTAAATGTGACGGCTAATAAAATGCAGAATGGCCTAGCTAGCTCATTATTTTAGTAAATATCGGATTTTCATTAAAACAGTCAGAATTTTTTAACTATCCCATAAAATGTAAGAACAAATAATTCTATTTCTTTAAACTAGAGTTGGCGTGTTTAAATTGATTTAATATAAGAAAGCGGTCATCTAGTAATGTAAAATGACAACTTGAAAATACTAAATACTAAATTAAATACTAGTTAAAAAAAAACGGGAACTGTTAATTTTGGATACTGGAGATCTAATATTTAACTGATAACTAATAAAAATATTGCAATTCAAGTATCTAATTGAGTTGAATGTAACAATTTTTGAGATATTTACGAAATGTGTTTATGCGACGTAATACATTACTAAAGCTTTTAAGCTTTTGATTACATATTTTAAAAGTATCTGCACACATATAACTGACGTATCAAATTCTAAAATGGAGCAGTGGGCGCAGTGCGTAGTATTGATTTACACCCATAGGAATATTACTTTTAATATTAAAGTTAACACACCAAAAGTAGAAATAACAATATACATATATATAATATATTGATAAAACAATCCCCAATCGTGATTTAGCGGCTGTCAATGAACTTCAGCAATATAGAAATTATAACGTTTCGATAATATAGATATTATCTTCGTCAATTAATTAAAACATTATAGCATATTACGTCTTAAGTTTTATAAATCGCATTCTAGTCAGGAGTTTTATTAATCACGAGCGAAGCATGGCGGAGTAGGTGTTTAATAAAATGAGAGATGGAATATTTAGAATTAGAAAAAAGAAAAATATAAATTTAAAATATTCAGCGAACAGAATCTAAGATATACCGGCTGTTTGATAAAAAAAAACGCGACATCCCGTACATTCTTTATTTATTATCCGATTTCAATAAATAAAGAAAGTATAAAAATGGTTTGACAAACTCTATAAACTGGCCCTAATCCCAATTTTTTTCAACGCCTGTCTTGAATACGTAACGATAGTCAACTTTTTTTTTAATGGACACCTGTTGTTTTTTTCCTTTAGTCTGGTAGATAATTTTTTTCTGAATCTAGTAATGTTCATTTAGTTATCATTTGGTTGATATTTCATTAAAGAAAATTGAATTATCTGTAACCTTTTTCCGCTTACTATGAAATTTTCAAGTGCGCCGTGAAAAAAACCCAACACAAAGGCGACAAATATGTCATTCAGACTTGAAAATTTCATAGTAAGCGGATAAGGGTTCCAGATAATTATTTTTTTTTAAATTAAATATCAACCAAATGATAACTAAATTAAAATTACTAGATTTAGAAAAAACTATAGGTCTTTAAAAAAAATTGACTATCGTTACGTATTCAAGACAGAGTTAGGAAAAAATGGGATTAGGGCCAGTTTATAGAGTTTGTTAAACCATTTTTATACTTTTTTTTATTTATTGAACTCGGATAATAAATAAAGAAGTTACGGGATGGGGCTTTTTTTTATCAAACAGCCTGTATATGAACACGTGTATAGCATCATAGTATATTGTATAGTATTTTCTGTTTCAATGGTACATTAACGTCATATCGTTGAAGAAAAACGCTATTTCAGTCAAGTTTATTTTGAAACAAACGCTAAATGTTTATATAAAGCTATGATACCTTCGTTTTAACCGTAGTTAGTTGCTAAGGAATTTATTGCAAACTAAATGGAGTCTAGAGAATTTAAATAGTATATTATGCAATGAGCATTTAATGATAGCTATTAAGACACGAGTAAAAAAATTACAATACGAGGCGAAGCCGAGTATTGTAATGAATACGAGTGTCTTAATAGCCATTAAATGCGATTTGCATATACTATTTTTTCTACGACCCCATAATAAAACATTATTTTTTGAACATTCCATTTCATAAATTGAGGCTAAAATTTTCCATGCACCTTTGCAAATTTAGCTGGTAATAAATTGTTCGTGGTTACTAAGGCTTGTTCCATAATTTCTGGTGGACTCAAATTTTACATTTCACTGTCATTATCCCTTATTTTTACCGTTTATATTTTCAAAAAAGCACAAATTTTAAGTACTTACTTGTAAATTGCAGAGAACTGTCACATTTATTTAATTTTTAGATCTGTCAGATATGCAGTCGCCATATTGAATATTGTTTGAATATTGGAATGTCGCATTCCTATTGGATATAAACTTGTATCATAATGAAAATCTGTATCGTAATGGACATCATTAGAGTACAGGTTCGGCATATCTAATAATACAATTAAAGTATGGGAGTAGAAAAAAATATATTCCCAACAATTTATCTAATAACACATATTAAAATATAAGCGAAAAACCACTGCAATAATCTTTTTGCCAAGAATTGCTTTACCTCTACTGCAACCTTCTATTAAAATATTCAGAGATTACACGCTGGCTTAGATAAAGACATTTCCAAGTGGAGATAATAAAATATATTTAAAGAGAAGTGGCAGGCGCTCCTTTCTTTAATGCTCTTTATTTCTTTCCATAAAACTAAAAACTTTAAAATTCTCATTTAAATTTGACTCGCTCAGCTCCTCTTTACGACAACAGACATGTAATTCCGCCTGTGCTTACTATTACAATCATTACTACTACACATTTCTTCAATATCGTTGTCACTGGGAGCGCGCAATCACGAACCCAAGAGATCGTTTATTTTATAACGGTTTGACCGTAAACGGATAATTGAAAATAAACATTTTACGGCGATCTTCGCATCTTGAAAAGGAAAGACGGATGGATTACTTCGGCTTTTTCCATTTTTTTTTCCTTTTAAAGAAACGAAAAACAAAAAACATTCTTTCTCGCACATTGCAGTGAAGAAAAACGACCAAGCATACCAGACTAAATCCTACCAGCATATAAAACAATAATGAGTTAGAGAGAGATAAAGAACGAAAGAATATGTGAATGACAAAGAAGATCAATGGTGAGAGAGCAAACTTTTTCTTATTTTCCAAAGAAAATATTTAGAGAGAAGGTTAAAACCACAGCGTTCGCAATTTTTGAACTCGTCCCAGAGTTTACGTACTCCGCAGAGAATAAGTTAAAACTCCATTAGCATCGAATTTAATTTCACTTCGGAAAAGTTCCTCCATCACTCGACGACGACTTTTATTTCACTTTGTTGCCTCGTTGGAACACGTATATCTGCTTTCCAGTTAATATAAATTGGACTGTATTAGAAATGATTTTTAAATGTTTTTTTTTTCACGAGATATCGGTTCTTATTATCATGTTAAGAAGATTTTATTAATTATTAGTAAGCAAATTGATTTCTCTAACAATAACATATTTTATAAGATACTGAAAGAGAAATTTGGTCATAAGTAAAAAAAATATTAAGTACTCTACAATATTAGTATTTAGTATTAACAACACCGAGAGCTGAAGGCTTATGATCACATAACGTGAACATCTGTATAAAAAGTACAGAAATACTAATACTAAGGTTGCCTTGTACAGGTAGTACTTTCTTGCATTTATATAGCAATAACAATAAATTATAAGCTAATTATAAAATTATCAAAGTGTATAAAGGTACTTTTAGGACGATGGGTGATTTCTTTAATTACCGATATTTAATTTTGTTTATCTAGTAATTGAATTTTGTATTACTTTTTAGGAAGAATTTGTATTTTTCAGCTTACTTGGCGTCTAAGTTGAAAAATAAAATGTGAACAAACGAAAGAAAAAATAATGAATTCCAAACAAAAACTAATTCCCAATGTACTCGATGCAACTAAATTCTCTAAGGGCGTTAACTTTTCATTAATTTTCCATGCTCCTGCTTGAATACGAAGAGGCACAAACTTGAGGCGTACCAGAAGCGTTAATGTTGCTGCTGTTGTAATAATTTATAGCCACTCAGTCCTCTGTAATAGCATACAGCTGTTAGGGGTGGGTGTTAAACGACACATTAATATATATGTATTTTTTATTACTGGTTTCCAAGATATTTTGAATTTGTGAAATTTTGGCTGAAACACCTGAGAAATTGGGCAGTTGAACTAAAAATCTAAGAGAGTATAGAAATCAAAAAATTAATAATTATCCAACGCTGTATATGTTAAAAATAAAGCTCAATTTTCTCAATTTTTTCAAAAGATGTCCATATTTTGATTTATTGTTTTTCCGTAAATTTCTTTTATAATGATCACATATCTCAATTTTCCAAAGTATTGTTAATAATAATAACTTAATGCATAATACTTAATAGTATTAGAAAATCCTTGCCGTTAAAGAAATTATTTTCTTAGTGTCAAAATCGTTTGTTGTCATGCATTATTAATCAATTCCCTTCATACATTTTCCTATTAATTTTCATTGATTTTTAAATTATTTCTTATTGCATTTTATTTAATGTTATGTCGAAGTATTCACAGGAACGAAAAATGTCTGCTTTGCAGTCTCTTTCAAAAAGATACATAAAGTGCTTGTTACAACAGTTCCATGTCTAAAAGAGACATATTCATCAAGGATTACTGTTTGATGATTTTCAGATTGAATTCATGGTAACTAAACAATCAGAACGACATACGATGAATGAAGCAACATCTATCTTTAAACGTAAAGATAATGAACAAACAATATACATTATTCCGAAATTCAGAATCTACATTTTATGGACTTCTGAGCATCAACATACGAGTAGAGGGTTAATAACACGAAGCTGTTCGATGGTAACGGTAATCACATTGTTTTGTAATTTTTCTTGGATATATAATTTGAATATCTAATTTCCTAAAAAAGCCGTTTAATTCCAGTGATAATTGTCTCTTTACAATGCATTTATAAAGCAAACAAATTTTTAATATGAAATAGACATTACGATAACTGCTGATTTAAACCTTGGCTTAAATCAGCTTATACAGTGTGGAAATAAAGGCATTAACTTTGTTAATATTCAGTTTTTGAAAATAATCTAAAAGGGGTATAGCGATTTTAACTAAGGGGAATATTTTCATGGAATTTTCAGTTTCTTACGTCATTTGTTTTTCATGTTATGACGTCACCGACTTTTTTTTAAATGACAATCTATATTTCTTTTAATTGATGATGGTACTTTCAATTTCCTATCCAACTGTATAAAACTTTCAATATGTTACATTTCAAAAAAAAAAAAAAAAATTGAGATAAAGAGTCTATAAATTCAAATATTAAAAATTCATTACATTGGCAAAATAAATTTAGTTACCGGTGCATAAAACAAAAAACATTGGTTACGGTAAAATAATTTGTTAGTGTCACAATAAAATTAAGTGTTATTTCCCTTCTCTAAATTAGAATAATTTACATTTTGCAAACTATTTCATTAATAAAAATGGAAAAATTCCCAATGGATGCAGGAAATTCATGCACAGTATCTACAGGAAGTTAAAGTATGGGCAGGAGCTATTGATGACAGAGTTCTAGGCCCATTCTTTTTTGAATGGAGAGATATTTGCAATTTCTAGAGTTCGAATTGATGCCTGCAGTAGCTGCATTATTTCCTAATGCCCTGGCGTACCAAATAATAGTATATGATTACATGATGGTGTTCCGCTTCCACCAAGTTCTCCGAAGAAGATGGACAGGAAGAAGAAGTTCGATGAAATGGTCTGCTAGGTCTTCAGATCTAATGCTATTAGACTTCTTTTTATGTGGGTACTTAAAAAGTAAAGTGTATAAAAATCGACCTAATAATTTAGAACCTAAGCATATAGTTCGACTTGAAATTGGTTTAATATCAGCTGAAACTATTCAGAATGTAAGAAATGAGTTTTATAATCGTCTTGGGTATTGTCAGGTGGTACAGGATGGTCATTTTGATCACTTAGTGTAAATATAATTTAAAAAGTGTTATTTCTGTGCTTATTTTTGTCTTTGATGTTATTGTAACGAGTTTTTTTAATCAGTTTACTTTTAATGTAATTATGAACTTTGAATGGAGTATTAACGAAGTTAATGGCTTTATCTGTTACTTTATTTCCACACTGTACAATTTATTCGGAAACATGGTTGGTCGCTTATTTTTAAAATTTATATTAATTGACTGAGTAAATAATAGATTTTCGTCTACTAAAATATGATTTTGATGATTTCATTTTCGAAATGCAAAAACCTTCTTTACTTCTGGTAAATATTTTCGGGATAATTACTTGAGCAGTCCCAGATTTCTAGTACTCATACTTTAACCTTTAGAAACTCCAAAAAAACAACCAAAAAACCACGCCATAAAGTCATCACCCGGTCATGTACAGGTTACATATCCACATAAAAGGTAGTGGCTATAACACACAAAGACAAGCCAATTAATAAATTTTAAACTGAAAATGGACAACTATTAATTCTCCTTATAACAAGACATAACAGCGCAGTAAATTTTAGTTTATAATATATAAATTGCACACTTCGATTTATTGAAATTGCTCGTCCAAGGTTAATAATATTAATTTGAATCCTCTATTAAACGACAAGAATTTCACTCGTTTTATTTCAACTTCTTCGTCGACGACTTACGTAGTCAGTAATTTAGCCCGTATGCAAATGGTTAAATGTAAAGAGACGTCCGATCCAAACGATAAGTTAAGTACGTGAATTATTTTAATATCTTTATGATCATCGACTCTTGTAAAGTCAGTTGAGGCGAGTCATCGCCGGTGAAGCTGCGACGACTCGTGTATGCATATAGTCCGGGCAGAAAAACTCCGGGAGACGGAGAAAGAGACACGACCAGATGAACACCATAGATGGTAAAGTCTACTTTGAAATTAAATTAAGCGCAAGAGAACTGTATGTGTGTGGGTGTAAAATCTAATGACGGGAAAGGATACGTAAGTTCAAACGTAAATCGTTTCTGTATCTCTATCCATGTACTTTCGAACACCCGTTTATCCGATGCTGAAGATAATATTATGAGTACTTTATGCTGTAGTGTACACAGAATAACTTATGTTTTAAGTTCTCAGACTTTCATGTTTCCCTTTTGGTCATGGAGCAGATGTTAGGTGTGTTGAAGTCGTCAAAATGTAATGGCTACTCTAAAGTCGTGGTTAATTTTCAATAATTGTCTATCCCACGCAACGTGTTTCATTTAAAGATTATATAAGGTGGAAGGAAACACATCTGATACAAAATACTATTATGAAAATAATTTTATAACTTTAAATAAATACTGATTGCAAATGAACATTTCACATAAGAAATTTTATACGAGTCATATCAAGAAAGTAATATGTTATACAGGTTTAGGAATTATTCAATGTGGTAATTTTCTCGTTTGACCACTTTTTTCATGGTGACAAGCACTACTATTATTTCTGCTATAATTATTTAACACTATATTGTTCATTGGTGTTCCACATTCACATACAACACTAAAATCAATATAACAGTTACTAGACTATACACTTTTAATTGCTAATAAGGTTAATATCGTTTGATGAGGCTTTTTGCCCCAGAATTGTTTTTCAATTTCTATATTTTTTGTTATAAAAGCAAATATTGCACACCCACTTAAGATTATTTGATGCTAATTTGGTATTATTAACGTAAACTGTAACTATACACTATTTATTAATAACGATGCTTGAAACCATTTTAACAATTTCACTTTCCTTGTCTTTATAAGACTCAAACCGTTGTATTTCACCTTCATCAAAATATTTACAGGAAACCACTGAATTCCCTGTGGCGACGAAATTTTCTCTATTAACTGCGCGTAGCCACTTTTTACGTAATTGATTTTCCTTTGGAAATGAAAAGGTTTGTTTGTAGATCTTCCTGTTCGAGTGAATCTCGTAGTTCGATTTACACAACGAGGCACAGCACAATCGTGGCATCTAAAACATCACACAGTTGTAAAAAAATGAACAAACCTAGTTAATGTATACAGGGTGTCCCAGAAATAAAAAGACGGAGTAGCAGGTATGTAAAGTCCGAACAGAAACAGGCCCAAATATACCGCAATAACGAAGAAATTAAAAATTTAATTTTCTATGTTGTTTTTTACATAAAAAATTACATTACGGACCTGGCACAGAATGTATGTTTATTAATACACGTAAGAATGCTCATTTGTAAATATAAACGAATGCGCATTCATAGAAAAAGACGCTTTTATTTGTATAAAACGGGAAAAAACCGTTAAATCGTACTCATTCATAATAAAACATATTTTTTGCCCGATGCGGGGCAACCCACTTTATTGCAGACAATAAAGGATTGTTTTTATTTTAAAATAGGAAGGTTGCTGCTCTTTAATGTGTTTGTAGTTGGAAACAGCTGATTATTATTATTTTAGAATATTCAATAAATCCTAGTTTTTCTAGCCTTTATTACAGTAAATATCAAGAATGGAATTATTTTTTTCTAGCAGGTGTAAAATTAAAGTAATTAATGGTTTGATATTTATTATGAAGTATCTATTCCTCCTCCTTTTTTTAACACAAGTAATATGGTGGTCCTGAAAAGGACCGATTGTGAAAGTGAAGCAAGTGGATATTTAGTCCAGGCTCGGCGTAAGGCCAATTGAATTCTTTATTATTATTTTTCTGCCGTCTGCGCACGAATAAAGACTTGATATTTTGAGGGTACGTTTTTACACAATCTAGCTTCCGATTTCTGCTACTCCGTCTTTTTACTTCTGGGACAGCCTGTATTGTTCTTACCTTCTCCAAATATTTATGTTAATCAAACTTACAAACAGCAAACAAATGCTTACAAAGAACGTGTTGACAATTTGAGGTTATGTTTAATAATGTTGTCGGGCACATTTACGAAAATACGAATTGTTTACATAGGTACTTCTTGAGATTGATTTTAACCTTGTAAATACTTCTTCTCAAATGTTTTTGATTCAAAGTCACGTAAACTTTATCTAATAAACGTGACATGCACATCATATGCCCATGAATTCATATGTAAAAATGAGGTGTGGCCACCACACGACTTTCTTATACGTATGAGCGTTTCAAACTATACAATTTTAAGAATTTTTTTTATAGAAAACTTATTCAAAATCCTATTCTAAGTACTTTCATTCTCTCAATAAATCGCTATAGAATGCATACTTTGCAAGATATTATCAAAAAAGTGCTCCTCGCTAAGAGTAAAAGTGCTACTTCCGGTCCGAATTTTGAAATTTCATATATACAAAAAATATTGCAAATCCAGTTTTAAATACTTTTATACTCTTGATAAATATATATAGAATGCATAACTTACGACATATTTGCAAAAAATCGCTATTCGATAAGAGTAAAAGTGGTACTTCCGGTCTGAATTTTGAAATTTTTTTTATACAAAAGATATTGAAAATTATGTTTTAAATACTTTTATACCCGTAACGTACTTGTTTAAAAAGCATGACTTGCGAAATATTCGCGCAAAAAACTGATTTTCGATAAGAGTAAAAGACCTACTTCCGGTAGGAATTTCGAAAAACTTTTTAAACAAAATTATTCGCAATTTTAATTTTAAGTATATATGAATTTTTTATAAATTTGTTTAAACTTAGTAATTGACGAAATATTGGCAAAATTCGATTTTTTCGCTGAAGTAAACTGCTACTTCCGGTCTACCGATTTTACTGGAAAACTAATCAGATCTCAAGAGGGAGATTATACACGTAAATACAAAATTTGGAATTGATATCTACAGCGGTTTGGCCGCTATCGTGGTCACACACACACACACAGACACACACACAGACAGACACACAGACATTTTTTAAAAACCACTTTTTCGGTATCAGCGGACTTCAAAACGTGGACATCTGCAAAAATCTCGAGGTCGAAAATTTTCATCATCACAATACTTCCTTATACTACGTATAAGAAAGTAAAATGACATAAATAGAATGAGAACCACATGCCAAATGTCCAGCTTCACGGCTTGTAAGTAGAGACGGCGTGCCTATACGCATTTACATAAATACCACTAGTAATTCCCGTTTAAGGTTCTTCCAAAAAAAAACGATAAAATGCAACGAGTTACAACCGTTGTTAGAGAATAAATGGCAATTGAGAAGATTTTCTATGGCAATGTTTTTTTTGTCAATAGCACGCCTTTATGTGGAAAAGGTCGACAACCTCGGTGCATTACCATGTTTTTTTTTTTGTTAAATAGAATAATATTATTTTGAAACTTAATTCCTCTACATGAAAATTATTATGTTTGTATATTAACTGCAATAGGCTCGGACTCGAGGAAAGAAAAATCAATTTCTCATCACTGCGTGCAATTGGATCGCGATTTTCTTTTTGTACGGGTATTACTTATATTTTTCTTTCACCCCCTTTTTTTAATGACGCTATTTAAAACTAACCCTGTATAATAGAGAAACAAAATAAAACGGTACAACAGGCATCTTAGCTTCTAAAAACGGTAAAATTGGTAATAGCTATTTATGTAACGAGTACACAATTTTAGGTCTTTATGGACGCGGCCAAAAGTTTATTGGCAGAGCGAGGCCAAGAATTTGGCCAAGTTTAAAATAAATTAATTATTTTAAACTTACATATACTGTTTTTCTAATTGCACATTGCCGATTATTATGGCTTTCTTTTTCAAAATACCAGGTTAAGGAGAGAATTATTTCTTTTGCGTCCTTACCTAATGGTTTAGGTATACTTTAGTTGTGAAAACAACTTATCTTTGTATATAATTTCGCTGTATAAACATAGTGAAAATGAACGTTGTAAATACGTATGAACATGAAGTGGTTTTAAGATGTAGACAACTATGACAGATGACAGAATAAAATGCTAAATCTTATAGGTCACAAGTGTCACAACCAAATTTGCAACCGTGTACATTTCTGGTACCATAATAAGTTCACTGGGGCGATAGTATTGCTAGGATTAGTAGTTATTATTGTAATTTAATGTTACTTCGCACGAAGTAACTGTCTATGACGTGTTTCATCTGTTTGGTTAATTAACCTATGTATGTATAATTTTGTTGGCACAAACTTTAAACTTAAAATATTTTTTATGTTTAAATGAATTATTAGTTATTAAATTGTTAATGTATGTGATCATATATCCAAGAATTATATTGTTATTGTAATATATAACTTCGAAAATATTTTCGCCAGGCAGTAATAATAAGAGCACAGTACAATTTAGTAAAAAATATACTCTCATTTCAAATTTTTAATAAAGACAAAATATGCTGTGATATCCGTGATCCTAAAGAGAAACTAACTAATTCAAAGCGTTTGGATACTAATGTGGCAAAGCATATTCATCACAGGTGTAACAAATATTTTCCCTATAGTGTTTATAATTTTTTCATAGTATGTATGTAGTTTAAAGCAAGAAATATCAATATATCTCCAATGTAATTGAGAATTGCACACATGTCCACGGAAATTATTTTACTTAAAATAATCTATACTACAATCTCTTGAAATATTTACTATTAATCCCAAACATCCGGTATACCATGTCGTACATACCCATGGAACCCGTTGCGATTATCGTGAATTTGCGATTGTCTAGTAGTAAATGGCGTTATAAAACTAATAAAGTGATAAACCTACGTGCATGTAGTTCGTATAAAATAAGGCTTAAAGCTATAAAATATCACCAATGCAGGTAAACTAATTTACATCGTGGTCATTACGTACAATTAATGGATGCGATACATAAGACGTTCTACGTGTTATATCTGAATAAACGGTAGTGCACTTAAGAATGTGTACGCGAACAGCAGAGATTATTAAAATGATTTAAAAGTATAAAGCGCTCTATTTTTACGATCACGGTGTGTCTTTTCATTCTTCACTTTATGGTTCCCCATCCACACTTGGTCCTCGCAGGTATAGGTGCGTTATCTGCCCGGTTTTCACATAAAAGATATTTATAAGGTACCCGGTCCCCGTGTTTTACATAATAGATTTAATTCCGTGATATACCGGATTTATTGGCGAACATTAACATAAGTAATAAAATTTATGCGCACGAAATGGAAAGCCGTTATAAATGCTGGACAGCGAGGAAAAGAAATTGCGGCTGAAAAAAAATTATGGTAGTCTCTGTGTGTTATAAGTGGGCAAGTGTGTGTGTGTATTTATGGTGGCGCACTCCATAGAGCCACTTTTATTGTGATACTACCGCGATTTTCTGCGGCGATAATCGTCTAGGAGACTTTTATGTGTAATCGCTGACCGGCAGCAATGTTACGTGACCGACTCAATAAAAATTAATGACCAGGCGTGAGGACGAACGTGTTCACAACGAAAGCGTGCAAAATCGATGCGGTGAACTCACTCGCTTTTACGTCCTTCTAGACCCTTTAAAGAGAGTTATTTATTCATAAAGTTGGTATTGATAATATGTGACCGGACGAAAAGATTAAACCAATCAGATTTCATTGAATAAAAATTATAATTATACATTTAATAATATATCTAGAAACTCTTATAAACAAATGCAGCTATTTTCAACCTGCTATAGAGGAAACGCGTTACATTCAATTGCACGTCATACTAGATCCATGACGACTCGTCTTGTATATGTTGCCGGTTCTATTTTTTACTTCTGTCAGTGACATTTGATATAAGCAAAGAAAAAAATTATTAACAATACAATAACTATAACGTAATATATTTAGTAATTGAAATGCTCTAAGACTTCAGACTTTCTCAACTTACTTATTATATTGATTTAGATTGTTGAAAAACTTTAAATGTTTCATAACGTATCCATAATAAAATTTAAAATAACGAATACTTACGCTATTCACATTAAATTTAACAGATGATTATAGAATAATTTGTAAAAAGCTTCGACTGTTTACAGAAACCTTTCGGCATTATATTCAAAGGACGCAAAAAAAATAATAAACAGGTGTACATTTCTAAGAAGACCTGTTTTTAAACAATTTATATCAAAGCAAAAACAAACATGGTAATTTTGACAGAAAAATATACACAACAAACGCCTTTTTGACAGATATGATTTACCTGTCAACACCGAATTGAATTACATATTAGTCTATTAAAATTATGTAATAAAGAAATGTAATATTGAAACGGAAATTATGTGTTTATTTGCCATGAATGCGTATATTACGATCAATTTATAAATTTTCTATTTAAGCTAATGAAATAAATGCCCTCAAGTATAATTTTCTCTAATACAGTTATGACAACATGTAAACGTCATCGATGACGTGCAATTGAATATAACGCGTCTGCTCTATACGTGTGTAACACTATGCTTCATAAGGTCAATATGCTATGGCGCAAGACTAAGCAAAGAAAACATTATAATACAATCCGTTTATGAACATCTTTTAAATTTTAAGAAGGCTCAAGATCATTTTACAATGCATGTACATATTGTCTTATCTCTGTAACTGATTTAATAATCGGCTATTTGTATTTTAGTGAATTTTATTACATTTTACAATTTTTGCACCTGCTTGAACGAAACATAATTGTCGGATTTTAGCAATGCGTAAATCAATTGCAGACACCCATTATAGTCAGCACGTAAACTTCGAAATTCATAAAAAGGAAAATATTTTGGTTTTGGTATATTTAGAGTGCATCATGTCAAACTTTTTATTATCAAATAGAGTTTTATACGTACTCAATATTTGGCAAAGACATAAAATTCTAAATAAAGTTTACATAAAATACTCAATATTTAAACATGCACTAGTTCTTAAAAACTATTTAACTTGAAAATTTGCAGATGTTTACTGCAATTTCGTTAAAAAATCAAGACATTGCTTTTAGAAAAAAGCTCAGATACCTGGATCATAATTTCTTGTTGCTCATCTTTTTGACTAGAATTAATATACAGCATGTGTAAAATCATATTGGGGATAGGACACACATATGTATACTATGCATACCAAATAAGAATTCAAAATAAAAAATATGCAATGATTCAAACTCATTTTTCATAAAAATCTAATTCGAATGTAAATTATTATTTGAATTATAAATTACGAAGTATTTGTTTTCGTTTTCATAATACCGTTCGTAAATATGTATTTACGAAGCGTGTGATGCTTAGATAAATGCATGTTCAAAGTCGGCTGACTGTAAGCAACTGAATAATCGAACCATGAATCGTACTTTACTGCTTGCACGACCTGCGCATTGTTGCCGGTATGCATAGTATACATATGTCCTATCCCCAATATGATTTAAGACATGCTGTATACAGGCTGATACATGAAGATATATCGTCAGATATTGATTTATTAAATAAAACCCGTATTTTTGTTTGAAAATACATATGTAGTAAAAATTTTAGACAAAGTTGATATAAAATCCCACGATGTACAGGAAATATACTACAATCTCAAAATAAGTATCTTTTTGGATAAAAGTCATAAAGAATAATTAAAACGTATTTAGGATATTATGCGTTCGAGGCTTTAACGAGAAATACACAAGACAACTCAACGACAAAAATTAAGCTTGTTCGTTTGTTAAAAGGATATGCCTCCTAGTGATCTTTTTTTGTTTTCTGATTTAAAAAAAGACCTTCAGATTATTTTTACAAGGGTATCGAATTATTAATTAATCGTTGTAATAAATGTATAGAAGTTAGGGGAGATTACATTGAAGAATAAAAATTCTTATATTGTTCCTAGTTTCTGTTTTGTATATCAGGCCGAGAATTTATGGCGCCTACCTCGTATTACAAATGCGTAATTTTTTTTTTTAAGTCAGTTATATAAAAAGGAATAACGTATATCCAGGAATATTTGGATAATTTTATTTGTTATTTGCAGTATCCCGAATTCGTTCGTGTTTTCCAGATTACAACATATATAACTCATTTTAATCGCCGTTGAACGGTATATACATATCCTGCATGTATGTCCTTGTTGTGCAGTTAAAATACTGTTAATGCCGTAATTGAATATTGCTCGTAGGGCAATTGATGCACGTGCATATACATTAAGCCGTATTTACATAGGATATTCATCGATCGCCCGTTTACAAGTAATCCCATAAACTCACCGCACATATATCAGGGTGCATCTATTTATTCCATTCCATAATGTTAATTCGTATTACGCGAAACGTAATTAGTATTCAACGCAGGTCGCTATTGGATTCCGACATTACCTGGACATTACAATCAATTATCTAATTAACAGCTATCCATAACAGTCTGTTGCTTCAACGTAGTTGTAGTGTCGTATCCATCCAGAGCCTAGGCCAGATAGGCTTGTGTTCTACATCTCCCCCCGGTTCTGAGTAATACAATTCCCATGACGCGAACGAAACGATCGTATCAGGCGTTTATATAAATACACACACATACATATATATTACTAACCATTAGGCAGATACGTCTTTACATATACGTAGTGTACATATGTAGTAAGGACGCGTTTTGGTCGCAAGGCTGGCGTTGTACACGTATGTACCTACTTACACGTATCGTGACAAACGCCCCCAGAGGGCGACACGGACGTCGCATTTTCTGAATACAATTTACTTATAGAATAATCAGTTATTGTGTCTGAACTTTGTCATATGGTGGGTGTTAGCTTACTTCCGTCTCCTTTCTGTAATTTTCCACATTACTTGACGCGAAATAATTACTATGAATTCACGCTTAATTGCGTTTGATATGTTTACGAACATTATTGGATAATATGTTTTGGTAAAATGACGATTATATCGTTAGGAGATATTTTGGAAGTAAATCGAATTAGAAACTCCTGGATGCATTAATAACAGGCAACGAAATATGATCGAAATCGTTTATAATAAAGAGAACAATGAATGAATATTACATATATTTCCAGTGACAAAATACAATTTTTAGTGTGAGTCTATTGACTCGTCAAAATGCTTAGAATAAATCACAATGTGTTTGCTGTCGAAAGTTACTTTAAAAATGGTGTAAAACAATAACGTGGAAAATGGTCATGGTTTGACAGACAAGTATAAAATAATTTCAGATACAAGCTCCAAATTTTAATGCATATTTGCAGCAAGTGATTGAAAAAGTGTTGAGAAGTTCTGTAAAATTGGATATGTAACTCGAAAACCTATTGGTGGCACATCAAGAAGACGGATAGCGAAAATTATCGCATATGTTGTGAAGCAAATAACTCAGTCGCCTGGAAATTCTATGCGGAAGCGTTAACAGCAAGCGGAACTTTTATATGTGACAGCAAGTAGTTCAAAAAATACCTGTAGGACTTAATTATTCTCAAGTGTATATATCTGATTAGATCTTCTTAACAAATTCTTCTAGTTGGGAAACGTGGTGTCATCAAACAATGCATATCTGGTTTTAATGAAAATCCATAGCTTTTGGCATTCCCAATAAACGCGTATGGATTGCTAGTCCAATATTCCTTTTAAATAGTGAGAGACAGGTTAATGGAACACCCCATAAAACCATTAAACAAAAGAATTATAACATTAAATTTTTGACTGGCAAAATCATGTACATATAATATGCTCATCTTAAAGATAATATCTTCACAAATACAATAGAAGGACACACTGAAGCTATCAGAAATGTCTGTAAGGCACAAAAATGGAATGTTGTCAAAACATGAAGCAAACAGAGTCTCTTCTCCTTTTATTGATCAATAATATATCAATTTATCTGAATTTAACGTTCCCATAATTTCAATCCAATGTTGAGTTACTCTATTTTAGTACACTTGAAAATATAGAAAATTTAATCTGTTCTTTTTACCTATGATCTTTGTTGATCCTATGGAGATAATCTTTATCTGATATCTCAAACGCCTAGCATATCATTTTTTAAAATGTTCTTTTCTTTAGTTTTTGATTCATGTTTTTGGTAGTCTCAAGGTATCTTGGTAAAATCGAATTGTTTCTTTGGCTAGATTTTGACTTTTTACAAAGCAATACTTTAAATTAGATTTTATTTGACGAGCTCGTTAACTTACTAACTCTAAACCAACATTCTTTTTATAACAGAAATTATAATATTTCCCTATAATCGGTAAGAAAAAACAAACAATATTTTTATAACATTATCATCACGATATATTTCCATTTACTCTACCCAAAGAGACAAATACGAAGTATTCTTATTTCAGTTTGCATTTGCAAGAAACTGTAGAACATACTAATTGGATTTTATCTGTACTGGTTATATCGATGTCGCTGTAACATTTTATCAAGTGAAAAGCCGTATTTCAAGCTGGAACCTAATTAAATTTTCTATTCGCTCCTTGTCAAACGATCTAATTAATACCCTGCATGTAACTCACAAAGTTCTGTACGCGCTTCCGCTTGCACAAGCAATAATGTGCAGTTAGTTTAAATTTCCAGTTTTTTCCTATCCATTTTTTTCTTTTTTTTTTATACATCCGGACGAGCTATTTAAACATTATACAATTTTACATGTTACTGATGCACGGCGAGAGCGAGAAAGATATAGAAAAAATCGGGAGATGAGTATTAAAGTAGAAATGTAATTTCGTCTAAAATGTACTTTTTATTATGATGTTATCCAATCAATATTTTTAATAAAGCACAGTTTTGCATTTATTAAAAGCGTTTCTTCTTTATTCCAAGTATCTGAAAGTTACTTGAATAACTTTTAATAAAGACAAGATGAATAGAGAATAGAATTCAATTCCTTTGGTGTTTTAAAGCACTGTAATTAATTAACTGTTGCATTACTTTAAATTCATTATTTTTCTTGTTTTTTCCAGTTTTTTTGGTGTTCTTTCTCCTTTGCCAGATCCTTGTACTATTATCAGGTCGTCTATTGGGTGTACTGTAAAATGTATATAGTCCATTTTCTTGAAAAAATGAAAATCTTCTTGGTAGTAGTGGCATACAATGAAATAAAAGTAATAACAATATGACAACTGGTTGTCAATTAGAAAACAATGACAAATATAAAACGTAAATCAAAATGTATAAATGAAAATGTAATCAAATAAGCATAGGACAGTCGGGATTACTTATATAGTCATATCAAAAGACTTGGGTCTACCACAAACTGTTCAGTCAATGCAATTATACAAATAACAACGACGCAACTATGTAATGAAAAATTAAGAGTAGAACTGTTGATATTATAACAATATAGAATGTAAAATCAGTCATGTATAAATGTAAATGAAAGCAAATAAGCATAGAACAATCGGTATTACCTATGTAATCCTATCAAAACGGCCTAGGTTCACCTAAACATGTACAATTTGATTGAAATACATAAACAATCAACGATGCAACTATGTATGTGTTAAGATGTATTTGTAGCTACAGACATATATGTTTCAATACATCTGTATATTTGGCAAAGAATTGTAATATAGTTCATTTTTTTTATAGTACATTTTTTTATTATCCCCTTTTACGTACAATCTGTGCTAATATTAGACATTTAGAATTTTTTTTTGGATTTCAATGGTCACGGAAGCAATTCCAATGAATTTTTCCTTATTAATCAACTAGATAAATACAGGGTGGCTGACAAAAAAACGCCCCAAGCCGTAGCTCCGTTCTTTACTATCCGATTTTAAAAAACGAAATATAAAATAAAATGGTTAAGTAAATACTATCAATTAGCGTAATCAAAATATTATTAGGAACAAAAAGTTTGAACATGCGATAGTCAATTTTTTTTTTTATAAATGGCAACGAATATTTTTAATTAATGTTTCGGATAAAGAATGTTTTCCTGATTTTGATGATGTATAACACGTCAATTTTTCAACATAAGTTTCAAGTGTGCCGTGAATAGCAATCAAATGCATCAAGTAATAAATACTGTCAATTAGAATACTGTCATTGTGACATTTGTGTATCGGTGTGACATCAGTTCAACGTTCTGATTCTTTCTGTGAGTTTAATTCATCATTAACATGGATAGCAATCAACTGACCGACATGTTGCAAGTATACTTTGAATGTAATCGAAATAGTGCTGAAGCTGTGAGACTCTACAGTTATCGTTATCCGACAAGAGAGGTTCCAGACCGTCGTAAATTCGGAAGAATCGAACAGAATTTAAGAAAATATGGAGCCTTCAAAATGCCAAAAAGTAAGAGTCGACAGTTTAAGGAAAATACAGAATTGGATGTTCTTTTATGCGTGGAAGAAAGTCCATGGACTTCTACTCGGAGAATTGCAAATGAGGTCGGCGTATCGCACCAAACAACACAAGCGATACTCAAAAAGCACAAGTTCATACCATACATCTCTCAAAAAGTACAAGCACTATTGGAAAATGATCATGGTCGAAGAATGCAATTTTGCAACCTTTTCTTAAATGTTACACAACGAGATCGTAATTTTTATCGAAAAATTATTTGGTCGGACGAATGCAGTTTCAGTAATAATGGCATTTTTATCAGAAAGAACAATCGATGTTGGAGCCAACAAAACCCAAGAATTATAATTGAGAATAATTTTCAGCAAAGATTCAGTTTAAATGTATGGTGCGGTCTTTGGGGTGATCGATTAATTGGCCCATTTTTCATAGATGGCATCTTAAATCAAGCAAAATACCATCAACTATTGCGTGAAAACATTACAAACTTTTTAGATGATTTGCCAATTGCCGAGCTAAACAGAATGTACTTTCAGCAAGACGGCGCCCCTCCTCATAATGCCTTAATAAATGTTGAATGGTTAAATGCGACATTTGCTGAGAGGAGGATAGGGACCAATGGACCAATTCAATGGCCCGCTCGTTCGCCCGACCTTACGCCGCTGGATTTTTGGTTATGGGGCTATCTTCAAGATCAGGTTTATTTTACTAGTCCGGAAAATATAGACATTTTACGGCAAAGAATTCTGAATTCTTGCCGCGAAATACCTCCTAATTTTATACTCAACGCCACTAATGGAGTAATTAGAAGGTGTCAACTATGTCTTCAACAAGGCGGCAGACAATTTGAACAATATTTGTAGATAAGTTTCGTATTTATTTGTATTTTTTTAAAATTTCCATTCCAATAAAATGATATTAACCACGGCACACTTGAAACTTATGTTGAAAATTGACGTGTTATACATCATCAAAATCAGGAAAACATTCTTTATCCGAAACATTAATTAAAAATATACGTTGCCATTTAAAAAAAAAAAATTGACTATCGCATGTTCAAACTTTTTGTTCCTAATAATATTTCGATTACGCCAATTGATAGTATTTACTTAACCATTTTATTTGATATTTTGTTTTTTAAAATCGGATAGTAAATAACGGAGCTACGGCTTGGGGTGTTTTTGGTCAGCCACCCTGTATATGACTATGATAAAAATAAAAAAAATGCAATTATAATTTAATGCATAAACGCTATAACTTTAGGCATCTCCTTGACGTCATTAGCTTAGTTAGATGTCTGGCACTGAAACTCTTCCAATCGTAGGTATTTGACAGACAGATATCAGGTTGTTTGTATAGTTGGTCAGGAGGGCCGGATTATTAAACAGCGCTTTTCGGCACCAAAAAAAAAAAATTATGGGGTTCCTCAAGGATTGATTTTAGACCCTACCTTGTTTTTGATTTACGTAAATGACTTGAGAAGAGGCATGGGAAATTGTGTCTTATCTCAATATGCAGATGATACATCTCATGTGTTTTATTTTCATATTTTTAATCTTAGTTTCTACTTTCCCCATCAAAAGTTTGTCCTACTGAACTAGAAAAGTTGGTAGTTCTCCTTATGTGATATGTACTAACAAAAGCTAAAAGCGACAATCATAGAATATATCTGATATCATCATTTTCGAATCGGAATATTCTTCTGACTTCCTCAGCGATAGTCTCAGAATATGGTTTCAAAACCTTTCAAGTCATGTTTTATATCTTTTGGATTGCCCTCGATTATTTTGAAACCTGCTAATATGGCCAAACTGGTAAGAGTTGACTTCATTTGACTATGTCTATTAACCAACTCTTTCCTTCTAGATTACCCATTTTAGTTGTATTTAGAACTAGATAGATAGTTTATTCTGTTGCTAGTGACATTGAATATATATTATAGTAATTAAGATCCACCGCCAAACGTTTGCCAATAGAATTACCATTATACGCCTGTGATGTGCACATTTGTTTGCTTGCTTCTTCGCATTGCTGCGTGCCATTTGTCTTTTTAATCATAAAATACTTCATCGCCATACGGATCTTTAATGTTGTTAATACTTTAATTAAGTATCCTTTTTTAAATCTGTTTATACTTCTGGATTATTTTCATATTATTTTCATAACTGTTCTTAAAAGACAGCTTATATTTTTAGAAATACAAACTCAATATTACGAATACGTATCTTTTCATAAACAACCTTATATACGGAAAAAAGCTAATTATTAGTAAATTAACTTTAATTGGATCAAAGCTTCTTTCGAAGTAATTGCAGGCAAGGATATATACATACTTCATAAAAATATGTATTAATTATTATTAATAACTTCTTGTTATATGTATAATAATAGGGATTATAATTCAAGATCTCTGATAATCTGATATAGCAGCTTAAAATTATCTCAAAAAACGTAATAATATAATTATAGTAATTTTCTATGTTAATTTCGTCATTTTTATATTTTATTTTACAGCTTTAAACGTCACTGATCCCTTGCAAAAATTAACGTCAGCTTCGCAATAACACGTAAAAAAAAATCAATAAACACAACAATATTTATCAAGGGCATCAGTAAAAAGTGTTCTTCGTACATATTTAAACGATAATTACATCATTTAGAACTGCTTTTTCCCCCGTCTAATTACGACCTCATTACGACGCCACAGTAATTTATTAAAGGTGAAAAGCGTCCCTTTTGTTTTAAATATAACACGCGAAAAGAGAGAGGGTTGTGTCTGTGTACGACCCAAACCCCGCGCGTCGACACCTGGCTCAAACAAGCCGTTTCCACCATGTGCACAGCTGTTGTTCTGCTGGCAACTATGCGCCTGCCTGGTTGCTAAGAGTAAGCACTCATCGTACGTGTGTAATATACCAGGTAACATTGGTAATAATGGCAACGAAAACGGGAAACAATGCCAGACGTCACGGGTGGACGGACAACTCCCTCTGGTGATACGGCGATGTCACTCCATTGTTTCTGGGAAAAACCCTCGGCGATAAGTCCTTCTTCAGTCAGCATAGCATTTCGAAAGTACCCGTTTTTTTTTATGAATAATAGATGTAGGAAAGGTAAAGAGATGCACTAATTAAAATATTAGAGTGAAAATGAAAAAGTAGCACAATTCCACAATTCCCTTGGTTCTTTTTCTTTAGTGTCCTTAATTTGTATTCCAAGGAAACTTATTAGAAATTATAAAAGCGAAATAATAATAATTCCATTTAGTGATATAATTTGCCAGCAAAAGATCAAATGGACAGATAAAGATGTCTTGGTCTGGAAACATATATCTTGGGAGTAGGCTCAAACCAAAATTTAACAAGAACCACATCATCACAGAGAAAGTATGTGATCGGTTAATTAGTCATTAGCTGCTGACCTGAACCATTATGGTTAATGTATACTAAGCGAAAATATACTCCTTGAGTTCAAGTCCGGTCTTTATACGAGTAGCTTTGTTCGCATAGAGACACCACAGACGAGTAAGATCTAATGAAATGCTGTGAATCAGTAAGATACTACTTATGCATTTCTCTCCAGCAATAAAATCGCCTCTGACTAGTCTTCTTCACGAACAAACGTTTTATAGTTATACAGAAGTGGTCGTAAAGAACGCACCAAACGCTGAAATTTAGTACGGAGATATATCAAATAACAAAATATCCAAACATAATCATCAATAAGTTTATGGCCTGAAAAATTTTCAAGTGATCATACTATGCTTATTATAAAATACCTAAAGGATAAATCGTTGTTTTTGGTGGCAATAATTGCTTTTATATGAAAGCATGTGAATGTTGAAGAGCCCACTAGCCAATCAAATAACTTTTTTAGAATTAATAAACAAACTAAACAAATTAAATACCAGGAGACAAATAATAAAAGTAAGTTCCCAAAACATCAGGCTTCAGTCATGCATTTAGAGGATAATTTCAAATTGAAAATTAAACAGTGACGATCAAAAATGTTCACATACTTTGCAAATACAATTTTGAACAATGTATTTGCTACAAAAAACTAACCTTTTGCTTTCAAATGATATCCCAAAAACAATTATTAACAAAAAGATTTGAAAAGTGCTAGTCGCCATCGAGCTGCATAGTGGGGCCAGACTTGAATGTTAGCGGCAAAATTTATGCATTACGTAAAATAGATTTCATAAACATTATACACGCATGCAAAAGATCTACATTACGAATGTCTTCAAAGGTCGATTTCTCAGATTTTATTGGACTTTATGCAATATAGCATTGTAAATTAAGTATACATATTATACAGTTATGTATATAATATGCCATACAATCCATACATAACAAAAATTGAAAAATAAACTTGAATTTACAAATTTGTAAGTACATTAATAAAATTTATAATAAGTAAAGCTATAATTATTGCATAAAAAGACATTAATACAATACATTCCTTTCAAATTCGATATCTATTTTTATATAATAGTTTTTTAAATGTTGTGCGAAAAATTAAAAGCCGTATCATTATTTATAATAAGAAGCATCACCAAACAAAAAAAAAAACGTCGTTTCGGACTAAATAAGCGAAACGTAATCATCAAAAGAACGCTTTCACGCGTCATTCGTAATTGCGATAGAAAGACTTCGTCTTCTGGCGTTGAAGCGTATAATTGAAAAAATTTCATTAGTAAAGTCGACATTATCATCATCAAGAAACACACACGCTCACTAAACAAATCTACGTCGTCGCTCACGCCGTCGGCCACACCACCGCAGCGCAATCTTTCGCCAAACGACACGCTAAAATGCCTGCCTCTGTGTACAGAGTCACTATATCAAATTAAACAGAGCGTTGGCTAATTTAGCGCAACGGTTATGTTTCTATTAAGTTTTACGCGCGTAATGGCTGGGAATAAACGTGAAACCCTACGAAACTCATCTATTATGAGTATGAAGTGCAGTAATTTATGGTAGGCTTGCTTTTGTTGTTAAACGTTTATAAATTAATATACATTTCACATGATTACATATGAAAAAAGTATAAAAAGGTAATCATATAATTCTTTGTCTTTTAGTACAGTGGTGCGGTGCTGTCTAAGTGTACACTTCTATGTATTGTGTTTAAATGCTTTGTTAAGAAAACATGTTCGCTCTTTAAGAACAAAACCACCATCAGTTAAAATTAAAACAACATTAAATTACTACTAAATAACTATTTAGAGAACCTACCAACAAGGGTCAATACTTTAACTTCAGCTAGGAGCTTCTAGTACAAATATATTTAATCATTAAGTCGTGTTAGATAAAAATTATATTTGTACAATTTTTTTCTCATTTTACAGATTGTTCATTCCTTTGGAAAAGTAGTTTACCTCAATGTATAGAAGGTATGCATTAACAGTGGGAATGACAATAATTATACGATAAAAATGTCTTTGTAGTCAGATACATTTTAAATTTTGCGAACAAGAAGAATAGCTTCCATAACGAATAAATTGGGAAACTAATTTGTAATTTGATCATGCTGCTCAGATCTTTCAGATGCTACAATTATGTAATCATAACATCTTTCTATACTATGTTTCCCATCTTTAAGCAGTCGACCATAGTAATTCTTAAGTTTTACAGCTGATAAAAATGTCCACGTAATCAGTTACAATCCAAAGCTATGACTGTTTCGACTAGATACATCCTATTAGTTGCGGAAGCACAATGCTCAAAAAATAAATAGTTTTGAAGGACATTTTAGGGAGTTCGCATATAAATGAGCACTCTTTTACTAAGAAATCAGTGTTTTATCCATGTGTATAGCAACTATATACGCATCGCTTTTGCAATACATAAAGGTGTCCCAAAATCTTAAAGACAAACTTTAAGGAGCAGTTACGAACATCAAAACAAACATTTTTAGTTTAATAAACATGTTCGTAAATGAGCCATATTAGCATAAAATAGGAAAAATTCTTTTGGTTTATTTTACAAACAGAAGTTTAGGAGAACATTAAATAATCGGTTTTTGTTCATGTTAGCCTTTGTTTTATTAACAAATAAATGATGGATTACAAAAATTGTTGAAAATGTCGGCCATTAGCTTCAATACAAAGATTGCATCGTCAGTTCATTGACCTGCGGACCCTATGGGCTAATCCGGAAAGAGCTTCTACATGTGTAGGATAATTCTTGCTACGAGATCTTCCTCATTATGAATAGGTGTTTCGTAAACTAAATATTTTAGATAACTCCAAAGCAAACAATCCTGGGGGGTTGATATCAGGAGAAAGCGCGGGACAGGCCACGGGATCTCCTCTTCCAATCCATTTGCAGGAAAATTACTGGTCCAAATACTGGCGCACGCTGAAACTAAAATATTTTCCAATAATTGAGGCAAAACATTTGGAAAAACTTTTGATAAATATTTGCGTTCAAACGAGCAGGCATCAAATGAACTATTAGATTCTCTCCAACAATACCAGCCCGCATATTAACAATAAGTTGTTGCTGGTGTCTTCTAGAGACCACAGCATAAGGATTTTCATCATGGCAAATGTGACTGTTTCTACTATTTAAATAATCATCACGTGTGAAATATGCTTCATCAGAAAACAATACTACTCTCCCGAAATCAGGATCGTTGTGAACCAAAAACCATTGGCAAAAACCCAATCGATGCGGATAATCTTCAGGATTTAAAGCTTGTACGCGTTGCAAATATTAAGGGTAGAAAAGCTGGTCCTGAATGACACGGTGTATCGTCAACTTGGAGGTTCCCATATGGTATGCAATTTCGCGAACACTTGTAGATTGGTTTTCTTCCACACAATGTAGAACTTCTTCTTCAAATTGAACCGTACGAGATGTTTTTGGAACGACCACCACCACCAGGACGTCTTAGGTTCTCATTCTCTCTTAGGCGACGATGGATGGAAGCAAAGGTTGCCTACATTCTGGATATCTCTGTTCATACAAGTGTGCTGCTTCTTTTCCATTACACTGTGCTACACCATAAGCAAGCAAGGTGCATGTCGGCAAGTTCTTCAAATGAGAAATTATCATTCATTTTTGATTAAATTTTAAATTAAAAATGAACAAAGTAAATGTCATGTTGGCAACTAAATGTCACAAATAACTACTACGCTCTCAAAATCGGCATCTGTGGAATATTTGTTGTGATAAAGAAATGTTTCTGCTGCCCAACAAAAACCATAGTTGCAATACAAAATGTTTAACGAATGGCAATGGCGTTCAGCGAAATCAAAAATTACTTTAGTTTTTTGGATATGATTAAAAACATTTTATTGCACTACAAAACAAACGGTTCATTTGCGGACATATGTTTATTAACCAAAAACTGTTTGTGTTGATGTTCCCTACCAGCCCTTCAAGTGTGTCGGTATGTTTTTGAGACTTGCTGTATATAGCTTGAATAACACTACTCAATAGTAAAGTTTGAACCAACTTTGTATATAGATTTCAGATTTAGCGTTTCTTGCAGCCGACAACTCTACATTAGCGATGACGACATAAATATTATAAAAGGCGCAATTTTATTTGCACCGTAATAAATCTTTCGGTGTATTTCCCATCACTTTACCTATTCAGTTCAAACATGTCTTATTGATGTGCCATAATGCGTGCTTCCCATTTTTATACCTCCCCTGCCGATTCTCCTTTTTCAATATCGCCTTTCCGTCTCTCAGTGCGAAATAAATCAATTCATTACGGGAATTTGTTGCCACCCTCGCACAGGTACACCTTTCGAAATGATCTCGTTCATTTCCCCGAAAGATAAATTAACTTTCAGGTGTTCCTCAGCAGACTAAAAGGGTTGTAAGCTATTCCGTGTCAATCCCTTCGCCATTTATTCTATATTTAGCCGTATTTACAGATCGGAGCGAGGCGGAAGAAAGAGAACGAAGCGTAATAAATAACGATAACCCACCGCCTCCGCACCCCTTAGAGATGAGGGCGGTGTTGAATCGACGCGACGATGGCGGCAGAATGAATCCAGAGAAGGGATAAAAAAAAGAAAATAAGAGAGTCGAGGAGGTATTAACCAATTTCGTCTGTTGGTTTCGTTTTTCTTTCTTCTCTTTTTTGTTCTTCCATTAGAGAACCGTATGAGAAATTGCCGTAATTTTTCTCTTCCGTCTGGCGAAGTCGTTTTCTTAATTATTGTATTGACGTTCCTCTAAGAAGAATTATCCTTAATTAAATACATTTTTAACAGTCGTTTCGTTCTGGCCAAGAATCGTTATTAATTGGATTAAAGTATTTTTAGTTTTAATTAGAGCTAACGTAAATAATGAGAGAGATGGAGATGATTTAATTCTACGTACTAATTGAACCGTTTTCTGAAATTTCCTTCAGATGGTAATTTGTCGAATTGTTTCGAATTCATTCGAGAGTAAATTATATGGGTCTGAAAAACTTCTACAGCTTTATAATGAAAACACCAATTAGTGTGTGTACACCACAGATCAGTTTTTGAATATCATTTACGTTGATTATTATCAGAATTATTATAAAAATTACAATAATAGGCGACGTCAACAAGCGACAAATATCTTTCAACATATAATTTTACAAAGTTAAACATTAGTGCAAAAACATTAAAAATAGATTAAAATTTAAATCATTTTCTAGTAAAAAGTCCAATCAAAGATATTTGCGTTTTACATTGATTTCCAACGACATGCGACATTTACGATAACTTTTGTCAAGAGTAAGTTGTTCCTATCTTCTTTTTTGAGAATATAAGTACAAACATGTTTTTTCGTTTGTTGAGAACTTTAAATTATGTGTTTCAAAGAAAATACAAGTCGATAGCCAAACCAATATTAAAAACTAAACATCTTCGTGAACAATCTGATGCTTGAAGAATTTGGAAGATTCTTAACTAATTCAGTACGTATATGAAAGTCGACTTTTGCCAAAAAATCAATAGGATTTGAGATATGCTTTAAATGCATACTAATCTTACTTATTGTATAGGTGCCAAAAATCATTTGCAATGGAAAACATAAGCTACCAAAATATTATTTCTGAGAAGGGCGAACACATGCACAAAAGAACACGATTTATACAATAACTGTCATCGAAAATAAGTCAAATGTTAAACGGGTAAAACAATTTATTATATAAAGCTGCAGGTACAGAATAGGTGAAATTTTCATTTGACTAAATCGCCAACATGGAAACTTCTTCCATCATTTCGTCTACCGAAAAGGTCAATCAATATTTAATTTACAATATAAACATCATTTTTTAAACATATCATACTTACGTGTGAGATTGTTAATTCAATCTGTAATTTAGAAATAAAACCCTTTAAACTGCGCTTATGGGTTTCTAATGTCGATGTTGTGGCGGTGGCGTAAATAAATTACAGACACATTTTATATATTGTATGTATACAGGGTTAGTTTTAAATAGCGTTATTAAAAGAAAGGGGGTGAAAGAAAAATACGAGTAATGCTCGTACAAAAAAAATCGCGGTCCAGAGGAATTTAAGTTTCAAAATAATACCTATATTCTATTTACCGAAAAAAAAAACATGGTAATGCACCGAGGTCGTCGACCTCTTCCACATAAAGACGGTACTATTCACAAAAAAAAAACATCGCCATAGAAAATCTTTCCAATTGCCATTCATTTCTAACAAAGGTTGTAAGTATTTGCATATTAAACTGGAATTTACGTAAATGCGTATAGAATAAACAAAGTTATGGACCGACTTTAACTACATTTTGGCCTTAAAAATTTAGAAATTTTTGATGAGTTACAAATAAATTTCTTTTTTGATTTCCAGTTAGACATTTATACGTATTCTTCAGAATCCCATAGCCTGATACCCTATTTAGCGGTAACCCTGTATATTAAAACAAGTCCAACTTAAAGAAGGTCAATAGCAGACTAGCTCATATGGTAAACATATGAAATCATAATAGATAACGCACAAATATCGCAATGCAATTAAAAAAAAACAGTATAAAAGTAATATTGCTAAGCATTGTAAACATTTAGTTATTAATTGCTTTCCTTTCCCAGCTAATATGGAACAGCTAGCGCGTGGCGCATTCCCGTAATCCAGCAAGATCCTAGGTTGGGTATAATATATTCTGCTATAGAAACATGCTTAGAAATACTATGAAAATGAAGATATCAGATAATATCACTGCACTTCAACTTTCATGTTAACATTACGTTCAAGTTTTTTTTCTCCTTTCCGATGTTCTAGTCGTCAGCATATAATTTAAAAAATATGTGGTGTATTCGAGGATAAGCTGTTTGTTAAAATTTACTTCAAATACTTATGTCAAATGCATTGGTTCATAAGGCTTTTCAGTGAAGGTTATGTTTTAGTTTATAGATTTACGTATCGTCTTGATGCTTATATCTAATTATCTGATCAAAGTATTTTAAAACAGACAATATCAACTCTATTTTTGTAAGTTATGGAAGGAAAAGCTTATTAGGTATACACACCATCGACTAGCTTTTCAATATCAACATCACAACATCGAGGTGTATCTAATGCTCCATAATTATTTCTCACAAACATTTAAATATTCATAGCATTAATTAGAACGGGGCATTAGTTTAAAACACATATAACCAATTCTTGTTTGTATAGCAGCCCATATGTTTAGAAATTTCGAAACTTTTGATTTAGGATTTATTTAAACTTCCGCAAATAAAAAAAAATAAATATAGTTTGCTGTAACTATGACTACAGTTCCTTTTAAATATCAAGTTGGTAAATACCTACTACATACAATGCATTTCAGTTTACCTACTCGTCGAATCACCCAGGTACATCAATTATTTTGATGTAATACAACAGATTTAGCAAAGCACGAACTCAAAAATATTTTCAAAACAGATTTGTCTGAATGTATGAATTATTCCCGGGCGATGTATTATTCATAATTTACAGAGCAGAGCCAATCATCAGCTTTATTAACAACAATTTCACGATCATCAATAATACTCCGGCCGTGTATATAAACCCGAAGAGGCATTCATCATTGTGCATAGCGGTATTTAATTAAGCATTTTCCCATAAACATCGTGGTACATACATACATACCAGGCTTGCCTTCTATCCGATCAAAATGCGCCACCGTCGACCGACCGCTTTTTTTTTGCCCGCCTTCACCGTGCAATTCGTGTATGTAGAATATTCACGGTAATTGACGGCGTTTCCTGTGTTCAGATTTAATTATTAATAGCTGATGGCAGCTGTTCCTAATTAATAACCAGAAATTTAACGTGCGCAGTATTATGGAGTAAAGATGTATCGTAATGGCAAGTGTTGGCGTAGATACCGTGAGATAAGATTTCAAGCAAGTAATTCTTGCTAATATACTCATACATAAATGACAAAGAGATGTATAGGTTGATGTTTTTAAATTTAAAACTAATACAAAATTAATTATCCTCTGACGAAAGAAGGAAAGTTAAACTCATTACACATCTTTATCTTTACTATTAAATATGCACATATTTATATTCTCCAGGGATTTCGATAAGTCTGTGTGATCTTCTCAGTTTTGCCTATATAATGTTACTTTGGTCTTATTTACTAATTATTTGTCTTTTACATTAAGCAACAGTGGAAATCATTAAGAAACTAAACATGGAATCTGTGGCTTGATACTAAACAAAAACACTAAAATACTTTTACCACACTAAAGCACAAAATAGGCTAAATAAGTATTTCGATAACTATGTTGTCATCTTCAGTAGCACGAATTAAAAACGGTCTATACACCGTAGCGTAACAGAACAACACTGAAACTAAACTTGGAGTCTGTGGCTTGGAACTGAACAAAAACACTTAAACACTGAGTGTTGTTCTGTTACGCTACGGTGTATAGATAATGAGGTTTTTTAATCAGTGCTACTGAAGATGACAACATAGTTTTTTTTTAGCCTTTTTTGTGCTTTAGTGTGGTAAAGGTGTTTTTGTTTAGTAGAAATCATTGTTTATTGTTTACATTTTTTCTATATTAGAGTGTACTGCTCCGGCAAATTAACACAATATCAGAAATTACGAATGTTATTTATTTGTTGATATTATATAATTTTATGTTTTTTATTTCAATCAATACTATACTTACATTATTTGGAAAGGAATTCATTCTATAATATATTTAGAAGAAATCAATAACGCAGTAATGCCAACTATGTATATTCCTAAAGAGAAATACATGAATATTCCCGATGAAAATGATGAATATTTAGAGGACAATGTCGTAAGTTAGGAGTCACTGTATAAAACATAAATTTACCAGTATTTCAAAACAAAGTAATTTACGGCGTAACAGCATCATTAATTATACCGGTTAATGTCGGACGTACAATGGACGATCAATTGATCGAAACGGCTGTTGGTACTTATTAACAGTAATTTATAAAGCAGAGATATCACCACTAATAACAGACATACACGATACAATTGAAGAAGAAATTAAAGGGCGTTTCAAATTCCAATAGGAATATTAGTCTTTTCCCTGAAGAAATAAAAAATGTAAAAACGAAAATTTTTAGAGAAGTAAACTAACCTAAAATTATATCGTAACAAACGGTGTACATTTCAGAGGAACATTAATTGTTTTCGTTCACAGTACTGCCGCTAGATGGGTTAGCTTAGTGTACAATAACTGACAGCTTAAGTGGTACACTCAGAAGTTAAGCAATTCATTCTGAGAAAATATTTAAAATATTTTGTTATTTCACATAATAAAAACAATAATAAAAATCAGCGCTTTTAATTTAATAGGTATAAGTTCAATGTAATCTATGAAAACTTCTTTAGTATATATATATATATATATAATCGTATCCCTTATACCCATTTCGGGTGTCGGGTCTTCATTCCAATTTACCCATACACAAATTGACGCCATTTCTTCCTATCCAGGGCCATCTTTTTCGCTGCACTCCATGTTTTGCCTCTTTTCGTCAGCATTTTTCCGACTACGTTATCCCACGTTTGTCTCGGCCTGCCTCTAGTTCTTCTACCAGGACTTCTTGCTTCCCATACTGCCTTGACTGGAACACTTTTCTCCATTCTTTGTAGGTGTCCCCACCAACTTAATTGCCTTTGTTCAATAAAATCGAACACCGAGATTATTTCCAACTCTGCCCTGATTCTTTCATTTCTAATTCTGTTTCTTCGTGTTACACCCTTGACTCTTCTGAGGTATCTCATCTCTGCCGCCTGCAACATGCTCTTCTGTCTTGCGGATAGTACCCAGGATTCACACCCATATGTGAGTATAGGCCTGAATATTGTTTTGTATACTTTCATTTTTGTTTGTGTAGTTATTTCTTTCTTATTGATGAATTTTCTACTCATAGCGTAATACATCTTATTAGCTTTTTGAATTCTTTGATTAATCTCTACGTCGTTATTCCCATTGTCTTCTACTACCGCACCTAAATATTTGAATGTGTCCACCTGTTCCAGTTTTATCCCATCTATACTTATATTCATATTATCTCTTTCTCTTGCTACCCTCATTACCTTTGTTTTCTTCTTATTTAATTTCATTCCTTTTCTCTCCAATACATCATTCCATACTTCTATATTCTCTTTCAATTTCTTTTCGCTATCTGAAATAATTACCACATCATCGGCAAAAACGCAGTCTGTGATCTCTACACTATTCAATTCTCTATAGCCTATAAACATTGACTTGGTCAGTTGTCTGGTCTCCTTGATGATGTCATCCATATAAGTTATGAACAGTAATGGGCTGAGTCCTCCACCTTGCCTAACTCCTCCTCTTGTTCTAAATACATCTGATTTGAGGTTATTTTTAATTACGTAGTTATTAGTTTCCTCATATAGGCACTTTATTGCTTTTACTAGTTCATTGCTAATGTTTCTTTCCTCCAGGCTTTTCCATATGCTTTCCCTAGGTATGCTGTCAAACGCTTTTTCCATATCCATAAAAGCCAAGTAGGTTTCTTTACCTTTAATTAGCCTTCTACTCGTTATTTCTTTAATTGTGAATATATGTTCTTGGGCACTTCTTCCTTTTCTAAACCCACTTTGTACATTGTTAAGTGTTGGTTCCACCAATGTTCTAAGTTTTCTTTCCAGAATCTGTTCATACACTTTTACCACTGTATTTAGAATTGTTATACCTCTGTAGTTGTTGCAATCTTTTTTGTCTCCGAGTTTGTAAATTGGTATTATAACACTAATCGTCCAATCCCTAGGCACTCTTTCTTCCTTCCAAACCCTATTATAGATCTCCAAAAGCAGATCCATCCCAAGATCTCCCATATTCTTAAGCATCTCTGCTGAAATTTTGTCGTGCCCTGGAGTTTTTCCATTTCTTAAATTCCTAATTCCTTCTTTCAGTTCTTCTTTATCTATGGCTTCATCATGTGTCTCATTTATAGGGTTTATAGTTTTGTCGTTTTCCTCAGTTCGGTATTTTAGTAATCTTTCTGGGTTTAATAGACTTTCAAAGTATTCTTTCCACCTATTCATCACTTGCGTTTCTTCAGTTATCAATGTACCGTCTGCTTTTTTAATTGCCATTGTTTCGAGTTCTTTACTGCTCCGCACATTTTTTAGGACCTTATAGAATAGTTTCTGATTCCCTTTACTATCTCTTTCTAGTTTTTCCCCGAATTTGGCCCACGATTTTTGTTTTGCTTCTTTTACAAGGTATTTAACTCTCTTACTCTGTTCTTTGTATGAATTTAGGTTTTCTTCTGTTGCATGACTCAGGTATTTCTTCCAATTTTTCTTTTTGTTTTTAACTTGTTGTTTTAGTTCCTCTGACCACCAGGCCGTTTGTATCGCATTTTTATTAACTTTTATTGTTCCACATACCTCTTTTGCCGCTCGTATTAAGATATTTTTAAATGCTTTCCACAATCCTTCTAGTTTCATTTTATGTTTATTCTTTATCAAATCCGCCATTTCTTTGTCTACCTTATCTTCAAAATGCGTTGCCTCTTCTCTGTTTCGCAGCTTGTATGATCTTATATTCTCGTTAGTTTTTGCCCGATAATTACTTTTAATGTTTTTATTTTTTAGTCCTGGTTCCACTTTGAGTCTTGCTTCTAGTAGGTAGTGATCACTGTTAATTTCGTTACCCCTTTTCACTCTCACGTCTACTACTGATACTTTATTACTTTTCTCTACTATAATGTAGTCAATAATTGACTTTTCACCTCTGCTGGGTGCCACCCTGGTGTACTTGTGTATGTCTCTGTGTTGGTAGAAAGTGTTTGCTATAACCAGGTTGTGCACCTGGCAAAAATCTAACAGACGCTTTCCATTTTTATTTCTTATATCTTCACCAAACCTGCCAATAACCTCGTGATAAGTCTTATCAGTTCTTCCAACTCTGCTGTTTAAGTCTCCGATTAAATATATTGTACCTTTGGCCTCTTCAATTACAAGTGCTAGTTCTTCCCAAAACACGTCTTTCTTTTCCTTTTTCTCATCCTCGTCTGGCCCATAAGCTGCTACTATTGTTTCATATTTTTCTTCTTCTCTCAATTCGATCACAAGTAACCTTTCCGATATGGCCTCCCAATTATATACATACTTTTTCCTGCTGTTGTGTATAATACACCCGATTCCTGCTGCAGCTCGTTCTTTTTCATCTACCCCACTGTACACCAAAATATGACCCCCATCCAGGTCCAAACTACCCCTTCCTTTCTTCTTAGTTTCAGCTATAACTAAGATTTCTATATTTGCCTTCACAAATTCCTCCGTCAATTCCTTTTCTTTGCCTTTCAGACTTCTAACATTCCAGGCACCATATTTTTTGTACCTTTGAATTTTTACTTTTTTCGTTTCCTGGTTATCTGCCCACGTCGTCTCCATTATATCCCTTCCATTATTTTTTTTGTTTAGTTTTTTGATCCATAGAAAAACTTACTTGTTGACTGGATCTTTTCTCTTTTCTGATTATCTTCTTCTTCGTCCGGTGACCGTTGGCTATAGGTCCTTGTATTTTCTTTTACTTGCACCGGCGTGACGTTTACCATTTCTATCTGTTTCGATTCTCCTTTCTCTTTCCTTTCATTAAAAACTCTTCCATTTATTACAAGCTTATTATAGGCAAAATACGCTTTATTTCCTTTTTCCCGCTCTTCTTGCAGCACTTTAATTAATTCACTTCTTTGTTGACGCACCTGCTCAGACAGGTCTTCCATTATCCATATACCTTGTCCTTTTAAATGTTTTTTCTTTTTCAGTATTTCTCTTCTCAATTCCGTCGTCGCAACCTCTATTTGTATTGGTCTCTCTTTCCCTCCTCTTTGTTTTCCAATTCTCGTTGCCTGTATTAAATCATTTTCTTTCTTCATAACCACTCCAATGTTATCTATTATATTTACTACATTTGTTTTTATTTCTGCATTGCTTTCATTTGCTTTTTCTTTTAATCCATGAATTATAAGTTTTTTTTCCCTATATTGTCTTTCCAATTGGTCAATTCTTTTTTCCTGAATATCGATCTTTAGGTGTAAAACTTTATTTTCGGTTTTCAAACTGTCGATTTCTTTTTCTTTTGCATCTAATTTTTTATTCATAATATCTAATTTGTTATTGATTTCCACTAACGCCTTTAATATTTCTTCCATTATTGAATTAATTTAATTTCGTTTTAGTTCAAATTCAATTTTTATTTCTTAGATTTAAATAATAACCACACCGCGTTGGAAACTCACCTCGGGTCAACCCCTCGAAAGGCCAGATTCCCTCAGTACTGTTTTATCTATTATTGTTCTTGTTTCTTACAAATCCCCACGAATTATCTAACAACACGTTTTATTAATACACCAACTTTTTGTAATCCTCGTATTCTCTAGCCGCCCGATAAGAAGCGAGTGGGCGGCCTTGACCTGTTCACCGGTCAGATGTATATTCTTCGCTGCAATAATGTTCGTGCGTAAATGTTCAATCTTACTAACTTTTAAATACCTTTTAAACTTTTTCTTATTTTTATTCACTTTGCGTCAATTTGATTATCTATATCCGAATCATTTAATTACTAATAAATCATTTACACTCCCGTTAATCTTATCGTATGAAGATCTCGTATAGATACGTTTAACTTTTCGGAGCAGAGCCGATATGCTCGGTTTGCCTGCTGCCGAACAACCCAAAACTTCTTTAGTATGACATTTTATTTTAGCAGCTATATTGCTGAAGATCAATCTCTCATGTTTTGTTTAGAGCTTGAAATCGCATCTATTCTTTTTATTAGATTATCGACCTCATTCTATAAGCCAGATGTTATGACTTAATTAAGTATTTTAAAAGCAATGTCACTGATTGTTATGAGTAGAAATTTGTTTAACAGTTCTGACATTTCAAATATATCCGCTATGTAAATATCAAAACCTATCATCCTTTTTGAAACACCGTATAAGAATAGTACCTAATGTTATAATGCCCTTATAACGTAATAATGTATCATAATCTACTTTTATGATGCAGTTTTTCTCACTGCACGTATCTATATAAATAAAAATGAAGTGCTGTTCATTAGTAAGCGCATCTGGACCGATTTGCTATTTTTTTTTAGAAAATGGTCGTAATAGTTCGAATAAGGGGAGAAAGGAAGGAAAGAAAAATTGGAAAAGTTGCCCGGAAAATTGAAAATTCGAGAAAACTGAAAGTGCGTTTTTCTATAAGATTTTTGTATGAACTCAAGACCGTAACTCACGATTCAAACGATGGATATGCATAATTCTTTTGCTGTTTTGTTCGTTATGCCCTGGAAAATTTTTCGGGACAATAACAAAGGAAAGTCGGAAAGTTACAAAAATCATAATTTTAGTATACACTTCTCGATCATAACTGCCGATAGGAATGACATATTTGGTTGATTCTTTTTTTGTTGTTTTGTACGTTATGCTCCCGGGATGAAAATAACCCATTCAAAAAAATCTGGACGACAAGGAGAAAATTTTCTGTATATATAATCGTTGGTGCGTCTATTAGTGATAGTATAACTTCTGAACGACTTGTCCGATTTCGGTCATATCCACACAATATATTTGTTTTTTCGAGACGATAGTTCATAGCTATGCTAGGATACGATAGGTGGCGCTGTAGTCAAGTTTTTAACAAATTATAAATTTATGAATCAAAATGACTTTTATTTGCAATATATGTCGTTTTAGTGCCAAAAAAGAAAATCACAAAATGTGGACTCGATAGGTGGCGCTGAGTCTATAATTGGTTGATTTCGATACTAGAAACATTGCAAATCTAGGATTAAATAATTATTTTATTCCTGTGTTCTAATATAACAAGAAACAATAGATTTGCATATAAAAAATTATATCCAAAATATGATCGTATTCCACATAATGCTAATTTCATTTCATACTAAAAATGTATATGAAGTCATATCTCTGGATTAATAGTCTTATTTTACGATGGCACTATTTAATTTGTAAGCCACTGTAGCACCAAAGTAAGCCGATACTTCACTGAGGTACAAAAGAAATGGAAATAATAAAATTATATATACGGGAGACTTGAAACGACGAAGATTCTTTCATAATTGATCTGCGGCAATGTAATAAATGTGTGTTTCACAATCTGGAAACGATCCGCTTCGCCCCAACAACAATACTTAAACGGTTCACGACTTTGTGCGTCTCTCGTCGATTGTGGTAAATCACACAGTTCGAACGAAATGCCGATAAATCACGTATGCGGTAGGTATTGTAAATGCGATTCATTTTTGCTCTTTCGTATGTAAAAAAAAAAGAGACAGTGAGTACCTATTATTACGACATTACTGGTTGCCTCCTTTGAAGTACGAGAGTGAGCATTAATTATTTACGTAAATCTGAAAATAAAAATGTCTAGATGCTGAAATAATACGTTCTGATGTGATTGTCCGTGAGAGATGTTTTGTTGTACAAATAAAATCGGAATTATTTACTATTTTTTGTTATTGTAAAAATATTCTGTAAATACATCAATATTTAGAACAATATATTCATTAATAACCAATTTAAAATGATCTTAATTACATGTATGTTTCAATATTACTGAAAATAAGCCACTTTTGTAATTAATAGAATTACCCAGTCGAGCCTCCCAGTACACTAATTGGTAATGTCTGTGGAGAATTTTGATCGCGGCTTATAACATAGTTTTCTATACATTAAACGGGGCGAAATACTCCTCTCTGGATAAGGGGAATTAAACTCTGTCGCTTGGCGTGGGCGTACGGGTGACTTTCCGGGTCGACAGACAGATTAAGCTTCTTGGTGACGCGTCTGCAAAGATATGGACCGGTGAAGAGGAGCGTGCAAAGTTCGACACACGGGCGTGATGAAAAAATTATATATAATAAAAGTCCATTCGAGTGACCCACTCTAATATCTTATATAACACCTAAGAATTCATTGTATTCTTATAGTTTTTGAAAACAGTAAGAAGTTTCAAAACTCGGAAATGAAATCTATAGTAAAACCAATTTAAAAGAAACTGCTAGTGCCATATTAATGATACTCTATGGATACAATTTTAACGGATGTCATCTTAAAGTTAATTGATAAAAAATGGTGTTAGAATATTTATCTATTATTATCATATAACAACAAACAGTTTTTATTGTTTAAAGTTACTATTAGTATTACGAGATTAGAACAAGACAGTAGGTTTCTGCAATTAATCAATGTACGCAGGATTTGCGTCAACAGTTTCCTTGGCTAAGCAGATTCATGCTTGATTTAAAAATTTCTTGTAAAGGGGATTGTAATTTAAAATTAGGAAGTGCAATGTTAAAAAAAGAACTGCAGCTTGGATTTTAAATTCACGTAAGAATGTACATAACTGCCACAAAATTTTCATATATCAGCTAGAAACATGCTGTGCTATTCTTAAAAAAGTCCATGCAATGTTCTCCTAATTATGGTAGAGTATTGCCAGTGGTCTTTGAATAACTTATACAATCACTACGGTTTTTGTTAGCATTTTTTTGTGCATTTATGTCTGGCTTTATCCTTCGAAATAATTATAGAAATTAAATAGTCGCTGGTAATCATCAAGAAATTGTGGAAAAACCATGACACAAAAAAAATGGTTAATTTTATTATTAAATGTTAACAATTGGTATAAACATCAATACCGAAATTAACAGAAGACACAATGCCTATTAAAATAACGTAAATAACAAAAAGTCCCGCACCATTGTCAGAAGACGATCCTGATCGCTGTATGGAAATGTGCTATTGGTTTTTGACAAAGTTGGAGGAAGACCCACAGTTTTTGTCTAAGGTTATGTTTTCGGACGAAACTAATTTTTATGTAAATGAAGAGGTCAACCGACATACCCTGCGTTATTGGTCTGACAGTAACCCTCACTGGTACATTGACAGTAAGGTGCAAGGAGCATCGCATCATGGTTTGGTGTGGTTTGGAGAAAAACCGGATCATAGGCCCCCTTTCCTTTGATGGCACAGTTGACAGTGAACATTATTTTACAATGTTCGGAGAAGAACCGCTTCTTGATTTGGATTTCCAGAGTTTGGGAAAACCAGAATGGTTCATGCAGAAAGGTGCATGGTACACAAGTTCGTGATTGGCTAGATGAAATTTTCCCCCAGTGGATTGGTCGTAGAGGACGAGCGGAGTGGGTTCCACGATCTCCGAACTTAAACCCCATGGATAGTGCTGTGTGGGCTTATGTAAAATCCAAAGTGTACACAGTCAAGATTAGAGACAAAGAGCGCATTTCAACTGTGTGTCGTTCAATTATGTTTTGACTTACAAGGACGTCATATTGAACAAATTTTGTAAAATATATTGTAAATAAATGTGTTATTAACTTGTATTGTACTTATATTACTTATACTCCCTATGGTGTGGGACTTTTTGGACAGCCTGAACAATGAAAAAATAAAAAACCTTATAAAAACAAAAACGAGTGCTGTACAAAGCAAAATCATTATAAGTGACTGACAAGAACAGAAATTTAATTTCAGAGCGAAACTTTATTGGATCCAATAAATTTAACTTTTTCTATTTTATATTTAAAATTATACATTCATTTCAAATCTAGACAGAAAATAAATTATTTTCCATCGACTCTTCGATAAGCTCGTCGATCAAACACGAAAAGTAATTATTTAAAATATCTCATCCTGCACCGTACACTCGATACGATGTAAGTAATATAATCAAATCGAAACCCACGTTTTATTCAACGCTGCTATACCCGCTACTCCTTCCTCTGTGTTCTCTTCTCATTCGCCTTTCGCGATAATGCCACTCAAACCACGGCAGCGTTTGGAAATATGTATACGAATCGAGAGTCTTCATCTAATATGAAAGCAAAAAAAAATCATGCACAAGAAAAAACAAACAATAACCAATCCACCGCTGATCACGACCGATTCTTATCTCACAACATCTACCTGTCACGTGTATCTCGCTTCTTTCGCTTCCATCTCGAAAACTCGTAGTTCCCCCCGCCAGCCCGCACCACTTCGAAAACGGAAAACGAGAAACAGAAAGGAAGGTGGTAGTGTGGAGGAAGAAGAAGAGAAAAACAGTAATAGACAAGCAAGCGACTCGTTCACGACAGAAGAGGAGAAAAAAATAACCGGGCAATACTGCCAACAACAATGACACTTGAGGTGTTACACAATCGGTTAGTTTAATCGGATCGAAATACAATGGAAGCAGTGTTCGGCCGATCGTGGTTCAGACCAAACGAAGACGAACGAAGCCGGGTAGAAACACGAGGGAAGGAAAGAGAGAGATTAAATTTGTGTTGCTCTCGAGCAGATGTGTGTGCATGTGTTGTGTGTGGATGAGAAGAGAAAGGGTCATCGGTGAATGACCGGGAATAAGTCTGCACCTCGATTTTGCTAGCTGCCCGTTCCTTAGGGATGTTTGTAATATCGACAGAATATAGTATCGTGAATCTTTTCCTTTATCCCGGACGCCGACTCTACAACTTTTACCCGAATCAATTATCCAGACCGTTCCTCTGCCCTAATCTGTCGGACGTATCGTTCCTCTACTGTAGATGGCCGAGTTTTGCACGAGCTTCAGCTTGTCCATCAATTACGTAGTTGCTGACATGAAATACTTTACGTTATTAATGTCATGGGAGATGTGAAAGATGCTGTAAATATTTAAGTATCAGTAATGTAATAAATATTATATGATTACAGGTTGATGTCAGAAATTAATTACAACGAAATTGATCAGCACCTTTTATAATATCAGATCAGGAGGAATGAAAGAGTAATCAAATCATCCAGGAAGAATTCGATTGAGTTAATTAATTTTCAAAACTGATAAGAATCAACACAGTATTAATAAATAATTATCTTAATAATTGCTAGTTTTTATTGGTGCTATTTATGGAAATGAAAACATGAAACGCTAGACACATATCCATTCCCATATGTGTTGTCAAAATTGTCCGATTAGTTTAAAAAAGCAAGCATTTGCTTGCTCAAAAAAGCCCATATTCACAGTTTCAACAGTCGAGATACAACGTAGAAACACCACAAAAGCATTCCACAGATTTTCAATACTGAACATACTCGCTAGAAAGTGTGACGGAACTACCCGGAACTGGAAGGCATCACCAAATCACAATGCTACAAGCTCAGAATAACGTCACCTTTACTAAACAGTTGATATATTCACGACGCATCACAGATATGGATTACGAACGGACTGAAAACCTCAGGAAATATTTGTGATACAAACCAGCACTGTACATAGAGAAACAAATACACTGACAGGTTTGGCACACCTTTGCGATTCTTCAATCACATACTTTCAATCCAAAAGAAAACGAGAAAACACACTTCATGAGAAACAGACACATCACCAAGCACAACAACACATCAAGAAGCATTCGAGACTTGACTGGGGAAGGTAGTATATTTGGAGAGACTCATGCATTGTGATAATCGTTTAGGATCAAACCATCAACATAAGGTATTTCAGTAAACACATTATCAAGAATGCCAAAACACTAACAGGCAAGTGCAGGTTAGTAAACATCATAAACAATTGATCAAGGGTCCAACATATTTGCAAATACCGAATATATATATTAGAAGGAATAACAATGGTGCCAAGTACATACAATAACCATTCAATACAGTAGCTCTAAAAACAAAAGATATACAAACCAACTAAGAAAATGTACTTGAAAATGACAACATACAGTGGACCGGTACAGATCCATTTTCACTGACAGGATAATTACCCATAGCAAACTGGATATTACACAATAATTTTACTTAATCGAAATTCCGAAACGCATATATCATGCAATAACCTGAAAAAATAAGTGACCCGTGGCATAACGCCATAATCCAAATAACGGAAATTATCATTTCAAATACCACATCTGTTTGCAAAAGGTAACCGTAAAACTACAAACAGCTGCCAACACAGAAATGCTACCAGAACAGAAAAAGCGCAATATAGACTGATAGACCATTGGGATCCATTATTATCATTCTGAATTGAGAGAAGAGTCAACGGATTGCATGCGGTCTTCTCAGGAAATTTAAGATTACATTAAGCTCTAATTTGACTTTAGGAAATAAAAAAAATCACAGGGGCCAGGTCGGGCGAATACGGTGAGTGGTCCAACATGGTGATGCCGTATTTCGCAACGAACGCCTTCATACAGAAGGTAGAATAGACTGGCGCATTGTCTTAGTGAAGCATCCAGGAATTGCTATCTACTTCCGTACACTTCCTTTAACATGGCATGATGGCCTTCTATAGCAATTTTCCCTAGTTTCACAAGATACTTGAGATTAACACGTTGGTACATCTGAACACGTTGCATTTTTTCGAAGAGATGCCAGCGCAAAGAGTTGAACGGTCGATTGCAACAGCGAATCTTTGCGATGTACAACCAAGCTCAGGGTAAGGGATCAACATACATGTTCAAGGCTGCCAAGCGGTAGCACCATCATATTTAATTGCCACACCTCCTAAACACTTGATGAAACCCGTTTTTGTTATATAAAATGCCTTACTTTAGACTTACTTTGTTTGAAGTTAATGGTAAGTATAATAAAGAGACATTTCATTTTAAATGTCAAATATAAACGTTTGACAGTAACAGTATATATGTAAAGTAAAAAATTGTAAAAAGGATAAAAGACGCATTTTAATTATTATTAGAAATAAATCGTCAAAAAAACTGAAATTCTAATGGTTTGAACTGAAGATGTCTATTATTTTAAATCTACGAGAGCGTATGTTATCTACCTCTAGCCATGAACAAAAGAGTGACGATGTCAAACAAATTATTGAAAAATTACTGTCACTGTTAGAAGTACATGTGCTAAGTTGTGTTTACTTTATGCTGTGTATAGAGATTTGAGACGGTCCATTTCTCGATAAAATTAGTGAAACTAAAGTTGAACATCGCAGCGTAATAAAGTTCCTGACAAAGGAAGACAATGGTCCAAAAGCAATTCATGAAAGAATGGTTGGTGTATATGGGGAACATACACCATCTTATTTCCAAGTAAAATATTGGTCTAAACTCTTTCGATGGGGCCGAGAGTCAATCAATGATGACCCAAAGTCCGGGTGACCCGCTGAAGCTCGAACTGAAAACATTGTGCGAAAAGTCGAAAATTTGGTACTGAAAGATCGGCGTGTAAATATCTCTGTCATTGCCAATGAAGTCTGTATATCCGAAACAAGTGTTCTCAAAATTTTGCATGACGATTTGGGTATGAAGAAGGTGTCTGCACGGTGGATACCCAAATTGCTTACACCTGAACAAAAACTATGCAGAAAAGAAGTTTCTCAAGAAAATTTGGTCAAGTTGGAGAGGGACAAAACATTTTTATCTCGAATTATTACCGGGAATGAGACTTGAGTATATAACTGGGACCCTCCTACTAAACAAGAATCCATGCAGCGGATTCATAAGGGCTCTCCACCACCAAAAAAAGACACAATTTTATGAAAAAAAAAACTGATGGTAACTGTTTTCTGGGATGCTGAAGGAGTTTTGCTTATTGAATATATGCCGAGAGGGTCTACCATAAATGGAGAGGCCCACGGAAACACAATTAAAAATTTAAAAACTGCTCTGGAGGAAAAACGTCCGCATTCTTATCCACAAAAAAAACTTGATGCCGCACGACAATTGTCGGATTCATAAGGCAAACAAAGTTCAGCAGATAATCAATGACTGTGGGTTTATAGAGTTAAGGCATCCACCTTATAGCCCCGACCTATCTCCGTCAGACTTCTTCATATTCAAAAATTTAAAAAAGCATCTCAGAGGAAAGCGTTTTGCTTCTGATGAAGAACTCAAAGAAGCTGTTGAAGAATATTTCGCGGGGTTACCGAAGCAATTTTTTCTGAGGGTATGGGGCAACTGAAAAAATGATGGAATAAGTGTATTAGTGTTGAAGGGAGTTATGTAGAAAAATATTTTTTTTGTTCTCCTACGTGCTTTTCTTCATGGCTAGGTAGATAACATAAAACTACGCCCTCGTATTTGAACATACACACCCAGAAATAGAAGGAATAGTTATATTATACACGTTTTGTAAGACATAGTCACAAGTCACTTTGCTTATAAAGTCTTCCTTGCCAAAGCCAATCGCAAAAAGTATTGTTACTTTCCCAGCCATTAAACTTTTAATTTAATGAATATTTTCCAAAGCAAATGTGTCGTGAAAACAGTTAACTATCTATAATAATAACTTCCTGATTAACAGACAAACCTATATAGGTGTAAACTTTTATAATAGTCGTTTTACTTGACACAATCGGGTAACTAATATACCATATTAAAACCTTATCGTGGAGCAGAATCGATAAACCCGAGCATTTAAAAATAATTTCACCGTTACGTTTCATTAAATTATCCGTCGATATAATGTGCGATATAGAACAATGATCTCTTAATTTATTGCAATGAACAGTTAATTGCCATCCGTACTTTATCATAACGTTCACCGACTCACCACATTGTATACAGCACATTGAACGTATACCTGGCACATGTAATGCACACATTTTATATATATATTTCTGATTGGATCACGGTAGGTGTTTCCAGGGAGTTAAGATATTGCAAAAGTGGCGGTCAAAAGGTAAAATTAAGAGCAATAAGAATTCGATTTAATTATCGATGAGTGCCATTGTCAAAACGTAAGCTGATTGTTGCAAGGTAAGCGTTCCCAGAACAATATAATAGAAATTCGATCTTGGATGCGATACGGAGAGATTCCGACGGTTTACCGTTCGTTCTTGGTAGTCAATAATTGATTGTGTTTATTTCGATTGAGTTGAAAGGCAGTTCTTTTTGTGCAGATCTTGTTTTGATTAAAAAAAAAAAAGAATCAATCGTTTGGAGGCGATAAATTGAATACACTTTTAATTTTTTTCGTCTGCCAACAATAAATTGAAAATCTTTCGGGAACTAAGTAAAATAAAATAAAATATAATATTAATATACCTCAAGTAAATACTTAGAATATTATCAGATATTAAATCGGTATTTGGATAATGAATGATTAATATAATGAGATATAATGTATGCTTCATATTAATTTACTTGTCAATTGTCTTCTTTGGTGATGTGCTTCTTCAACGGTTTCAGTATAGACGTTTGGGTAAATAGTATGGTACTTGTCATCCACATTGTCCATAACCGTTCATGATTACCCCTAAGTTCTAGATTTCGGCAAAATTATCGTTTACATTGAGGTTATCTTCTTACCACCATTAATTCCAAAAGTAAATTTTGAACAGTTCTCGTTGTTAATAATAAAAATTAAAATATTGTTTAAGTATGAAACATACAGTTTTACCGCAATATGTATGACTAACCCTGTTGAAAATGTCAGCATTTCTAATGGAATATATACATAGCAGAAGAGATTTTTATATTATCTATCTAGTCAGGACGAAAGCAAGCTGCTGTGATATTTTGGTGTTTTCTGATCAAATGTGGTTCACATTTAAATAGTTTTGTTGTATTTGTACAGCCTAACAAAAAAATTGTGAAATTCAGCTAGAACAGAGAAGCGCTATAAAATTCTTTAGGAGAGAAGGATATGTGCCCAAGAAGATTTGCTAGAGGATTAATATGCATGGAGACGATTGCCCAAGATTCGGAAGGTCTGTTAGAGAAAGAATCAAAGAAAACATCAAAAAGCTTGAGTTTCCCTCTTGATAAATCAAAGAAAAGTTTCAGTGATAGCAGATGAAGTAGGAATATCGGGAGCTATAGTATTAAAAATTTTGCACAAATATTTAGGAATGAATAAGGAGCGTTGGATTTTGAAATTACTTGCTGCCTAACAAATACATATCAGAAACACATTTGTTAAGAAAACTGGGAGGTTTTGGCTGCAGATGATAAGCTTTTTTCAAAAATTATAACAGGTGATGAAAAGTTGGTTTATCACTGAGTTATATCAACAAAATAAAAATCCAGGCCGTAGGTTCGCAAAGGCTCTCCACAGGCAAAAAAACCAAGAATGCAGTATCAATCAGGGTAGCTGATGGTGTCGGTGTTTTGAGACCAACAAATGTTGGAAGAACTGTATTAAAAGTATTAAAGTATTACTTTTCTCTAAACTTTGTTCCTGCATAGCAAGACAGATAGTATAAAAATTTCCACTTGTATTACAAAATCATATATCCGCTGAAGGTATGTTATATCACAATGTGGGTCGCCAGATGTGGACGATCACTAGTTTGTGGAAAGTATAATGATTAATTATTAACATTTGAACATGCATAATTAACAAACCACATTAAATATATAAATAAAATATTATTGGCTCTATGAAAAAGCAGAGGCATAGAGTTATCCATGCTTCGGCTTCGGCTATCCGATATTGTTTTTTTGGAATTGTTATTTTAAGAAAACATAGTTGGCAATATACTACGAAAGTGAGACTAAACTGTGTTTAAGCAATGAAATATCTGAATATATAATCTTCAGAGGAGTTAAAATTTAATTAAATAATAGATATCCTTTTCATTCCACAATTTTCAATACTTTAACACAACTTCAATCTCATCATTACCATAACCTATTTTGTTTTGTTTTTTAAATATAGGGTTATTCTAAAGAAAGTTCCCAGTCTGATATCGCCAGAAAGTACATTCCTAGGTATGTTTTCAATGACATCCGATATCGATTGTTTAAGTTCCTCACGGGTCATCGGTCTTCTAAGAAATACCCTTTTTTGAAGTAACCCCATAACCAGTAGTCAACCGGATCTATGTCTGGTGACCTAGCAGGCCAACTGTTTGGAAAATGCCTACTAATTACCCGATCACCAAATGTGTTACTTAATAGTGTTTTTACGGTATTTTGTATGTGAGATGGAACTCCGTCCTCGTAAAGGCAAAGCCATTGTATATGACAAATAAAATTGACAGAGTAACCATAGAAACAAAATAAATATTGCAAAAAAACCTCTATTATATCACAGAAGAACGACTAATATTTATTGAATTGGTGGTAGTCATATTTAACTTGTGTCTTCTTGTTATCATGAAATCCATATTAGTGTCTATTCTTGTATATATTAAAAGTTTGACAACCTTATGACCATTTGAAACTGGGAACTTATTTTAGAATAACCTTATGTAATTATAAAAGGAATTCACATATGTTATGTATGGCGATATGTAGATAATGATTCTTTAAAGAAATGAAAAATCTTTAAGTCACGTGTAATTTCTGCAAAATTTACAAATAAGATATTTTATATTTCAACTACGACTTAGTAGGTATGGCAAATCTAAAGTAACACAGAGTTTAGGAAAAATCCCATCTATAACTATATGAGTACATTATAAACTTATATTACAATTGCTCGGCAGTACTTGTATATCTCAAGCTGTGACACATTCGCCTCACAACTGGAGGAAACATAAACAAAATGCATTTTCGCAATATTGAATTAAACATTTATTTCTGTTCCTCCTGTTCTTTACAATATTTTAATTGGTTGCCATCTATTAGCATAATCCTCATTTTCTTTGGTACGATCCGGCAGACTTTACCTTATTCCATTAATTCTGTTATACGCTTATGATGTGATGGAAATTGAATATTGCATATTTATTGATTTCCGCTACTAGTACATACATATAACACGAGTGAACTTAAATAAATAAACCGTAAAATCTGACTCGACACACACCCAACATTTTTAATATACTTCCCTGCATTTCTACTTCAACCGCATTTTGCAAGAGCAAATAACCAATTCTGGTTGGTATCTTGTAACGGATCCCTCACATTCCTCCCTCAATTTCCCATCAGTTCTTCCCCTGTGGCGCAAGTGTGTTCCAGAAATAATTGAAATAACTCTGGGATATCTCGTCTGCAATACACACACGTATCGTGTTCGTTTTTCACCCCCCATCTTAGATGTAATATTACGGGAATACGCGCAGGAAAAATATCAAAATGCAGTTGGCAATTTGCGCTCTTCCTAGCTCGAACGAAACTTTCATGCATTTATAAAATAATACAAGTGCGTTTTGTGTATACTGTGCTACTAGTCACAGATGATAATAATAACATTAAGTACGTAAAATATTTGCGTCATGAATCAAAGAGAGAAAAAAAGAAGATATGGAACATAACGAAGGCAGCTGGCGGAAAAAGAGACGATACGCAAAATATGCAGAGTTCGTTGCGGCCTGCTGAGTTTTTAGGTTATCTAGATGAGACTAATTTATCAGATGGCGTTCTGTATAAAGCAAGATTTCAGATTATGCATGTGTATGCTGCTGAACAAGAACACATCCTACCCATAATACGTTGCATACATACGTTATATGTAAGCGTTAGTGTACTTCTTTATAACTACATGCTACGTGCATTGCTGGCGTTGGGCATTCCATGTTGTCAGTGTATAAATATGCAAATCTGGAGATAATTGCGTAGACGGCCAGCGAAAATAATAGCGCTTTTGCGCGGTGAATTTAAAAGTTTTTCACGCCAACTGTCAGCGAAATATGTTGCCTGAATATACGGTGATTTATACGGGTTGTGGTTATTATAAAATACAGGATATGAATGAAGTATTAATTACGGTGACTATTCAATTCACCTGTCATTGTTCAAATATGAACCAATAAAATAGCAAATATTTACTTTCGTATCATAGCAACAGGAAATTTCAGCGATTATATCTTCCTAGAAGGTATTCAAGTGGATATTTTAAACAAGTGAAAGTTTTTATTAATGTAACTCATTTACTAACAATATTGAAGGTACAATTAGAAAAACTAACATTACTGCAGTGCTGCAGCAGACATTCTGGAACAGAGCTATCACTGGGAGTACCCGAGGGAGTACCTTTCTCTTGTAGCTTAATACCGTCACTATTACTGACAGATGTCGAAGTTGTACATGACACATTTGTTGTTGTAAAATTTCTTCGCATTTTGGTGATAATCGACTCGTGGTGCTCATCATCAAGCTGCAAGTACGATTTTATGGAATTCAGATTTTGGTGTCCCGTTATTTTCATCAGTTGTTGCTCTCCGACTCCAGCTTTCGCCAGAGATGATACAGTTGAAGAGCGTACCGAATGATTTGATATCTTCCTTCTTTTAACATCTAATCCAGTTTTTTCAGCTAATAACTTCACCCATTTACTGATCTCACATATACCAACTGGACTGTTCTTATACCACACCGCATTCTCAACTTTATCCCAAAACGGATTCGGTGTCAAAAACATCCTTTCTGTTTTCACATTTTTTCCTCTCTTCGATTTCAGTAGATAATACAATCTAAATAACAGAAGAATATTAATTATACCGTCTTGAAATTAAATATAAATAGGTTACCTAACTGGACACATATCGGTATTGCTTTTATTCTCTATCAACCACTTGCTGCCTGTCAATGATTTAGTTCCCCCCTGCGCAGTTTTCGAAAATACTGGATTATACTCAATTCTACCAGTTCTTCTTCCCTTGTTATCGAGTTCCTCCTTGAAGTAATAGGTGAAACAGTTGCTCCCTTCTCCTCCCCGCCAAGCTAGTTCGTAAGATGCTATTAAGAAAAACTTTTTCTGTAAACCGTCTGGGGTACTCTCATCTAATATGCGTATCATATTTAAGTATTCTGGTTCTGTAAGTGCCGCCGCGTTGCTGGTTCTTTTTTCAGGACACGCTTGCAGTTTTCTTCTTGTAGCATCCCTGGCGTCACGTGCTGACTTAAATATTGCATCAGAAAACGGGTTTACGTTTATTTTCCACTTATTGAAGAACATTTCTTGAACCATTTTCGCCGTCACGTTCCACATGTGCTTGATGACGCCTTCTTTATAATCGGACCCATCTTTTTCTTCATATTACATGCCCACGACTTTAAGATGACATTTAAGTCCACAGGAGAAGTAGATTGATCCAGTTTATAGCCTTTTGCTGTTAAAAATGTACTAAATTGTCTCCATACTGAATCTTTGGATTTCTTCGTGTTCCAAGGGATATTTTCGCAAATTTCAGCATCGATTTCGTCTTCAGATTTCGTGCCAAATCTTTTCTCAGTTCCCATTATTTAGAAACACCAGTTTTTATTCAACGAAACGAACTAAATAGGAACACGATTCCAAAAATTTTAATGACAAACATAAATGTTTTTTTTGTTGACATGGAAACGTAATCATGTGTAACTAAATTTTGAGTCATTTTAATATGAAAAATTGATTTGGTTCATTGAATAGTCTCTCGAATACGATTCGTAGTCAAAGTTGAGTCTACTATTTTTGTGGTGCTTTACACTCATGTCTTTCATAATTGCGAATACTACTCGTGCTCCGCACTCGTAGTATTTAAATGCAATCATGAAAGACATTCGTGTAACCACCACAAAAATAATCGACATAACTTTGACTACTCATGGTATTATAAGTGATTATTTATAGTCGGTTTTATGAAAGAGAAATAATCATAATGTCTATACAAGCAAAATATACCTACTCTATTAATGCATAAAAATATGTAATTACTCACATATAATCGTGATAGTAGTTTGTTATGGGCACCGCTGTACTGATCTAGTTGTTTAGATCATCAGTCGAACATCGGAATATACATACATGGTTCAGATTAAATTACGGTCGAAAGCAAAAAAAAGTAGACAAGAGATCTCGTACTTTGTAAACCTGGCTTTATTTACTTGTCATTAGTGTCAAGTCATTATTCTATGGAATATCAAATATTTGTCAAAACTTCTTTTATCGGATTAATATGAATCAAAATACTAATTAAAAAACATCAACAAGAAATACATGCATTAATATCTGGTTATAGAGCCGATTTTGTTTAAAACTTCTTGCAATCTATTTGGAATAGAGTTATAAAGGTTGGTACAATTATTTTGATTTACATTCTCCCATGCTGTGTGAACTATTTCTACCAGTTCTTGTGTATGTTGAGGACTTCGATTTAATTTCTTTGATCATCAATCCCCACACATTTTCGATAATATTTAAATCGGGACTTCTCACATTATTAATAAAGTTTTCGTCAAATCGGATACCTTTTGGTCGGTATGCATGAATCGGTCCATTTTTCTTGCATTGAAATAATTTTTCATCTGTAAACATTATAGTTTCCCATAAGTGACTGTTATTTGCCAGATGTTCAAGTGTATATCCTACACGAGTTTCTCTGTGGGTCGCATTCAAATTAAGTTTTTCGGCAGTTTTATGTCACCGCAAATTAGCTTCTCTAATTCTTCGTCGGGCAGTAAAAACAGAACCCAGAAAGTTAGCTGCATTCACTACTGAAGAAAATGGATTTTCAATAAGCACATTTGTGAGATGGCGGTCTTGCTCAGCTGTTGATATTCTATTGCTGTGCTTTTACTTGTATTATTTGTTTCCGCATTTCACGTATTTTGAAACCGTTACTCAAATCTGCAATAACATTGACTTTAATATCTTCATTTATGGAAGGTATCTTTATCTTTATTTAGTTTAATATCAACTGTATGGTATTTTTAAATTTTAGAATTCACTTTAAATCATGGGACAAACACATGCTGTTAGCTAATTGTACAAAACCAGGCATAAAAAAATAATGCTATGGGAGGCAAATACATTGATACCTTTATCGAGTTACTTATTCTGCTACCCGGGTTCAAATTCTATTCCATTCACACAATTACAGGATAGACGGTTAGTGAATTAGTGCCTAGCACTAGCCAAGTTTCTATCTGAATATATCTTTAACTTAGAGCCCCAATAATATTTGCGTCTATAATAACTACATAAACCTTCAAAGTCTGTCACATTCCCGACATTTCGGTTATCCTAAATATTGTTTTATTATTACTTATTATTGTACCGCGGGATCAATAATTATATTGATAAAATATTGATAAAGGTTTGCCATGGAATGTCTGTCTTAAGTTATATCATTAAGTGTCATACTGTCATTAATATTTGTCATTATATTAATGAGAGTATGACACTTAATGATATAACTTAAGACAGACGTTTTACATTCCATGACAAGCCTTTATCCATATATCTACTTGTTTTCTTGAAATGCCAAAATGCAAGAGTAGTATAAAACATGAGATGAGGAAGCATTAAATAAATATGAATTCTTCTCCGCCAGAGGGCGACGTATCTATTGCGCATTCTAGATTTAGAGAAACAACTAGATCTCTTGACGTGAACGTGTATAATAGTTTTTCGTGTTAGCTTGAACTTTACTGCTAAAAATTTACCCACGGGTGATATTCGAACCCACGACCTCCCGATCGCTCGTCAGGTGCCCTTTGTCTCCAAGTTCGAGTATTTTAAATCAAATTGAATCAAATGCTGTAACAGATGTTAGAAGCGAGCCGTTCGACGTGTTTATTAAATTTTAAGTAATCTCTAAAATTAGTTTCTCCCCATATTTTCAAACACATAGGAAAAACTAATTCCAAAATTATTTAAAATTTAACTTAAACTTTTTTGCGGGGGGCTGTAGTACTCGATCAGCCAACACAACTTATTTTTCATACAATCAAAGGCACTTTTTTTATGGTCAATAAAAATACTGATATTTCATCCAAGTTACGACAGTTTACGTAACTGACATAATTTTAATTTTGATAAATTTTGTAGAAGTTTTTTACCAGATCTTGCTACAACTGCGGGTATGTCCTAATTCCCTCCTGATAACTATTATTTTTTTACGACTGGATTAAAAATTCATCAATGTTTAGATATTTTATGGAAGCCGCATATTGTTCATATAAATTCTTTTGTTTAGTCGATGCTTTCATGAGACTTGGCAAATTGTACTTGTATATTGTTCCTATAGCTAAGTTTATTATTTAGCTTCCTGTTTAACTTGTTCTATGCTTTTCACTTTCGTACCATTTCAATATACAGGGTGAGTCATTAGTAGCCGCTTCTTCGATTGCTCTTTTATGTTTTAAATAAAAGAAAAAACAATTAGTGGAAGATCTATGGTTGCTTGTGGCGCATGTTGTAAAAATACTTTAAACTCTGACGCACTTCCGGTTTCACCGGAAATGCACGGAACTTAATTTTTTTAAATGAGTCACTTTATATATTTTTGAATTTTTTTGTACTGCTTTAAATTATCTGTTCAACTGTTTTTTCTTTTTCAAAATTGAGCCAATAGTTTTTGAGTTACTATTTTTTTTTGAAAATATTTGACCAAAACACGTGTTCAGAAAAAAATCATTTTCACATTATTATTAAAAGTAAAAACATTAACTTTGGTGGTGCTTGTAGCCAAGAAAATTCTGCACTGTCTGGTAAAGTTGCACTCGACAATACCTCAAAAAACTTTATTTTCTCAAAGCCTACTTCCTGAAATTTTCACATACAAAAAACTAATTTTTTTTAAATGGAACACCCATTATTTTATTGAGGCATTTTATTCCTTTTTTATTCTCTTTCATTTTTGTTAACAATGTCCTATACCTATCTTTTGTAATTTCTGAGATAATCACTATAGGAGCAATTAGCGGTCAATTAAAGAACTACGAGTGCTGTTGTTCTATGCACCAAAATATTCGTTCAAACCAATGGAAGGCAGAAATGGAGCCCGACTTCCTTAGTCAACTGTCAAACAAAGTAAATGTTTAATCCAACTATCCCAAAAGTAATAATTTTTCAGAATAAAGAACATCGCATTTCAAATTTTTAATTACGGCAATGTCCAGTTGCAATATTTCATTTTTGACACTGTTGGTTAACATCGAAATAAAATAAAGGTTATGTTTACTGTCACATTTGAAGATGTCTTCAAAAAGTTTTGCTCCATTAACATTTTCATCAAATAAATAAGGTTCAATTATGTAACTACCCACTATTCCTCGAGCCGTTTAAAAAAATTAAGTTCCGTTCATTTCCGGTGAAACCGGAAGTGCGTCAGAGCTGAAAGTATTTTTACAATATGCGCCACAAGCAACCATGGATCTTCCACTAATTGTTTTTTCTTTTATTCAAAACACAAAAGAGCAATGAAAGAAGCGGCTACTAATGACTCACCCTGTACAGTAATCACAAATAAAATGTCAGCAATAAAATTTACTTCATATTACAAATATTTTCTCGGTTTTGCTATAGTTATCATTTTATAATGATCAATATCTTACAATGTTTTGTTCCGTTCAATTTGGTGTATACTTCTGCTAATCTAAAATGTATCATTTTCACCAACTACACTATCACATTACATATGCATATATATGTCAAGAACACTCAATTTTGTTACCCAATATATTCAAAAGAAATGGGTTAAAAAAATTGGTTGAGAATAATAATTGGAACACCTAAACGAATCATCAATACAAAGAACTTTTACAACAATGCATGCGAATAACCTTGTTGGATACATTACAATGCCTTGACAATCAGTCATACGAGGAGACCTTATTCCGCTTTGGTGTGGATAATCTTTTCTTTTAAGCAAGTAGGTTGTGTGAACACGTCGGCGGTGAAAAATTACCGTAGACCTCAGACAGACACAATGTAACCCGCGCCGTTGTTGTAGTTCATGGTCTGTTAGATAGATGTCTGTATGTATATATATCTGATGCGGCGGCGCTGACACTTTTAAAAAGGATGATGCACCACTTGGCACATCACCGTGTGTTTAACGAACAAAACTAATTTCTTGATAAGTATCATCGGTCCGTAGAAGATTCCGCGCGTCCACTCTCCTTTGTTTGTTAATTATAGACGGTTGGCAATGGATAATTTTATTGTCATGTCTTTATGACTCTATTATATATACAGAGTGGACGAAAATGAAGCAATGGTCTTCGTTTTCACGTGTGGTTTATACGCTATATATGTTATTAGTAATTACTTTGGATTTAATTTCATATGGATGAATCCATACACAGAATGTTTTCACATCAAAACTAAACGAAAAAATATAGTTAAATAAAGGTATTTGTCTCAGAATAAGAAGGAGTGGTTCCAATATGCCACTAGGACGCGGAACACAACAAAAACATTTTATTTACTAAACAAAATAATATAGGATGTATACAGTTAAGAATGTAGTAATTTCTCAACAAATTTAATTTTTATTATTTGTTCTAGTAAGTGTAGAGAACTAATATTAATAAAATAATGATTGAATAAATTTGGCTTTTTGGATAAATATGTCAAATCTACTCTGCTACTTATGCATATCTCTGTTTCCCGGTTGGAACGCGTCATGTTAGAGGCATAAATATAGTTTCGTCCAGTATTGCAAGGGACATCTGCATGGTTGCTTTTAAATGCTTGTCAAGTTGCTGTAGCTTAAAGAATTCCTACAAACAGCCCTGCAGATGTGCCTTGCAATAGCGGATTTAACAAGATTACATTTCAATTGTCATGAAACTAGGTAAAATGTAAGAAATCGTATGTAGTATGTGGTGTGATACTTATCGAAATTAATGCGTAAAGAAAATTATTTTGGCATGACTTTCATGACTTCCAACATCATGTTCGCACTAAAAATTACAACCTGTTGTGACTTTCCTTTGTACTAAGAAATATTTAAGTTTGTGCTGCACCCAATAGTATAAAACATTTCAGCTAAATTCCTGATTGAGATAGCAGAGAATTTCTTATATTTATCTAATTTCTAAACACTTTCGCTCAGTAATTAACAGTAATATTACTTTAATACTGACAGACTACAACACTGCAGAAAATAATTTATCTAAGATCATCCAATCTTCATTACATTCAAGTATTTATAATGTTAGATGAATTTTTTCGGAGAAAAATTAATATTTTTCGTAAAGTTTTTAGCATATTTCATCAGTTTTTAATTAGCAGTTTCTAGCAAAGGAAAAGTAATTAGGGGTGCAAAATGAAGCTTCTAAAAAAGCTCCGAGAGAGTTTACCATTGAATCATAAACCAATTTCCAATACATATATTGTCTCAATGTTTACCATAACAAGTAATTCACTATGGGACTGAATGACTTCATGTGTTCGCAAAGAAAGAATGACCAAGCTGGCAATGAGGTGACACTTAGTTAATATTTCTTATGAACTATAATATTTACATTTTACTCTATAAAAAATTCTGTAGTGTTCAGATACTAAAAAAAACAAAATGTAATTACATTGTTAATAGACTAAATTTCTATTTAAACATATTTTTTGCAACGCGAATTTCAGATATATGTAACCGACATGATTGCCCGGAAAATCTAATCTATACTTTTATACAGCCTACGCTGCTGCATGGGCTGGGTTTCATAATTTTTAAACTATCCACGGTCCATAAATCTCCACAGCTATCATCTTTCTTTCATATTTTTCTCTTTTTGTTCAAGGGACGAGAAGACTGGCGCTTTTTAAGAGACACATTCGCTTAAATGGTAGACGGTAAATTTTTCCGTTCGAGAAGCGAACAAGAGGGAGAAATATTATGAAGTGTAACACGAGGAAAATCGAGTGCTGCGCCACCAACACGAGCACACCGGGTACACGGAAGCATCAGCCAGACAAAATGAATTGTCGTAAATTTCATCTCGACATTCTGCGCTCCATAACTGGATGAAGAATAAAACTAGATAGACGAGGCAGACAATGCTTTCTGACGTGCATGTGGATTTACTTAAAGGCGAAACTACTTCGCCCGTTAACTTCTTTTTCGTATTCTATGTTTATGATAACGTTCTAACGGAAACGGTATGTCTTCAAGGAAAATATGGAGCATAAAGTAAATTTATATGAGAGAAATAAAAGTCGTAGTGAAGAAAATTAAACAAAACATTTTCATTGCATAATTATAAATGATATAAAGTTTAGGATCAAGAAAAAGATTTACTTATATAAATAGAATAGGTGTGACATCCTGGAATGATATTCGATTAATTAGTTTTTTCTCAAACATGTTGCCAGATTTATTCTTTAATGAAATTCCCCCAAAAAAAAAAACTAAATTTTACCCAAAATCCATGTTATTCACAACAGTTCAAGACAAATTCAGAACTATAGAATATCCCAATTGAAAATTAACAAAAAAAAACAAGGGGTAGACATACTACACAAATTACTTTCAATTAAATAATTTTCCATTGGATTTTCAGACCAAGAGTCCTAAATATTTTGAGAACAATATACAGACAAGCAAAATCAATTACAGACGACTACAACTTTTTAAAAATGTAGTAATCCAAAATATTATCGTTCTAAACGAGAACTTTTTGCACATAATAAAAAATTGACTAGACAGCGGAAAAATAAAAAATGTTGCCAATACGAATATACCTGAGGGTCACAATATGCGAAGATGGAAGAGACGACTAAGACGATGACCAAAAAAGAGGAAAAATTATGACAAAAGTACTACATCCAGCATTGTGGAATAAAACCCTGACAAAAATAAATAAATATATTTAGTGCAATAATAGAACCAAAGACATACTGACATACATAATGGAGATATGGGTGACCGATAGAAAAAATTAAACAAAGATTATTCTCGACGGAAATAACATATTGGAAAAGATGCTGCAGTGTAACCATGTACGAGCACGGCGGAAATGAAAGCATCACAAATAGAATTGACGTAAAAGACACTATTATAGATGCTATAAATGAAAGGCAGCTGAGATGGTACGGACATATGCCTAGAACGATAGACGAAAGAATACCAAAGAAAAAGGAAGGTATGGAATTGGATTCCAGCACAAAGGAATAAACGAGGAAGTCCTCAAAAGAAATGGATAAACAACATAGAAAGTGAAATGAGAAAAAGAGGTCTACAAGAGGACGACTGGAACGATAAGAATAAATGAAGGTTGGGATGCGAGAAACAGCAATTGCTGTAAAATCTTAGGTGACAGACTGCCATTTGTAGCGTTAGTTAGATCTTCTATTAAAACCACACAGTACTGATGATGACCAATGAGTCAGAAACACGTGTCAACGAGAGCAATCGTAGACACGTGACAGTAGAATTTACCCAATATTCTTTTATTTCTTATATATGTATATATAAATTATAGAAGATCAAGTATCCTGACATCAGGAATCATACTTGAAATTTACGAATTATTCTTTTTTACTAATTTTCAATATATCAAAGGAAACAAATTTATTAAGGATGTATTTATTCACAAAAACAAAACAAAGGTCTCAAGGAAAACAAACATTCCATCGACAAGAAAAGAAAAACAAGTCAATTACATTAATCCTCCTATCGTAAACACCACGTCTTTCCTGTCCAGGTCAAGGGATTAAATGATACAGCAAACATGTGCCCACTCCTTTTCGGAACTAATGTGACGTAAACGCACCCGTACACCAATACTGAACGTTGGACGCAAAATCCACAACACATAAGAGAGCAGGATGACGACGTCGGGGACCAAGACCTTTGCCGTTCTGGTACATTTCTTCGAATTTAATCGCCGGATTAATGTTACGGCTCGGCTAGAAGAGGGTGACCCCGACAAACAAAACAATAACTTCGACGTGACAAACAACCGGACGAACCTGGAGAAAATAAATAAATATGTCCCCCAAGGTAGTAACAATTTCTTGATTTATATTATGCTTGTGTTTTTTTATTGTTGAAGTATATTTTGGAATCTGATAATAAATTTCGTCTATAGATTTATTCCACAAATTATGAATAGTATACTCTTTTTTTGCGAAGATTTGTTACGGCCGATGAAACCTAGGCTACACCATTTTTTTTAATACAAACTGCAATTTCAATATTGAAATAAATCAAGGTAACCCTCTCCCAGAAAAAAAGTATGGGCAAGATTAACGTTATTGTACTCTAAAGCAAGTTTATGTAAAAACGACCTTGAATGGCCCGTAAAGAAGTTATATTTTATCACGGCAACAGGCCTTGTTACAACAATTAAACCCGCCGCAAAAACTGGAACACACATGAAGTTTATACTTCTTAAACTTTATTTATCAAATCTAGTTACTTGAGGCTAGATCTGGGAAATAGGGTTGCGACTTCTACTTCGCAAATTCCTCAAAATTCAGTTTCTAAGTCAAAAGAAGTTTTGGCAAAAGTACTTGGTATGATCAAAAACGGTATAATGGCACTTCAGCATCGTTGATACAATATGATGAAAAATAATTCAATAAAAGTTATTTCCCAACTCATAGATTTCAAGTCTCACATCAAATCAACATCATATATCAAAAATTGTAAATTAATGTAATATGAATATTTTGGCTTATTAATCTTTTTTCTAATGCTTATAATAAAAGCAGATATACATGGAAAGTCAATCATAGTGTCTATAATAGAGCGTCTAAATGTTAGAAGAATTCAACAACGTGACGTAATAAAATTATTATGACATACCTTTACATTGAGGATGCATAAGTGTAACAAAAATAAAGGTGGAAATTAGAAAAACGTTTCAACAACATTGGCAACTTAATCAAATAGGTCAAAATTCAATTATGACTTTGGAGCTTTCAGAGAACAAACGTTAAGTAAAATGAATTGAGCTACGCGGTTTTCGAGCAGAAAAATGAGAGTCCCGCAAGCACAAACATCAAAAAAAGTAATTGCATCGCCATTCTGGGACATGTAAAAAACCACTCTCAGCATGAAATTTCATTGTGTCAGATGTTTCAATCATTTCTCCATTTATTTCATCTCGCTTTTGTTACTGCAGCGTTCTGCAGCATGCAAGGCACTGCACCCGAGAGCGTATTGTACGTATGTCTGTACTAGATGAAGGTATTTTAGTTAGACTATGTTACAACAGGAGTCGTAGCAGCAGCAGCTACGAGCAGCCTGCTGCAACACCGGTAATTCAATTTATATTCCAAATGGAAGAGATTATTCCACCGGAAAATCCACCGGCGGCGCATTGTTCAGAACGATTTTCTCGGAAAAACAACGACCACGATGACATAACCACTGCTCGCCGGTTATTTTTCAATTCCAAGGACAGGATTTTTCCGGTGCAAGGGACCGGGCCTTCCGCTTCGAATGAAACAAAAGGAGAGCAAACTTTTTAGAAATATCATAACCAGTAAATTAAAAGAATGCCCCGTTATTTTTCTTAAAAACTAGAATATTATTCATAGAGTAATCCGGTAGAACTTGAATAAAATTAATCTTTAAAAGTGTGTTTAATATACTTTCAGAATTAAAATAAAAATTCAAGAGGTCTTGTTTATATTAATAATTAGAATTTCGAAACAATATTCAAGCGCGTTTTTCTTAATCACATATTCCTTGGCAATATGAGCGCCAATTTATAAAAAAAATTACAAATTATTGATTTAACAGATTTTACTCTTTGTTTATGCTATCGTCATTACTGATGTATCAAAATGAATAAAATCAACATATTAAATTTCTTAATACACAAGAAGCAATTTTAACAATTTTTTCTCTAGAACTACAGACTGTCCTTCTATTCGAAACACGATTTACAATCATCGAAAGACGATTTGGAAGGAAGAGCATCAACGAAAAATGAAAAACTCTGAAAAAGTGAAATATGAGAACCTACCTTATTCCAATTCTCCTTGCCTACTTAGGTTGGCTGCTCTCCCTATTACTGTCTAAGACTTAAATATTCTAAACGAAAGTTTGGTCTTGCTATTAAATATTTAACGTATAAAATTAACTGATTTATAAATATAAAGCATAAGATGATCGACTTCAAACAAAAAAAAAACTAGTTTTGCTAAATTCTGAGCATTTTTCTACAGCGGATATGCAAGGTAGTAAAACAACAACTTCATGTACAACATCCCTATAACAGATTGATATGAATGCGTTTTTTATACACTCCCTTTAACATGTCAATATTTGAAGAAACATGTACGAAATCTTACTGAAATATCAAGGATAAAATGTTGAAGTTCGGCTATTACATTTTGGAGAAGTCTTGAAGCGGTAGGATGTTCAGATACCCTAAGTTGTCGAATATCTATCTATATATACTATATATAACTATATATATCTATACTATATCTAACTATCACAAAAGTATTTTATTCTATTGCAAAAGTCATACTTCTGTGACTTAAGTTTTTCATTGAGTATTACTTATTCCACATTTGAGAAGGTATTTTTCTAAAACAAACACACCTGTGTTGCTTTATTTATTTTAATTTAAATATCATTCTCTTGGTGATCTTTAAAGTTACTACTGTTTTTTCTTCACAAGGAGGATGAGTAGTTTTATGTTTCTTTCTGAATATATGGTCATATACAGGGTGTAGATAAAATCTGGAACAAAATTAATATTTCTGTTATCTTCGGTTTGATGGAAAAACCCTGAAACACGTCGATTTTGTTTTTATCCCGTGCACTTTATAACATCGTGAATTTAATTCTGTCGTCATCTGGTTGCGCGCGGGCGTGACGTCATTAGTTTTTTCAAATGGTAACCCGCCACATTTATTACCCCTTGTCGTTAGGTATTCCATTGTGCATGCAACGGTATAAAAAGTTTGGTACCTTACATAACAATTTTTGGGAGAAAAATGCTTTCGAATTTCAAAAAATTAAAATTTTATTTCTAATGAAAAACTAATCAAAAATTATTTTAAAAAATCAGATAAATTATAATCTGAGGTTTATCTTGGATTGTCGTCAAACAAGACACCAAAAAAATGTCAACGGAAGTGTTCAAATTGTCCGCCATTGGCCATTTGACACTGGCCGAGACGGACGTACACGCTTTCTACGACACGTCGTATTGTCTCTGCACCAATATTTCGCATTTCCTCGCGGATACGATGTTTCAGATCATCCAAGTTATTTGGCTTATTGGTGTACACCTTTGATTTCACATGACCCCATAGAAAAAAATCAAGTGGTGTGAGATCTGGTGAAGGAGCAGGCCATTCAATTGTTCCCCTTCGTCCGATCCATCTCCCGGGGAAAATTTCGTCGAGGTAACTCCGAACTCGCCAGCCAAAATGTGGAGGTGCTCCATCTTGTTGAAACCAGATTCTGGGGTGAGGCTTGTCGGGGGTGTTTTCATCGGGAAATAATTCTACCAATGTTGGCACTAGCGTAAATCTTAGGAAATGTAAGTATGTTTCAGCGTTTAAATTTCTGTCCAGAAAGAAAGGCCCCACAATGCGATCTCCCACTATTCCCGCCCATACATTAACTTTTTGCCGGTGTTGGGTGTGCTCCTCTCGAACCCATCGAGGATTTTCGCCCGACCAGTACCTACAATTGTGGCGATTCACTTCACCGTTCAAGGTAAAAGTTGCTTCGTCACTAAAAACCACATTGTCGACAAATCCGGGATTCTCATCGCACCGTAGCATGATTTGTTCACAGAACTCGAGTCGGCGGTCGAAGTCATCTTCATTCAGTTCCTGAACCCGATTGATTTTGTACGGATGAAGTTTTTCCTTCTTCAGCAATTTGGCTACTGTGGTAAAATCGACTGCATGATCCCTGGCAATGTTCCTTGTTGAAGTGTGGGGGTTGTCCTGAAGTTCCAAGAGAATATTGACCCTTCTATCTTCCTCAATTCTTGGTCGACCTTGACGAGCCCTGTCTTTTACACTACCAGTTTCAGCAAATTTTGCGACAATTTTGCTCACCGTTGACCGCGAAATCGGTGCGCGGTTTGGATTTTCTGCATTGAAAAACTGACAGGCTTCTTCATGGCTACGTATTTTATCACCACAACCAACAATAATGAGAATTTGAATCCGCTCTTTTCCGCTCAAATTCGCCATTTTCGCAATGCACGTTCAACACTACCAATGGAGCAAGTATTATGAATGGATAAGTTCAAACACCAAGTAATGAACTGTCAATATGACGTGTCGTAGAAAGCGTGTACGTCCGTCTCGGCCAGTGTCAAATGGCCAATGGCGGACAATTTGAACCTCGGATTATAATTTATCTGATTTTTTAAAATAATTTTTGATTAGTTTTTCATTAGAAATAAAATTTTAATTTTTTGAAATTCGAAAGCATTTTTCTCCCAAAAATTGTCATGTAAGGTACCAAACTTTTTATACCGTTGCATGCACAAGGGAATACCTAACGACAAGGGGTAATAAATGTGGTGGGTTACCATTTGAAAAAACTAATGACGTCACGCCCGCGCGCAACCAGATGACGACAGAATTAAATTCACGATGTTATAAAGTGCACGGGATAAAAACAAAATCGACCTGTTTCAGGGTTTTTCCATCAAACCGAAGATAACAGAAATATTAATTTTGTTCCAGACTTTATCTACATCCTGTATACACATGCTAAGCAGTTAAATTAAAGCACAATTTTCTTTGATAAGCGTATCTTTGTTTATGTTATCAAAACCGCAAATAGGTAACCATCTTAATCATGCACTTTTTCTTTAAATCTTGGAATCCACTGCTAACTCTAGGCATTTCCATAAAATTACTAAATCATCCTCTGTTAACCTAGTATCTAGCAAAGCTCGATTTTGGACTCGTAAGTAATTAAGGTTTTCTGAACTATGTTGAGCTAATAGTAGTCCTAATGAAATTAGCCTTCATTAAACGTAGAAAAACGATGAAGACCTTTAGTATATTATGGCAAATATTCCCTAGTTCCAATACATATTACCACACTACGGCTAATTTGAATAAACGCAAAGTTCGAACTCGCAATGTTATTACAAATTACGATCGTGTCCATATAAAATGTATCCATCTATACCGAAGTACGTAGGTGAAACATTGATTATGTTTACAGCTCGCCCAGTGCTTATAAATAATGATCGTTTGATTTTCTAATTTTGTTATTACTTGTAGGAATTACTAAATGTTATTATTCACCTTGTAACATTGAGTAAGACCATAAATCAAAAATCATCTCTTTTGTCGCGCAATATAGAGCTCGTAAAACTAGCATAATGTAAATTCATGCATCAACAAAAGATTCAGTCGACTTAAATTCAATAAAAAGACCATTAGGATAACATCAACATCTCGAGAGCGCACAAACCGTTAAGAATAACAATCGCATCGATCAAATCCGCTTGTAAATCCGAACGTCACAACAATAACTCATCCCCGAAAAACAGAAAAGCACGCGCAAAAAGAACAACTCGGCGATTTTCCACTGGCAGAAAACGGCATCAAATTCAGTACATTTCTCTAACGCCTCCTCCTCGTCATCCTGTTGCCTTCAGTCGTCGTAGTCGTCGTCGTCGACGTCATTTCAGCCTCCTAATACTCCACACTCCACCCACTCTACTTCGTGCAGCACAGAGTCAACAAAATCGAAGCGGCGAAGAATAAGTCCCGCGATGTAATTTATTCCAAAAGACCATTCAATAATGAAAAGGGGACCGAATATAAATAAGGATATTAGTTTCAATCCGCTGATCTCCAATATCAATTTAAATGACAAATTTCTCTCTCCACTTCGACCTTACAGAGTATAAATGTCGTTTCACGATCTGTTCGTGTTGTCTTTTTCTGTCGCCCTACATTATCCTTCTCCCGTGTAGTATGCCAGGAACGGACCAGCCTTATATGATAAATTCTTCTGCTGAACAGTAATTTTGGAGTGTACACTAACTATAAGTAATATAATCTAGTTTTAAAATGATTTTAAAAATGTCTAAATTTTGTGCAGTAGTATTTATTTTGCGCAAGATGTTTATATAAGCATTTAGAAAAGTTACTATGTACTGTATTTTCCTAATGTAGCATTTCAGCTTTGCACATACATAAGCTATATACATAAAAAAAAACTTTCTAGCCTGCCAACTTTAAATGGAGTCATGTAATGGACTCTATTTAAAATTGGCGTTGTAATCAGCAAAATTGTGTAAATCCCATGGTGACAAATGAAAACTGTACAAGAATTTTAACCTTCTATCACCATGCACATTTTATGGCGAGCATCTAGTAGCATCTCACTGTATTGATTAACATGGATTATAGATTCGAAGAAGGAGAAACAGAAACGAATAATATTCTTCAAGGCAGAGAGAATGACATTTGGACAGTCTTCTTCGAAAATATAGATCTAATGTTGAATGCAATTCAGCTAATGAAGAACCATTATTTCCACAAAGGATACTACAAGTGCTTCTAGCTAAGAGGTAAAGAAATGAAATATAGCAGTGCGGAGTTGAATAGGAGGAGATCCAAGTGCTGGGAACTACTTGATATTGGAAAGAGACCAGGTCAGCAAGCCTTTTATAAGCAACTAGGAGAAACAGCTGATAAAGGCATAACGGAGATGAACATTGGAGAAAGAGAAAGCAGCAAGTGCGGGCAATCTCCTAACTATGAACTGCCTTCCGTCTTCTCCCATAATAACAATTCAACGGTCCTTCCACACCCTTCCTATACCAAAGATAAATATGAATTATACAATCATGGCTCATCAGAAATTTTACAATTTGTAAAAGCCAAAAATTTTCTGGTTGATTGAATGATTGTTGAAGAAATGTTTAACATATCGCGAGTAAGGTTTATTGAAACCGACCTATTGAGGAAGTGCCCTACCTCATCTTGCAAGCTGATGTGTTGTCTCTCCACTGAAGCTCATCTTTTTGTTTCTCTGTGAATCCTTGCATCACACACTCCGTTTTCTTTAATTCTCAGTGGTTGCTCCTCTTCGATTGTGTGTTGGGCGTGCTTCCTTTGAGCTTTACTTAAAAACCGTTTTACTTATTATGGCATCACTCTATTCTTTTCTGAGAAATCTGATTTCAGTGTTTTGAACTTTAATTTGTTAAAATATATATCTGAATCATAACTCAAAACCTAACTATTTTTCTTTTTTAAATCAATCGTACCATTCCAATACTATTTCATTTAGCTCAAACTAACTTTAAGTAATCATTCGTCTGCAGATTTCAAAAAAGTACTCTGGATGTAAATCTGTGCTAACTAGCTAAAATATTGGTATAAGGATATAAAAATCCATATTATATGCAGAAACAAGATTTTCCGTGCTCTTATCTGTATTTGTAAATTCCTGTAAATTAATAATTTCTTTCGTAATATCGACTTTGTGTATTAAAGTAAACCAAAATGGCAATGAATAAAATCTACTTCCTCAATTTAAATATAATAAAATTTGACTGAAATACAGTTTTAAAATAAATTCCTTATGGGAAAATAAACGTGTAAGACTGAAAGCATTCCAAACAAATCGTTATAAAGCTTGAGGAGGCCGGTCCACCCCTGTTGTGCGCAATGCAGAGAAGAACAACACTTCGTTCCCGTGATCCAGATCGTCAAAGCGATGACAACATTCAGTTAGTCTTATGTGTGTAGGTGTAGGTTGTGATACGATTTCAACCCTTATCAACTCGCCGTGAGGGTGGCCTGCGCGAGGCAGCTCCATAGGAATGGGAGTTGACCAGCTGGCTTGCCTGTTTGCTGCCTGCTATATAAGTTGACTGGCGGTTGGTGGCAAGTGTATGTATTGTGTGTGTGTGTGTATGTGTGTGTGCGAGCGTAAGAGAGATAGAGAGCGAGACAGAGATGGTAATATTAAAAAGAGATCGACAATAAGAAGGTATTTTTCCTCCACGTCCCTCGAGAGGAATTATTGATCTTCGCGTGGAAAAGACGAGCTTTTATCTACAGTTATATAAACAATTCGCGAGTGCGATTATCTCGACGCTTATTTAAAAGCTTTTCGGCAACGGTTTGCTCGGGAATTTTCATTCCCTAGATTATCGCCGATGATGGAGTGTATAAATACTGAATATCCGGCGATTTTGCCAGACCTAATTTAAAAGATAAAGATCCATTCTGGTTGATGAATTAAGTATTATCACGCTCGTTTTTCTTTTACATACGCAAATCTTCCGACGATATTTTATTTCATTAATTTATAGTCGACATTTTTAATGTGACGTTTTGATATTTAACACGATCATCTTCGGGTACGATACGAAAAATAAAAATGGTAGCACATTCACAAAAGTAAAACAAAACAATCTGCTTTTCTCGCTTAAAATGATTACATTACTCTCTCACATAAATTGCAATCAGCTTAATTAGATAACATTACGAACATTAGATAATTAAACCCGTTCCGTAAAACAAAATGTAATTTGCGCTCACCTTTTGGAAGTTTGGAGGGATCGGGCGGATTACATCCTAGAGAAGTCATTGCCAGCAGTTTCCTCTTGTGGTTGCACAATTTGGTTAAGTCGCCCGTATTTGTGTCCGGTGACAGAGTCCACGGCTTGCTTGGAACCTGAAACAAGGAAACCTCAATGTAATTGACCATCGCAAGTGAAGAGACGTCCTCTTTTACGGACGCCGTTCTACTTTAAATTTGCGCACTTCGTTAGGTAAATAGCTTTTTGAGTGCCGTTTGGGAAAATTTCATTAGGGAACATTTTCCGGGAAGCTGTTTATAACCTTATTAAATTTATCACTACATCTAGACATGGGAAGATTTTACAATTTGGTAATGGTAAAATAACTGTAATTAAAGAATATAATATTAAGCAATTTTTTTCTTAGTTATCCTTTGAGTTAGCTGTACTTCACTATGTACATTAACTGTGTATTACCTGTCAATAATAGCTAACAGATACAGTACAAAATACAAGTACCTAAGTACAGTTGCGGTCTTTTCAAATTCAGACAGTGTGATAAATAAAAAATGTTGGCTTTGTAAACATGGTCCCAAAATTGAAGTTTATTAAATGTCACGCAAATGAAAGAAAGTCAGTGGCGTATAATATAAAAAATGTAAAAATTCATCTTCTTCTTCTTCTTCTTTCTCTTTTCTTAAGACTTACTCATGTTTCTCCTACTTCAGTCTCTTAGGAAGCAGATGTCCAGCTCTCAGATGCTTAGTTTTAATCTCAATTTGCTTTATTTTACAAAGGCACAATTAATTAGAACATGTATATTTCTCTGTATAAGTGCTTACAGTCATTTTATTACTTCATAATCGTAAAATAATGTATATTTATAATTAAATTTGAAAGACCAAGAGGGACATCAGTCTCCTATTGTAATCTCTTTCTTAGAAGCTTCTCTATTATCCGGATTTTAGAATTATAGATATTCTGTAATTGAAGAAACCCTTAAACGCTTTATATAGGCGCTCATATATTTATATTAGATAGTTGTATTGCTATTTGCTCCTGCCGAGAACCTTTAATGAAACTTACAACCCATTAATGTTCGGTTTTTCCAGACAACAATAGAGGAGGTATGGTTTTGTAAACTTACCACCCCACTCTAAATACTGAATTTGTTTGTAACAGAAAATTGAAATCAGTTTACCAACAAAACTCAACTTGTTAGCAGATAGTTATCATGTACGGTTCAACTTGCCCAATGCAAGGAGCTTCGCATTGTTATTTTATTTAATTGTAAATAAAGTTGTATATAACAGTGTAGTGTTATTTCATTTGTGAATATCCACGTATAACGTAAATTCACTGAGGAGTTATTCTTTACTACTTCTAAAACAAGAAGATACAAGCGAAAGAAAAACGATACAAGTCTTTCAAAACAGGATGACTCAACAGCTCTTATATCTTTGCTTCTTATTTGGTACTTCAAGCTTACTGCCTTAATATTCCTCAATGTCTTTATCTCAGCTGCCCTCATCATGCTCTTCGCTTTTGTTGTATCCGCTCGAGTTTCCATTGCATATGTGAGTACATTCAAAAAAGAAATTCATATACAATAAAGTTAATATTTTATTGTAGCATCGTTAGCATCTATGACCACTTGCAGTCTCCTCGATACTGATAGAACTGTGCGTTTTACACAGTCACCATGTATCCGAGATACTTTGAATCAATTCTTGACGGTTTTGAGGCCCTATTATTAATTTCTTTGACCATGATACACCAAATATTTTCGATGGAAGAGGTTGAGGTCTGGACTTCTCGCTGGTCAGTCTAATGTGGTTCTTCATTAGCTCTTATAAGATGCGCTGTATGTATTGGGCAATTATCCTGTTGGAATACAAAATTATTTCCAAAAACGGGTAGACCAGAGTGTAACAGTGCTTGCTCCAGAATATATCTATAAACTAAAGCTGCCAATGGTTCTTCCATTCACCGACCCCCAAACATTCACAGAAAAACGTCCACTGCGCATAGTTTTATGAACATATTGTTCAGAAGATCGTTTTTCATCTGAAAAGAGAACGTTTTGCCAAAAATTGAGATTATTGTTCATATGTTGAAAGGCGAAACGCAGTCTTTCCTCTTTCTTTGCTTCTGAGGAAAAAATCAGCAGCACTTCGATTTCGTAATTCACTCTCTTTTATTCTTTCTCGACTGCTTCTTACAGTACAGGGAAAATTGGTCTCCACTTTTGCTCTTATTGCGGTATTAAAAAAAAGACCTCCTCCCTTAGAAAATTAACTAAACGCATATCTTTCTTCATCAGGGGTTGATATTCTTTGCCGATCTGAAATAGTTTACAACACTGAAAGCTTATCTCTCAAAATTAGCAAAATGCCTACGTTGTCGCTTTCTTCTAATAAATTCCACTCAATCTTTCGTTTTGCGAAAAGTATCATGCTTTTATCAATGTTTGTTTCATTTGCGATGTGTCTAATGTTCATGCCGTCCTCTAGCCAATTTCTAATCACTCTGACTTTTGCAGTTCGTTTTATTGAGGCATTTTGAAAATTGTGCATGCTTCTGATAAATTTACACATAACAAAATTTTTGAATTTAGCAGAATATGTCGAAAGTCGGGGCCGCAACTGTACACTAAACATAAGGTTAAAAGTTAGCTTTCGAATTATAATATAATAATTGGTATTACTTAAAGACACATAACCTCACTTTGATACAGCATTAAAATTTAGTATAATTTCTTTTGCTACAAATTAACACATTAAGTTTTAGTAAACATTAAATCAATACGAAGATTAAATTAATCTTACAGCTAGAATATAGAAAATATAAGTAATATATTTGCTACCAATAATCTGAACCTATATCAAAGACCGGTTTCGGTTTTGCTAATGCTCGTTAGATTGCGAGTACGACACAATAATAATTCTTTTTTATACTCTCCATTTGTTTAATGACATTTATTCAACAATTATGTGTGTAATTAGCCATAGTTTTAATTAAAGAATATCAATAATACAAAGTTACAATCCTTGCATAACAGTATTTTCTCAAAATACCATTATTTGTTAATGGATTGATATTATTATAAAGCTAAACATACTGGTTCCAAAGTGTTGTATAAATCGCTAATCGATAATTTCATACAATACTAGATTTTTGTATTTTAACTAAGCAGCTGTAGTTTTTGTCTATATGTGATATACTAAATATACAAATCAATGCTTCTAAGATACCATTCACCGCTAACATTCTTATCATAAGCTACAAGAAGAGTTGTCTATCATCAGCAAGTAAAAGTATGCTTACCACAATTATTTGCTTCAACTACTGTATTTCCTTGTTTAAAAATCTTTCAAATGTGAATATGAAAATAAGAATTAAAGAGTCATAAGAAAGCATGCAAGATTAGAACAACCACCAAAAGTGTCATTAAGATAATGTTATCGTGCCGATCTTTCATATTTTCAAAATATAGTCAAAACAATTTCGGTGGTACTAAAATCAAATATTAGAGTATTCTTCCTTCTTTAACTTTTCAACTATTTTGGTTTTGCCTTCTGGCAATATTTAAGAAGCTGGGCATTCCTAAGTAAATGCAAATTTCTGAATAACTTCTGTTCTTTTACAGAATAAACCATTGCAAAAAAGGTGCCTCAAATCGACGTTTTACCTAATATGAGTTTAATTTTTATCAATTCCTTGATGATATTGCTACCTGGTTTTATTACATCAACAAATTAGGATATCCTTGAACAAGTAAACATTTTATTTGGGGATACTAAATTTTTCTCAGTGTACAATAAGGATATAAAATTGCAGAGGTGAATGTTAGTAAAAAAAAAGGGCTTCGTCTATAATAAATGTAACATGCAGAGTATATTATTATACTACTGTAGCACAAGTAATAACGACTGATGAAGCAGAAATCCCTGTAAATGGCATAGAGCTGTTGGGGGTTGTTTAAGAAATTAGGAAATATTTCTTTAATTACATAAAAATGATTCGTAAGTTCATAAATTTCACCTAATAAATTTCCCAATTACAATGTCAACACACTTATTTATAAGTTAAACAGCTAAAATTGCCAAAACCTTTGCAAAATTTGATTGATGAAAACGATTTCATCTAATGACATCAACTCACGAGCAAGCGGATATCTATTCAAATAAACGAGATCGACAATAAACCCAAAGGACACAGACACGAAGTGTATCGATCAGATACAGATAAATGAAATTCATTTCGTGACCTCCGACCTCTTACTATGGGCGCTGTTTCGCTTTCGCGTCTCTCTCTTTCGCCGTTACTTTCTTCATGCAATATCGACGAACGTCTCTGAAAATCGTGATGCTGTGAGCCCAACGATGCGACGTGACAACAGCGAATCTCGAGGATGGAATGGAAATGGTCAGGGTAATCATGAATCCATTCCTCTCTTTTGAAGATGGAAATATAAAAAGGTATAGGTAGTAGTAGTAATAGAAGTAGGATAATAGGCGGAGGTCTAGAGGCTTTCTCAATAATGCCGACCACGTTAAACATTTACGGAAAGCGTAGCTATGCCCGATGTAAAAGAAATTGGAACGAGACGAGAGAAAGAAATACGTTCTTTTGATCTGTTCACGTTTCGATTGGTGCGCCGGTAGACGTTCAGCTTGCGGTGGTATCTCGAATTATTGTTATTTCTATTGTTATTGCCAAATGGAAGTCATGTAGTTTTCGACTCTATATTGCCCTGACTTTGATATTTAAACCGGACATGGAAATTGAATTCATAAAGCCCGTCGTCTCTGGGGTTCTTTTATTGTACGAGAAATAGCTGATTAAGAATCTCCTTTGAAATTCCATCGATACCATCTTTTCTAATATTGTAGAAGCACCGTACTATTTCAATATACGGGGATGTTTTACGTATAAGAACATAATATTCTTTGTATGAATGTTCATATTGACTTTCTTGTCGTACAGAAGCGCAGTGGTATATTTTGTTTTTGTCACTTGTGAAAGATCATTCCAGATAATGCTGATTACAATAAAACAATGTGTTTATTTCAGAAGTAATATCCATCCCCTTTTATAGTAAAACAGTGCTATTAGAGTTGGTTGCCACATGTGTGACAAATTCATAATATAACGAGTGTTCAGAAAAATCTGGAGTCAAGTAGGTTAAGAACGAAGTCTATGATGTGTATTAAACGTTGTCTGTCAATAATTGTCTTATCTCAGACATGATTTCATATTTCCATGAATTACTTTGACTTCGAATTTTTCTGAGCACACCATATATATTAGCTGTCATTTGTCATTATGTAGTACTAATTTTGAATTTTGAAACTAAGTTTTTTATCTCTACGTTTAAAGTTATTGTTAAATTATGGAAAATGTTTGGTTTTAACTATAGCAGATGAGCATTTTCTAAATTCCTGATACGATTCTTGTATAAGTTATTACTCTTCGAATATTTCATTAGTCTTCCTTAATGGGTGATGTATCGAATATTACTAAAATATGGTCACTTTATCACTTGTATATAAGGGTATATAGCCAAATGAAGTTGAAAATGTATCAAAAATGCAAATCAAAACCAAATTTGTTTTGTATTATCTATTGTTATATTTGCACTTCTATTATACGTTTTATTTGTTATCAAAAATGTTGTACATAGTTTAATTAATGACTGCAAATACCATATTCATAATTATAAAATGTTAAATTATAAAAATTACACATACATATTAATACACAAATATGGAATCCATTTTATTATAATGAAAATCAAACAATTTGTATTGTGTTATGCAATGATGTTATGGAAAGGATAGCCTTGAAGTATCGACTATAGTCATTGTATCATAGATAGGTACATAATCTGTTAGAAATCAATAAATATATTTTGATGGATTGATCAAAAATCTATACTCACTTTTATAAATTTTAATTTTAAATTTATAATAAGTATGTAATTAACAATGTTAAACACAGTAATAATTTAAAAAGCATAAAGTTCGATAAAGACATTTAAGAAGACTGAACTAACCAACAATTGAAGGATTCCGGTATACAGTATAGAAGATAAATTTTGTTTAATCACTATTTAAAATGCGTTAAATTGGACAAAATATCAGAAACGAGCATACAAATTACACTTTACATCACATTTTAAGGTTAGTTATCGATAATATTACATGAGGTAAAGTAAATAATGTAATTATCATTGTAAAATAATTATGAATATGTTACTCATGATTTATATTATTCTGAATATTATATGTATACATTGCCTAATTTACATACATTTGTTAAAAATAAAACGACAATGACCGTAGCGTATAGTAACATACCTTACTCTTTTCAAACTATCGACAGTCTGATGGTAAGAGCATAGTAAGAACAGTATAATAAATAATTTATCTTACACCATTGTACACGAAAATTATGAATCTCAGTCTCGTAAAAAATGCTAAATAATATTAAAATCTGCTTTACCTCCAAGGAGAACAGTTGTATTATAATTGTTTTCATACAAAACACTCACTTTTTATAATATAAAGCTTGATTATTTAAATAATAATTGCTACAAATATACACTGAAATTCATTTCTTCTCAAAATCGACTTTTTTTAACAGGTAAATAATTAAATTAAATTTAAACTGTTGTAATTACATTTCTACTATACAATATTTTGGACGATAGTAATATAAACACCTGTTATATCAAAAATAAATGTTTTAAGTGAAATTAGCACAAAATAATATAAAAGAGGATTTAAATATCATTTGAAAAATAGCATACTTTTGGAGAGTAAATTTAAGAAAAAAAAATGAGGTATGGCCACCACACGACTTTCTTATACGTATGAGCGTTTCAAATTATAGAATTTTAAGAATTTCTTTTACAAAAATTATTCAAAATCCTATTCTAAGTACTTCTATTCTCTTAATAAATCTCTATAGAATGCATACTTTGCAAGATATTATCAAAAAAGTGCTACTCGCTAAGAGCAAAAGTGCTACTTCCGGCCCGAATTTTGAAATTTCATATATACAAAAAAAATTGTAAATCCAGTTTTAAATACTTTTATACTCTTGATAAATATATATAGAATGCATAACTTACGACATATTTGCAAAAAATCGCTATTCGATAAGAGTAAAAGTGGCACTTCCGGTCAGAATTTTGAAATTTTTTTTATTCAAAAGATATTGAAAATTATGTTTTAAATACTTTTATACTCGTAACGTACTTGTCTAAAAAGCATGACTTGCGAAATATTCGCAAAAAACTGATTTTCGATAAGAGTAAAAGACCTACTTCCGGTAGGAATTTCGAAAAACTTTTTAAATAAAATTATTCTCAATTTTAATTCTAAGTACATATGAATTCTTTATAAATTTCTATAAACTTAGTAGTTGACGAAATATTGGCAAAATTCGATTTTTTCGCTGAAGTAAACTGCTACTTCCGGTCTACCGATTTTACTGAAAAACTAATCAGATCTCAAGAGGGAGATTATACACGTAAATACAAAATTTGGAATTGATATCTACAGCGGTTTGACCGCTATCGTGGTCACACACACACAGACAGACACACAGACATTTTTTAAAAACCACTTTTTCGGTATCAGGGGACTTCAAAACGTGGACATCTGCAAAAATCTCGAGGTCGAAAATTTTCATCATCACAATACTTCCTTATACTACGTATAAGAAAGTAATACACGTCAGTTTAGTTTCTTTTGATTTATAATTGTGTTAATGAAATAAATAAATCGAACAATTGTCAAATAAATATTAATTGGGTTTATTTTCAAATACTTATTTTCTTAGAAAATACTAAAACTGCTGCGTACAAGTCGAAATAGTATATGAAGCGAGATAAATAAGAGATAAATAAATGAGGGAATAATAATAAATATAAAAAAATATTCCAAGAAAGAAACATTTTACACCTAACTAAAATGAAACGACAAAAGTTTCTGCAACACCCAAGAATTTGTATAAGCCCCAAGCATACTGAAACTTTACACGTCTCCAACACGGCCATTAAGTTTCAGACAATTTCCCATTAACATGCATAGTTTACAAATTGCATTTAACCGAGAAGTTGGCTACCACAACACAACACACTCACAGCGTTCAACAGTCAACCGAGCGGACCCCTGTGCAGCCACCACGGTGATGTTCCGAAAAGGCGACTCTCGCTGTTTCCGCAAAGAGCGAAAATTCCGCATGGCATGACCGTAAACGAAACGAAATGCATACGGAACCGGGTAGAGCTTTAGAATTCGCACGCAAGAGTGATTAATTCTAAAGCGATTTTAATGCATCACGGCGGTCTGCAAGAGCAGATTGCTTCCGTTAACGACGTTATTGTAAATGTTCTGATTTTCCAAATCGAAATTTATTTATACGAACTATATTTTTTATCAATTCGGTGAAACACTGTGTTTATATATTAAGTTCTATCAATGTTAGTTTAGAAATACCGAATAATGTAATTACTATCCATTTGTTTTCCCCATTCATACCACGAAAAATCCAAACAATGAGAGAGAGAGTCAGCGTCAGGAATTAAGAAAGTGTTTTGACACTTCCCTAAATAAAAGCGGCAGTGTTTGGGATCGTTTATATGTCTGTTCTTAATCGGTACATAAATACAACAACAAATTGGCAAAAGTGAACGTATCAAGGGAATTGAAAACTCACTCGTAATCTGTTTCCACGATAAAATTAGATCAAATATAAACATTTTTCTGAGTGTGTAAGAACTATTGAAAATTATAATTTTCACAAATGCAAATAATACTGTTAATTAGCAAAATTGAAGTCTAAAAATGTTGTCGTCGATAAGATTCAAACTTACGTCTCAAAGATTTGCCAGACCTGCGTGCTACCAACTGCACCACAGTGGAGATGCAAGTGTGAATCATTTTAAATTGTTGTATTATATTATGGAACAGATGTTACAAATCATGTGCGCATATTGGCATTGGCGCGCTATAAATTTTTATAAAAACAGTTATTTGCTTATTTCAAATATGGAAAGCTCCAATTTCTCTTCAAGGTAATATTTTTCTTACTTCAAGCCTATAATTGCGTTGTGGTTCTTCTTGAAAATACAGATTTACATGGGCTCAATGTATTTACGCCAAAATATTTTTACCGTCCTTTTTTTGAAGTATGCCAATTCATACTTCACAACAACATAGTGAGATTACTATTTATTTATAGCTAGATGTTCGATCCTCTCATAGTCGGCATATGATTAAATAGTATCTAGACCAAATTCTCTACGCACTTTTATATAGAATCTGCACAATGTTGAGTTTCAATTCCACCTACTCAGTTGATATATCAAAATTATGTTTCCGTGACATCATTTTAAAATTCAATCTCTTTATACCGGGTGTCAACGAGATCATGTATCAGCACGCCATTTATTTATTAGTTAAAATAAAACTTTGAAATTCGGACCGTATATATGAGTGATTATTGGTGGGCTTCTTCAGGTACACTCGGTTTGTCTATATCACTTCCGGTCAAACCGGAAGTAACGTTAATTTTGAATTTTTAAATACAACATTTATTATTTCTGTTCATATTCTGTTACTTCTAAAAATTTGCCATCTAGTGCAGGTTAACTTTTGACATTTCTGTCAAAGATGGCGGTATCTGTTAAATTTATCCATTAAAGTGAAATGTAACAACCATCTAAGTTAGCTTTGAAAACAATTAAGAAACGTCTTTTCCACATTTACACGCATTGGTGAAGGAAACATGTATTTCACGTTAAAATTACTAAAGAAAATAACATTCTTTTTTTCATTTTCAAATGACAGGTACTCGTTTTTTTAAATAGTAACACCTATTTTTTATTGCAGTGCCATATTGGCATAATTTTTAGCTTTCAAGTCATATAAAATATGCTGTGGTTTAGTGGTAGACAGGTAGTACAAAATATAAAATGTTTTAAAAGTAGTCTAATTCGAAAGCAACAGAACAATTACATTTCAAATGAAAAAAACACAGTTATCATAGGAAATAAACGACTTCCATAAATTTAATCAAATACATGTTTCCTTCGCCAATGCGTGTAAATGTGAAAAATACGTTTCTTAATTGTTTTCAAAGCTAACTTTGATGGTTTTTGCATTTCGACAATTGTTGCGAAGCAGTTTCACTTTAATGGATAATTTTAACAGATATCGCTATCTTTGACAGGAATGTCAAAAGTTAACCTGCACTAGATGGCAAATTTTCAGAAGAACAGAATATGAACAGAAATAATAAATGTTATATTTAAAAATTCAAAATTAACGTCACTTCCGGTCTGACCGGAAGTGCTATAGAAAAACTGAGTGTAGCTGAAGAAGCCCCCCAATCACTCATATATATGGTCCGAATTTCAAAGTTTTATTTTAACTAATAAATAAATGGCGGGCTGATACATGATCTCGTTGACACCCGGTATATGATAAATATGAGTTATTTTGGTCTATAAATATAGAATTTGTTAATAACATAACTACAACGCCCCTATCGGATTCTAATATAGCTATGTACAATCGTCTCGACAAAACATATATATTGCGTGAATATGAGCGGTTAAGTCGTTCAAAAGTTGTTAATTACATAGAAGTATTATATACACAATAATTGTTTATTCTCTTTGAAATTGTCAGTAAAATTTTTTATGAAAACAATCACTTCAGTATGAACAATGGAGCCTAGTCATGAAAGGAAAACCGGCGAAGTAACGAATCATAAAAACAAGGTAATTAATTAAATAAACTTAACACATACAGATAAAGTTAGAAAACAAGACCAAGCACTTTATATAATTGCTATTATTTTCTTTACAAAAGATATGGGATTTTGTATTATTGAAAATTATGGCAGGACGTTCAGTGAGGATTCTCAAATTCGAATTTTATTAACAAATCGTATCCCGTGGTTTTGTTCGACATTATCGGTTCTGTTTCATGTGCAAATGCATCAAACGAAGGGATACTCCAACTGTGACAGTAAATGGAGCACCACTGACTGCAATAATGTAGCCCTAATGACCGGAAAATGCGAAATCCAGTGTGTATTTGTGAATTGGCTCTGTTATATCGAATTGACGTGATACTGCTACATTCAGGAAGCTGCATCTCCACTAAACCCATTCCATTCGACGTTCAGTCAGTATACATGCATTGTAATATTCGCAATGTACAAAGGCGTAATTTACTACAAGAATTATGCATTTAAATTATTTAAAATAAAGAGATCCTACCCAACAAATTAATTTTCTTCAGTATATGAGCAAAATACATAAAAAAAAATAATTGGAAATTTATATTAAAAATCAAGAATAACGTTTTATGCATAAATAACATCAAATCGAGGAATATTATGTAAAATTTCTACACGCATACGGTTATAAACTTGCAGACACCCTAATAGCTCAGTGGTAGAGAAGTTGTCTTACAAGGCACCAAAACATTTTCTATAAAAATTCCGTCCTAATAATTATATTTATCACTCAAAGTATGCATACACGGACTAATTCATATATGAATAAATGTATGAATGCACATTTACACCAAGCTGGCATTGCGAACAACAACGTACAGACAGGTGTTTCGATCTTACATAGATATCATCAGTGTACGAGCGTGCTGTCTGTACGTTATTGTTCGCAATGGTGTAGATGTGCATTCAAACATTTATTTATATATGAATTAATTCGTCTATGCATACTTTGAGTGATTCAATACTGTGAGAGGTCATTCTCCAAGGAATACTTTGTTGCATTTTATTATATTTATCAGTAGTAGGAATGTATTGATTAATTTGTATTAAATGTGCTTAGGCTTCGGAGTGCTATCGCGGTGTTATTGATGTTTCTGCTGCTGACGTTTCGTCACTAATTGCAAGCCATGTTTTCAGAGGCTTCTCTCTATTGACTATTCAAGAACACCTCAATAATTTCAACTTCGATAACGGTTACTGAAAGAAAAGATCTGAAGATCTTTAATGCAATTTATGACAAAAGGTTTGCAACAGAAGCTGTGAATATGTGGCTATCAATGTATGCCCGGTAATCTCGTAAATATTGTATACAATATCAGAACCCAGAAATTTAATAGCAAACAGGGAAACCATAAACATGAGGTTTTATAAATAATCAAAAAAATAAACAAATTTTCATGTTATTGTTATTACCTTTATGTAACTCATTACTATATTATTTCGTTACAATATTTTATATTTTTATATTAATTACTTTATTTTCACTATAACCTTTTAAATGAAGAATTTCTGAATCACATTTTCCGAGAATTATAAATCAATAATTATTATAATTATGGGAATGTAGTTCGATATATATTTCTAAATCACGTACATCAATTATAAAACCTACGGGATTAGGTTACAATAACCCATAATAATATCAAAAAGCAATTAAAGAAGACAAGACATGATCGAGCAGCAATCAAAAAATTAACGACAGACAGGGCACAAGAAACAGAAAAGCTTCCTCTGTGTTCCTGGAATAAGCAGTCACAGACACCCATTAATTGAAGACATTAACGGCACCATTAGATCACGATTTCTATTATCTGGAAGCTTTATTAATGCCTCTTCTGTCCGCTGGTTCGGGTTTATCCTTCTAAACTGGTGTCCGTACAACAGCCAGAGGCCTAATCACCGATCAATATAAAACGTGAGAGAGATGGGAAGCAGCGATGTGTTCGTGGTGTTCTTTCTAAACGGTTTGTGCAGTCAAGCCATTAGAACGAAGCGGCAGACGCAACCTCATTAGACAATCACAATTGTATCTCGAGCAGTTCGTATTATAGGGATGATATCCGACGGGAGCGAAGTGTACATGCAGCGCGATAGTCGGAGGGAACCCCCGAAGTGAGATCACGGCTAATAACACCAGCAACAACAATAACAACGGGCAAAGGTACAACACCGATATGTTTTGTGTGTTGTCTGTGTGCGGTCAATGGTCTTGGAAACAACCGTTGCAACGAGTCTTGGTGCATTGTTGTCTTGTGTTTGGCGTAGAGTACAGTATGTACAAATAAAAATAACTTGACTGACATACGGGATGGATGCTGAGTGTTGTGTGGGCGATATTTTCCGTAACACACGGAACGGATTATTCTTTTATACCGTTTGAAGTATTCCTAGCATGCACACGGTTGTCTCATAGCAGCGCAAATGCATTTTAATGCAATGGAGAGTCAAAGCACTCGGCGAAAGAAATCATTCCTACTATCTCCCAAGTTATATTAAAAGTGATATGAGAGAAAATACCGTGGCTTCAATTATACTTAATCTTATTTGAAGTAGAGTATAATTTTGACGTAAAGTTGGTGATATTAAATTTTAGAGGTAAAATTTTGGTGCAATTGCTTCTAATTTTGCATAAAATGTATAAAATTAATCGATTACATTACATGCTAAATAATGGACACGAAAATAACCAGAACTCCAACACCATATCACAACAGTTATAAAAATTCCTGCCCTTTTTAAACAACCAATCAGGTAATATGAAATTAAATAGTGATCCTAACATTACACAAATTGAAGAAGTAAATGTAATGTAATGAAAGATAATGTTGATATCTTAAGAGTCAGTGATGATTTATATATGAAGAGTGCCATATACAAGATATGTAACAATATGCAGATGATTATGATCATTAGAAAAAATGCAATCACACCAAAAAACACAACCACCATATTGTTATTCGCAAAATTATAATGACAAAATGAGTATTGATAGTGCTGATCTATCAAAAGTTTCTTTGCAATTACATGGAAGTGGTGCGATGGGGCACTGTCTTTTTAGGAAAATTATTCTGTAACTTCATCATCAAACTCGGTCAAAAAATTGCTAGTCAAACATTAATTTTTTTAGTATATCATGTTGTCCTCAAAAATTAGTATTCAATAATCTTCTGTCGTCCATGCTCCCTATTTTGTTCGTTTAAATATCCAAAGAGATCAAAACGAGACTTCACTAGAAATTCAATACCTATCAGAATCAATCAACTGGACATAGAAGAGATAGAATTTTATAATAATTTTAGATATGTCTTATGAATAGCCTAGCATATTCCAAAAGATGACTTAACTTTTTGTAATAGATTCACAATGAATTTTTTAGACGAGGTTTTGGATGAGAACATCCTGAACACATTCTGCAAAACTTTTCAAGATGCTCCCTTAATTTGGTTGGTTGTCCTGTGAGACGGAATCCCAGCTGCCGTTCCATCTCTTGGGTGGCCTCCACACTGGTGGTCGGCTTACTGGTTTTCCGTATCTAGCAATGTGTGCCATTCTTTTTTAATCCATTTTATGTACATGGTCCCGCCAATATCTCCTTCTTTTCGTTACCCACCTGACTGACTATCCTTCATAAGGTTTTCATCTCTAGTGTTAGGATGCCCTTGGTCTTCTTTGTGTCAGCTCGAGTTTCGAAACATAGGTTAGCACCGCTCTAACACAGGATTTAGATATCCGCACCTTACTGGAAATATTCATATAGTTGTTTTTCTAGATGATATCTCTTAACCAGCCTGATGTTGGTGAAGCTTTACTGACCCATGTTTTGATGTCGTTTATCGGGTTGCTGCTGCTTGATGTACCCGCTCCAAATAACGGAAGCACATTACTTGTTCGATAGGTTTATTTCAAAATCTTTTGCATATCAATTATAACGAGAGATCATTAAAATTTTTACAAGTAAGTCATGTATATAAAAAGCATGTCGCCCCTTAAGTCAGTAAGATTTTAATTCAAAAGTTTGACACTGACATACGTTTAAATTAAATCTTACTGACTTAAGTTACGACATGCTATTTAAAAATACACATACATTTGAATTCAAAAATGTACAACACAAACAATATCTTAGAACATTCTATTTTAATTTTCTTACATTTCAAAATTGATAGCGTCTTTAAATACTTGATATTTCATATTATGACAGTATATAATTAGAAGATTAAGGAATTGTTGACCAATATCTGTACAAAGACTGAATTACATAAACCAACGGTCTATTTTCCAATGAAGTATATCAGTCAGCATCAATTAGAGTTTGAAGGTAATGGTGTCATCTCCGAATATGGAATGAGAAGTAACGAGTTGCGCACACCATAGGGTCGCACCAATGGAATCCAACAATCCATCAGTCACGGGGTGTTAAACTTTATAACAAACTTCCATTTACGGTGAAAAATCATGAAGTTCGTCAAGAGATTAAAAACAGAAATTCTACTCAATCGAAGACTTCCTGGAATAAAAAAGTTAACCACTTACATGCTTTTTTTACACGGATCCATGTTATATATTTTATTTTATTCTATTACTGTTTTATAATAGCATGCTATGAAAAAAATTATCACATATGCATTATTTTAACCACAAGTTAACCTGAATGTCCTTTTTCCTTAGAATCAGTTACTGATTCTAAGGGAAAAAATCCCCTTTAATCTCTGATCAGGCTTTAGTCTTATATGTCCAAACCAAGAAACCAGTTAGATTTTCACTTCCATTGATTAATAACAAAATATGTCAAATTTTAAATATTGTAGTGGCATCTCATCTTTTGAGTTTTAAATAATTGATATAATATCAGATAAGTGATTATTAATGTACAATGAATTCAAATATCACAATACTATCTGAGCTTATAGTTAAATTTCTAAATATTAAATGAGATTTTTTTCCGAAATGTTGCAAACAGTGATCCCTTCAGTTAAACTGGAACATTTAAAAAAAAGTCTATACCACAAGGCACTGGATTTAGAAACCATCTTTGCAAATTCTGAAACTTAACTCTAGACATAATTTATATCCATGCCACGGAATCTGTAAGGCATAAATTAAAAAAAGTAACTACCCAGCACCATTAACACATATATAAACACTATAAAGTGAGGAAATAATAATGAAGAACCGATTAGTTATCTGCACTTATGTATGCCCTGTGGTAAGTAACAACGAGAAGACTCAAAGAATATTAATTATGAGGAACTTTAGGGGACACTAATTTTTAAATTTATGTATATTATTCTGCCAATTCGGGAAAGAAATTAAAAATTCTCAGAGTTGCATCACTGATTTTATCATTCAGCACATGTTTGCGGTAGGTGTTGCACTTCATCAGAATGTCAACGTACGTATATGCATAATATGCAAAACAAAACAACTTCACTCGAGTTGAACAACTACTGCCATAACAACACTCCTTCATGTCCATTTTGTCTGACTTTGTTAGTTCGTCCGAGCGGGAACTGTTTCATTTAAACAGAAACACAGTCGGCGTTATTGCAAATTTATGCCTGAAAACATGCAAAAGGGACAACAAGTACAGCACCTATACGAAGACAATTGTAGGATCGGGGAGTATACAAGTGGACACACAGACAAGTATACATGGCTGAAATCAACCCGCACATGTCTGGCACCACATGCTCGCCTGTTATCTCTCTCCTTCTCATTGCATTCCGACGACTTTGGCAATTCCGATTGCAGGCGCAGAAGAACGTGTGTAAATAAAGATGATTGCTCTGAATTAATTGAGTTGCAGAAGCGGACGAATGCAACACCACGGCGTAAATTGGAAACAAGAAGGAATGTAATTACGTGCATTGTATGCCGGTGTATTTTGCAGAATACTTACGTACAATCAAGTCATAAGCGAACAGGGTTATTCCAAATTGTAACGATCGGCGTTTGTTATTCCTGGAATTATTGATTTAACAATACAAGTCAGTATAGTGGAGGCAATCCTTAAACCGTTGCACGTCATTACTCGTTAATGACGTCATATACTGCAGCGTAGTCAAGTCTGTTTGAAAAATCATATGATTTGCACGCCATTTTAATGTACACAAATTTGACATATAAATATCTGAAAAATATAATTGTGTATTGTAAATTTTATAATTTTTTGGGTGGTACGGTTTTTAAAAAATGAATGACGTGCAACGGTTTAAGGATTGCCTCCACTATATATATAATCTGTAGTAATTTAAGGACTTCACTTTGATGCATCTTCAAAATGGTCTAATTTACTTATGGAAATTGGAATTTCGTCAATTACTCATTTATGTAAGAATAATTAAAAATTTTTAACCATATGATATATTAACCCTGCCTTTTTGTGGCGCAGTTTTCATGAATCTTAAGCATAATTAACCTAAGTTAGTTTCATTGTAATTGCGATAATTTGCCATCCAGTATGTCATTATTATGCACTTGAGGTGTTCCATGGTTGTCCGTATTCAATGGCGCCCACAGAAGGAAGAACTGCTGATTACATTTTCAACAGCTAAATAGAGCAGGAGAGATATGGATTCCGAACAAACAGATGTTTACTCAATCCTCTAGCTCGGCAATTCCAAGCTACTACGCATGACCATATCATCACAATGCTACTTGGTCAACATCAAATTTTACTTACCTGGTGTAGTTTTATGCAACAATTTGCGATCCGGGTAGTAAGTTGACAAACCATAACATTACATATGATAACACTTTTAAAATCTGGCGCAAAAGCTAGCGACGACGCTAGGCACTATAAATGAGAAATAAACTAGAACTGTCCCAATATTTATTTAAATTAAGACCATGTGCAGTTATTCAGCAAAGAACTGCACCGCCTTTCTTTTATATGAAGTGCTTTTTGCTTTCTTTCACAAAAAGTAACAGCAAATCTTCCCGTTGTAAGTATGATAACATCGTCAGTGCATACAAGTGTCATTCCAAGTATTAAGAGATTATTTACCAATAATGGGTGTTGACTTAGAGGTACAGAACTTTAAAATAAAATAAAAGACATCAAAACCATGGTAAGGGCCATAGCATATCACATATCCCCTCACAAAGTAATCTAAATGTATTAAATCATACACTCTTGGAGGCCAGTTCACAGGTCCGTTGCAAGAAATTATGCGCGCAACGAATGTTTCCTCCAATAAAGCGATTATGACGCGCTTTGTGGAATCTTGCGCCGTCTTACTAAACCACAGGCTCTTCCGCATTAATGCAATTCAATAGGGGAACGAAAAAATTAGTAATCATGAATGTATAGGGTGTCCCAGTTAAGACTTTCGGGACATATATCTCCATTACTATTGAACGAATTTTTTTGAAATTTAAAATGATGATACTTTATTGAATGAGGATTGTTCTGTTACTTTTGAAATTAGTGAAAGTTAAAAAATGTAATTTTCACTCGTCGTTCTTTTTTTTTCAAATTCCACGAAAATATTTTTAATTCAATTGAATAACGTTTGCCAGGATTTAATTTGTACATCCCTCATAATTTTTGAAAAAGTCAAATGTCATTGTTGACATTTCAGTAGAAAGTTTTAGTTTCGCCTTTTTGTTTTCCCTTTCGAATAAAAATGGCTGAATTGTCTATGTATCTCAAATAAGAGATCATTTTCGCTTTTGGTGAATGTCACAAGGACTTAAACGAAACCGTAAGAGTTCTTGTCGAACGTCACCCGAATGAAGGCCTTTCAAAATTTAAAGTCAAAAAAATAATAAATTTATTTGAAGACACAGGAAGTGTTCGCGAATTAATGTTATCAACTTTTGTTAGTAAATTGACTACTTTCAGACCTGAAATTCAAAGTTTTAACGCTCTTGTTGCCCCGAAATCCCTACTTAACCTTTATTGGCAGTTTAGTGGAGTATCTATGGGTGTCTTGTGAGATTAATTGTTTGCACACTGTAAAGACATTAACAATAAGATTCACTGAAAACTGGAAAGTCTGAAAACAGTATCTTGCATTTAATAAAGTATGCTGTTTTTCACTTAATAAATTGTCTATATTTCAAATTTTATAAAAATTCGTTCAATAATAATGGAGATATATGACCCGAAAATCTTAGCTGGGACACCCAGTATATAGTATAGCGCCCTCCATTGAGTGTAACGTTTTGACAGGCATCATTTCTGAAGAAATTTGGACCAATGACTCGCCCAGCCCATAACGCATACCAATCACTTTTTCTGGAAGCAATGGCATCTCAATAATAAATTCGTGGATTTTATTCACTTGATTTGTGCCCTCATCCCGAAGTCAAATTATGTGATGAACATGAGGATCAAGAGCAATTATCAATTAATATATGTGTGGTATGAAAACGATCGAAGGTTATTCAATTTACTTGCTCCGATGGACGATTATTTCGACAATATAATGGATGTATCGCACGGTATGGTTCGTAAAATATACCACAGCTTTCGAAATAAATCTGCACAATTTGCAAGCGTTGTTTTTGGCTAAGTCTATTCAGGTTGAGATGATAAACGAAACTGAGCACAAGTCAGTTATCAATTATAAATCAATTATTCTTATATCAATTATTATCATATTTCCTCTTGCGGGAAAAAGTGTTGCCAATTTGCAAAACAAACCTCTCAAAAAACAACCGATAGATTCTACAAAGAAGAAACAGATCTCCTTCTACAGGGTGTAGCACCTAAGATGCCTCGCACTGTAGCTCCTCTATCATACAATATATCGAAAAAATTCTAAGAGAAAAATTGTCCATAACTACAATCACCATTTCCCTAAAATATTTTTGGTCATCAGTGCCGTGCCGTATTCCAGTGGCGTATCAAACCTATTTTACCTTTTTTAAATGGAACAATGTATATTTTGTGGCTGATTCGGAAAGCCCCCAAAGAGTACTTTTTTTTTCTTATATAAAGTCATACTCCTAACTTTAGCGGTTTCGCTGTTATAACGGTTTTTCTTCGCAGTTAGACCGTACTTCGACATTTTTTTTGGCAGGAACTTAATTGTACCGGCGTTTCGGTTTCGAATTTAGGGATAGACTAAGACCTCTTCTAACTACTCCTAATTTTTTTCAAATGATTTAAGGAAAGAAGATAATTTTTGATTGGGCTTTGCAAATAGTCATTTTTTTCTAAAATATCAAATGGGAACCATATAAAATAATTATATCGTTGGATAATCGAAATTCCAAGTTTTTCATTTATTAAAAAAAAAACACATTTCATTACAAAATTAAAAAGAAAAATAAGTTGTTAGGTCAATTCGTCGAAAAACGTCTTTTTTCAAAGCCAGCTGTCATGATAAAACAATAAAAGTGTCAATGCAAACGGAAAAAATAACAATAAACTGACAGAAGTATTGTTGTTATCTGATAAACGTTGCGAAAATGCCTGGAACTCAACAAGAAATGGTTGACATGTGTTTATTCTTGGAGAATGTTTCAAAAATTGTTTGTTGGCGTCACGAGTGTACTCTGAGAGATATCCTCTCAGAACGTGTCCAAATCCACGTGAGTTTACATAGGTGTTGGATAGATTTACGTCTACTGGCACTGTTCAACGAGCAAAGAGAGTTAGAACGAAGCCAGTTTTGACCGTAGAAAACGAGTTAAAAGTTCTGGAGGCTGCTGTTGAAAATACTCATATCAGTGTCCGCGAAATTATTGGAAACACTGACAAGTTACATCCATTTAAAATTCAATTGCAATTGGAATTTCGATTATCCAACGATGTAATTATTTTATATGGTTCCGATTTGATATTTTAGAATAAAAATGACTATTTGCGAAGACCAATTGCAGAGATTCTGCTTTGTTTCAAAATCTTTAGATTGCAATTCCTGGTGCAATTGAATTTTAAATGGATGGAACTTGTCAGTGTTCCTACTAATTTCGCGGACAGTGATATGAGGATTTTCAACAGCAGCCTCCAGAACTTTCAACTCGTTTTCTACGGTCAAAACTGGCTTCGTTCTAACTCTCTTTGCTCGTTGAACAGTACCAGTAGACGTAAATCTATCCAACACCTTTGTAAACTCACGTGGATTTGGACACGTTCTGAGAGGATATCTCTCAGAGTACACTCGTGACGCAAACAAACAATTTTTGAAACATTCTCCAAGAATAAACACATGTCAACCATTTCCTGTTGAGTTCCAGGCATTTTCGCAACGTTTATCAGATAACAATAATACTTCTGTCAGTTTATTGTTATTTTTTCCGTTTGCATTGACACTTTTATTGTTTTATCATGACAGCTGGCTTTGAAAAAAGACGTTTTTCGACGAATTGACCTAACAACTTTTTTTTCTTTTTAATTTTGTAATGAAATGTGTGTTTTTTTTTAATAAATGGAAAACTTGGAATTTCGATTATCCAACGGTATAATTATTTTATATGGTTCCCATTTGATATTTTAGAAAAAAATGACTATTTGCAAAGCCCAATCAAAAATTATCTTCTTTCCTTAAATCACTTGAAAAAAAATTAGGAGTAGTTAGAAGAGGTCTTAGTCTATCCTTAAATTCGAAACCGAAACGCCGGGACAATTTAGTTCCTGCCAAAAACAAATGTCGAAGTACGGTCTAACTGCGAAGAAAAACTGTTATCACAGCGAAACCGCTGAAGTAGGAGTATGACGTTATATACGAAAAAAAAGTACTCTTTGGGGGCTTTCCGAATCAGCCACAAAATATACATTGTTCCATTTAAAAAAACATAGGTTTGATACGTCACTGGAATACGGCACGGCACTGATGACAAAAAATATTTTAGGGAAATGGTGATTGTAGTTATGGACAATTTTTCTCTTAGAATTTTTTCGATATATTGAATGATAGAGGAGCTACGGTCCGAGGCATCTTAGGTGCTACACCCTGTAGATACCTGTACACTAACTTCCCCTACTAAGACAATGGCTTGAGTTGCCTGCCGTGTTACACTGCACTACAAGTAATGTTTATTATTCCATGTCATAAAGTCTGTACCATTAATTCAGAGGAGGTATTGTCAAAAATACAGTGTACTCGATTTTCATCAAGTTTTGGCGATTTTACAAAAGGTTTTATAATTATCAGACCAAGAAATAATAAAATATAAGAAATTAGCAACAGAGAAAAATCTGTACATTATATATCGTCATCTGAAATCTAGCATTTATCTATTTACGCTTTCCTTATTTCTTTATTCAATACGTACAAATTGATATGTAGAACAGAATGTGCGGAAGTATTAGAAATAATTTTGTGACACTCCTACATTTTTTTTATAGAAATTCAACTACTTGCTGTAACAAGTGACAGTCATACGACAGTTAATCACGTGCTCTATTTAATTTACGATACTGCAATACTCATTATAATATGATAAGTCGTCAATTTATTTTGAACTTCGCTGTATACACGCAATACCTTTATTATGTGTGTGGGGACAATACGATAAAGATATTAACACAAAGAAAATGATGTAGAGCACTTTCGTCCTTTGTAACGAACCTCTCAGCGTGGGTTCACGCATAGCCTTTTACATGATAGAAAGTCAGTAATGTCGTGTTCCTTTTTGCGTCGAAATGTATTAAGGTTTTGGGCGTTGAAATGTATAATGCATACATAAATAACAGGTACAAAGTATTTTATTTACCAGAAGAAATAATAATATAATACAGATAATCGCGTCACTGAACTCCCGACATACAATATGAATACATCATACATATGTATTAATATTGTATATTATATATATATATATATATATATGAAATGTAGCCAGCAAGAAGTAAGGTATATAGGAAACTGGTTATGTATGATTTCATCATTCATCATGCCGACATTTAAATGATAAATAATTCCCAGTAAATGTCGGCGATACATAATTTTAATAATTTATTTATGTTATGTATGCGCGTCGTGTGATTATATCGGACTTCGTGTAGTAGTTAATGGGTAATGAAATTAATTTCTCAAGAAAGAATGCGATACGTGACATACAAGAGTAATGAAAAATAAGTCCAACAATAAGACATGTAATTAACATATATGAAAGGTGGATAAATAGATGAGTGACTGGTTTTCCATTCGATATTAAAATATAACACATGGTGGCATAACTGGACGCGAATAAAATTACAATTGATCATCTGATCATTTACTTCAAGTTAGGATGTAAAATTATGTTTTATGATCATTCAATTCATTGGTGTAATCAAATACAAGCCGGTAATACTTTCTGTACCGTGTTCGGTACTATAAGTATTAGTATCAATAAATACTCTAAAATTATATTATACAATTATGTGGTGTAAGTAAAATTAAAAGTATTCTTAGTGTTTTAATATTTTAATTAGTTAATATTGTAATTAATTGACAAAGATAATATCTATATTATCGAATTTTTTAATTTGTATTTTCTTTAAATTCACTGACATCCACACACACAAAATCAGGAAAGTAATTATTTTATCAAACGGCTAAGAAAGAAATGTATTAATATATAAATATAAAAGTCTTAAATTATTCGTAGACATTATATTAAAGAAACGTAAAAAACTAATCTAAAAGAACATCTTGACGTAATGACTTTACTGAAAAACATAGTATACTAATAAAAAAGACAGGAAGATCCTCAATTTATTGGAGGCCACAATTTCACCACATGATACATAATGTGTATCATGAGTGACAATATATAGGAAGGTGATAACGCGGAAATCTATAACTCCAAAATTTGACTAACCAGTATGAACCACGTGTCTCTGGTTGCACTGCATCAGAACTTTCCAATAACTAATTAATTTTTACTTTCTTATACATACTATGTGCAAGTATTGTGATTTTCAACCTAGAGATTTTTGCAGATGACCAAGTTTTATAATCTTCTGATACAGAAAAGACGATTTTTGCAAATACTCCTCTTTCTCTCTATATATATGACCACGATAACGGCCAAACTAAGAAAGGTATAAAAATAGTACAATCTTGTGTTTACGAGTTGAGTACAAGCGTCTTCTTAAGATCTGATTAGATTTTCAGACAAATCGGTAGATCGGAGGTAGTATTTTACTTCAGTGAAAAATCAATTGACACTTTTCAGAAATTATCAACTACACCCCAGAATATAATAGAAGCACACCAGAAAATTCAGAACATTAAACTAAGAAAAGACTGCCCATGGATAAATAAGAACAGAGCCAGTGAAATCAGGAAGAGAAATGATTTATATAAAAATCATATTAAACACCCCAGAAACGAAGAAATCTATAACAGATACAAAGATCAGAAAAAGCACACAAAATATGTTATAGAAAACAATAGGAAAGAATATTACATAAGCAGTTCAAGAAATATAAATCAGGACCGAAAAAGACATGGAACTTAATCAGCAAAGAAGTCAACCAAAATCAAATTAATAACAAAAATATAAATGAGATACAAAAAGAAAATGGAATGATAACAACTGTGCCCAAAGAAATAGCAGAAGAAATCAACAAATATAGGTCAAACCTTGGCAGAGGAACAAATGTCAAAGAACACACTAGCCTCATTAACAACAAAGATGAAGAAATAAATACCTGAATTAAAATTTAGTAACTCTCAGAGAAGTGACAATAATAAATCAATTAAAAAACAACACAGCACCAGGATTTGATAAAATAACAACAGCAATAGTTAAAAGGAACAAACACGTACTATCACCAATTTTGACCAAATTAATTAACAACGTTATACATGGTGGAGAATTGCCCGAATATCTAAAAAAAACGATTATTGTACCCATGTACAAAAAGGGCAACAAGCTGAAAGTAGAATATTATCATCCCATCTCCTTACTATCTACACTGAACAAAATCTTAGAGAAAAGCTTACAAATTCAATTGTCTGATCATCTATCAATGAATGAAATTGTGGACTCGAACCAATATGCTTTCCAGAAGAACTCCGGTACAATATCTGCAACAACAAAATTTTAGAAATGAAATTAAAGAAAAAGTGGAAAAGGGAAACATAGTAACAGCACTATACATAGCCATGAAGTAAGCATTCGATACAATATCCAAAACCAAACTTATCGAAAAATTGCAGTACATACATAGGTATAAAAAATGCAGAGCAAAAAATAATTGAAACTTATCTAATGAATCGTCCACATAAAAAAAACAAAAATAAACAAGGTCGAAAGTGACGTTTTGCCAAATATGGAATACCACAGGGCGGGAACTTACCACCATTACTTTATATACTGTATATGAATGATATATTTGAATTACCACTCCATGGCAAAATTTACGGATACGCAGACGACACCTGTATTATATACAGTAACAAAAAAAAAAACCACATAATAGAAAACCACATTAATAATGATATGAAGCAAATAGAAGAATGGTGCTTTAATAATCTCATAACAATAAACGAAGATAAGACAAGCTTTATGATCTTCTCAAATAAAGCACAAAAAGCAAAACTAGATATACAACTTAAAGGCAAGAAAATCCATCAAAGAAAACATAACTTACCTAGGGTTAGAAATCCAATAAAACTTAAAGTGGGACGGTCATGTCCAGAATATTGTCAAAAAGAACTCAAAAGTAATAGCTGGAATATATAAAAATAAAAATATAATGCCACCAAGCATGAGACTGACAATATACCACGCCATGTTTGCGACTCATACGAATTACCTTGTTAATATATGGGGCCAAACAACGTCAAAAAATATAAACAAATTACAGCGACAACAAAATACATAGATTCATAAAACTAATATATCGACTAAATAAAAGAACTCCAACAGCACAACTATATAATATCACTGGAATATCAAATAATGAAAAATTTATAATTTTGTAATAATGAAACTGTTCTCACTAATTTGATATTGGTTTTTCGCTGACGAATACATCTTAGTTGGAACATGCTCTATGTTATGTTACATTTACTGTCAAAACTACTAACAAATTATTATCGATGAAGGTAACGAACATAATTCTAGAAAATATAAATAACAATGTACCGTAGTACAAGGTCAAAGAGCAACCCAATTAGTTACAATGGATTCTAATGCTTCATGGAAAAAATCCTATAAAAAAATCAATCACCATACTCTTGAATATTAAAAAAAAATTAGCTACGAATTTGTTCTGAAAAGTTTATTAATGTGCTCTGAGAAATAAGGGACAAAGAAAAATATGTTTAAAATGATTTAAATTAAAGCTTAGTCACCATCTGCGTAGACCATTTAAAGATTGACTTGTGTATTTATAAATAACATCACAGTTAGAGCTTTGGTTCGGTAAGTCAGAAAACTCATGTTCGACTCATTTGCCAACGAACACTAGATTATGTATAATGTTTCTTTGAGCAGTATGAGTATTTCATATGATTTTAATTTTAATAGTTTTACAAGATGAAATATGAAGCCTGCCCGACTCCATCCATTTTCTTTTAAAAGCCCCCATAATATCAATGATTTAACACCAACAAGCAACACTCTTCATTTGCTGTTTGTAACAAGCCACCTCCGGAGTTTTAATTAATTCCTGATTTTATTAACTCACAAATGACGCGAAAGATATTTCTATTTCTGTTTCTCGTTTGTTGCATGAATAACGAAGAGCTGGATTTAATGAGTTATAATAGACAATTCACTTAGCCGTAGGAGATTGGATGGACGATGGAAAAAAAAGTGCAGCGCGACTGATATTCTCGGCGTATGCACGAAGATGATCATAGAGCTACTTACTGCCAGCAAAGGCAAACATCTGAGAGGACAAAATAAAGAAGCGACGATGTAGACACCGAAGAGCGAGCAAGCAATGTGGATTAAATTGGTTGATAGGATCGCTTTTTGCTTTATGTTTATTAAAGCGAGATTATAAAAAAAAAATAAAGATGAGAAGCGAGACGAAAAGAGATGAAGCGAAAGAGATGAGATAGAAATGAAACAGAAGAGAGAAGAATGGAACCGTTTTCACGAGAGCAATATTGAATTCTGGCTCGAATGTGTCGATGTGATATTTTGTGTGATACGTAGGTATATAAAATATAATGAAATGTATATTTCCCGCTGCGATAAAGATATCGGGCGAAAAGTTAATAGATGTATGTAATTGAAATATTAATGGAATCTTGAATAAGAATGTATTATTCTGCTTTATGAAGTGGCACAATATCCACTTATTTAGTTTTGAATTTATTAGCTCTATTGTTACAGAAACACTGTCAAGATAGCATTGTTCTCTATTAATATTACCATGTGATATTGGCAGTGAAAAAAATATATTATTAATTATTTAAAAAAATATTTTTCCAGAACTGATTAAAACTGCATATTTATAACCTACCCAACAGTGATAATAATTTGTATTTCTGTGTACTGCTAAATTAAAACCGAAATATCGATGATCTAAATATGATTTACTCACTTAATTGGAAAAATATCTAAATATTCATTCTTAAGATTCTATCAAAGAAGTTTTCCTTGACTTGGGAAATACAAAATGCTAATTTTTGGCGCCCAGATAGCGATTCAAAACTTGTCACATGGTAGCAATAATACATGACTAATCTTTGCCTTTACGTATTCAAAATTATTTGATCGCTTGTTGAAAATATTCCAACGACGCTAAATTCTGACGTTTACTATTATAGATAAAAGAAAATAGTTTACTTATCATGTAAGTTATTTCATTGACTTGATCCCACTTATGACAAAAAAACACGCATTTCCAAACCACTGAAATCGAAAACACCAAATTACATTTCAAAAAGAACTACTACCACTTTTTTACTTTCTTATACTTATATAAGTGGTATGTACCTACATTATAAAAAAGCGCCCTTCGTATATTTTGAACAATCACACCAATCATATTATTCCGAAAATGTAAAAGCATTGCACTGCCATTTTGTATTTCCCCAAATCAAGTAAAACTATAAGGTACGTAGGATAAGAAAGTATTTCCATGAAAATGTTCGACCATGAAATGTTTGCAGATGTCTGCGTTTCAAAGATCCCTGTCCCTGATAAAGAAAAAGTGGTTTTTGCAAAGCCCACTCTCTCCATGTATGTGTGTATGCGCGCGCGCACAAACCAAACTGTTAAAGCTGTCAATACCAAATCGGTAAACTGGAAGAACCAGTTTACTTCAGTGAAAAAAACAATATTTATAATGAATACAATAGTACCAAAAAATTAATTTGAGTAAAATTTTATAAAGAAAGTTTTTCGAAATTCCCACCCAAAGTATGTCTTTTATTTTTATCGTAAAATAATTATAGCAAGCCAGTTTCTAGACAGATGTATTAATAATATGAAAGTATTTATTTAGTGTTTGATTATGAATAATGTTTGTACAGAAAAAATTCAAAATTTGGGCCAGAAGTACCTCTTATAATATTCTTATCTAATACCAGGTTCTTGCAAATTTCTACCATTCTATACTGATTTATCAGGAGTTCAAAAGTACTAAGAGCTCGTTTTGGAACTTTCATATAAAAAATTCGAAACGCACATACATATAAGAAATCTTTTACTATAGATATACTTTTTTTTAGCAAATATTTATCATTAGTAACTATTGGTCATAACACCATTAAAGAGTATTTTCGAATTGCTACTTATTTATACCGCATGTGTCAAGAAACATTAGCCATAGGGGATCTGTGTATACGTATGTATGTATTGACACCGCGCTGCAACGTATTACATATACCGATAGATCCAGCCCGCGACGGGCCATACATAGGCAACAATATACGTATGGAACGTGCTATGTGGCAACGTGTGTACGATACCACTCCGGGTGCTCCTATTTTGAGTGACTTTCTTAAAATTTGAATTTATTTTGTAGAATTATTGATTTTTTTACTTTTATCTTTTAGAAAATGTTATTGTTTTTTTATTACTTTAAATTACTTTTCCGTAGCAGCTAAGAATACAATAATAATAATAAATTGGACCTTATTATGTCTGAAACAAATGGGCAAATTACGTATACAGAACGAATATGCAAACGACTATATCCTTGCGCGGTTTAAGTCTTACTAAATTCTTAACTGCAATGTGCTGCTGCTGCTGCGGGTAGAGGGGTTTCGGTGTTGCCACTCATTGCTGACTATGGCCCGTTCCGAGCTGGACCTATCGGTATACGTATTAACTGATTACCTATAGCTAATGATATTTGTCACAACCGGTATATAAAATAAAAATATGTAAAACATGATATACTTAATGAAATGCAGACTTTCTTCCTGAATGATTTATTACTAATTTTGAGTAGTTTCTCCTAGAAAACATATCACCAAAGGATATTGCCATATAATGTGGTACAGTACTGAATATTAGGTGATATAATATGCACTTACTAAAATGTCTCCAAAACAGTCTTTTAATTTATTAAATACCTTTAATTATAAAAGAGTTACGTTACGTTTTTAAATTAAGCAATTTTTAGTTTCCGTGATAATCTAAAAATCCATGGAGATACAGTTTGCTCTATTTCGCTAGTGTATTCAGTTAGAGAAAGCTTCCTATGGTAATGCAAACTGCTTTCCTCCAGCTATATTAATAAATTAAATCAACCTATTTCTGCCATTCTATACATCGATATAAATAAAATGTGGCTGGAACTGATTTACGCAGCCACCATTTACATTTTAGCGATTTTTACGTTTTAGAGCGATGACACACACAGCGGTTTGTGCCGACTCGGTGACCAAGTCGGCAGCTGCTCAACGATTGACACATGCAGCGGCTTTGCAGAATGGCCTGCCGGGCTACATAAGAAGTGAGTCTGGTCAACTGATAAAATGGACAACGATTTAAAATATCTAGCACTTTTGGAGCCGCTATATGACATTTCTGTCCCTTCTTGAATTCAACTTGGTAGTCAAATTTGACATTAGAAACCCATAAGCGCAGTTTAAAGGGTTTTTTTACCAATGATTTTGAAAAATATGGACAGAAGCTAATCAACTTTGAACAAAATATGAATTCGGAATTCAAGATTATTAATGCTAATTCATCATACTGGCAATGTAAGCATGGTAATATGATTATAAAATGTTTATTTTATAAATTAAATAGTTAGAAACGGATCTGGCGGTAGAACAAATTAATGTAGACATTTCCAAATTGCAGATTTAATTACATGCGAACGTCTAAATCGCAATGCGTAAGTCAATTACAAACACCCGTTACACAAATTCCCTTTTAAATTAAAAATTCCAAATATCTATCTCAAAATGCGACATTATCTCGATTCATCAATAAATCAATCATTCGAAACGTATAAATGGCGATTGTGTATCAGTAATTTCGTTCAAAAATTATAAATTCCACGTTAATTATGCGGACAGGACGACGGGAAAAGATACCGGTTTTCCCTGGTCGTCCACTAGAGCGCGCTGCTGCGGCTGTTAATAAATGGACATTATTTTGACATTGACAAGTGGTACATTTGACACTGATGTACGCGCTTCAAGGCAACGAACAATGCGATGTCATGACGGCCATCGTGTATACCCCGGGAAAATAGCAGCGCAGCAACAAAGAGAGGAAAACTTGCCTGTTTTATGTATAACGCGAAGATTGATATAAATCGCAGCGAAACGGAATTTAAATTGGTTAATTATACGTTTTGCGTGTACATAATTTTGATTTATGAAAATTTTTATTTGCTAGCTTTTTGATCAATGGGCACGTGAAACGATTTAATCATGATCTCCTCTTCATGTCAATTAAGAGGTCATCGAGTAAAACACTAACTTAAGATTAATGTCAATTAATTATTTTGCGGAAAGTAGAGAATTGTAAATTCATATAATATAGCTTTATTTATTGCTTATGCAATATAGTCCTACACTGAATTTAATTCAAATCCGGTATTAAGACTAAATCTATGCAACCACACTATAACTGTTAGCTTCTCTTTGTCAGTTATTCGACAATATAACTAAGTAATCCATCGTATTCGTGGACTATGAGAATAAGTATTTCCAAGAGAAGGTGACTTTCCTTTTTCTTAATCTATAATTTCTTTTAGACAATGCACTATACTTCTGACGTCATTATTGAGAGTTGTCAAGGTTCATAATCCTAACAAACCGCACAGTCATTTTTCTTCTGTGCAAATTACATGGTGTAAAAGTAAAAGTTATTCTAAGTATGATGTGTGAAATATGTTCTAATGATTTACTATAGTTTAACGCACAAAATACTAGAATTTTACTGAGCTTGTATATGCAAAACCTTTATTAAAATAACTTTCTATGCTAGATACAATTTAAATATTGTTGTTATTGTTGAAGTGACTAAAACTACTTTATTTTATTTACAAAATAATATGGCTGCTAAATGCGCTAAAATTTATTGTGTGAATAGTGTTTTAATATTCAACTTTTACCACTTACTACCAAAAAAATCGTTCAGAAAAAACAGTCACTGTTTGTAGTAAACACATTGTCTATAAATTTAAAAATACAAGTATTTTATGTGTTAAACTATAATGAGTCGTTAGAATACTATTCAAGTATCATACCAAACACCAAAAAAGGCCAATCTATGAACACAATTTTATAAAAGTTACTTTAAAACTGTCTCGGTTTGTTTGAATTATGATCTCTGACCTAGGATAATAGTGACGTCACAGACATGTATGTATTTCATTCAATAAATCTTAAAATGCATAATGTAGAGCAGTTTTCATATGTTTACTATATTTTTTATCTCTTTTATTTCTGCACTGTCATTTTCAAACGGTGGTTCGTTACTCCCGTTTTGAAAATGAGTCCCCAGAGTTAACATTAGTCACGGACAGTACAAATGTAAGTGGTAATCAATCGCCCAGATGTAATATGATGTATAAGAGTACATCTATGACATTGGAAAAATGAGCTAGGTATTTTTTGACTAAACAGAAATAATTTTATGGATTTGTGTAAAATAAGAATTACAACTATTACCTTTAATACAAGGTTAGGTGAATTGATCTAAATGTTTTCACAGCTTTTTGCAAAAAATACAAAGGATCAATAGACATTATCATAAAAGACGTTTTATTGAGCTGTGAGTAAGGCAAGGCGATCTGTCTCATTAAAATTACAAGACCAATTTGACGATTTGACTTATTTATATTCATACTCAGGCTCTGAATAAGCAAATTCCTTTATGGTGACCTTTGATATATCTAACTTCCTTAAACATTTCAATCAAGTGATATAGGAGTAAACAAGTTTTACAAGCTTCTGGTGTTCGTTTAACGTCATTTAAAGAGAGTTACAATACATAGGTAAGTAGGAATAAAAAGTGATTTTTATCACTTTAGGGATTCTATAGTGAAAGCAAACTCCGTTTCAAATTCTCTTAAAAAGTCATTTAATCTATTGTAGACAAATGTATTGAATACTTTTTCTATAGAAACTAAACAATTTTTTAATCAATCGTTCACTGCATAAACTATATTTATACATCCCAACTAAATAGATAATATCTAGCTAAAAGATCACGAACACCATTCCGTATATTATCATCTTGGCAATAGCCATTCAAGTCCAAATTGGGATTTAAATGAAATGGCAGATAACTTAAATCTATTAAATAACGTATCATTTTGCGACATTCCTTATTTGTGATTACCGCCCAGGGATGATACCATTTTCGGATGATCGCATCCGAAGAACACCAAATTTCGAACCACAAATGCAGGACCTGTTCGTTAAGTCCACGACATATTAAGGACTTCAGATTGTAATCTAAAGATTCACTCCTATTATTGCAAGCTGCGTTTGCAGTATGGACACTCCTATACAGCAATTCATCGGCCGACAAAAATTTATTTTCCTCGTCTAATTTGAAGACCCTACAAAGAACCAATCTGCTATAGATTACATCAAAATTAGCATCAATCTTAGCAAAAGATGCTTCCTCTATGAAATACCATAGGTGAGATTTGGATAACATGAATTTTTTTAATCCATATGATAGAATTTCGCGTATGACATTAAATAAATCATTCCTTATTAATCGATTTAGTTTTTCAGATATCCCATCATCTCCAAACTTGCTATAAAATTTGGTTCTCTCGTCTAAGATCTCAACGAATTTTGCGGGAAACCATCCAATGCTACCGTTTAATTTGCCGATCCAACAATAATCATCTTCTTGATCTAAAATCGTAATGATATCATCTTTGTTAAATCCCAATTCACCAACGAAGCGCTTGTCAAATTTTTTTATCGTTTTTGCTCTTTTATATTTCGTGTTCTTTTTCGAAATCACCAAGCTTTTCGGATTCATGTCCGACAGAGATGACGCAGATGAAATTACAGAATTGTTCTCTTTGAAATGGTGCGAAATTTTTGCAATGACATCTTTCAATTCAAATAAAAGCTGAGTCCGTTTAATAATTCTGTTGTAATTTGTCAGGCTATCGTGATTCAAAACAATGTGCATTGCAGTTCTTGTAAATTCGTATAGGGTCAAAGCAAAGTTTTGCTTTAATGTAACACATTTCATGTTATATTTGGAACGACATGTAAATTATATGAATTATAAAGAATGTCACTTTGACAGTTCGTCATTATTACAGCTCCTCTTTCAAAGAAAAGTTTAAGTTAAATGTATTCAAGTCAAGAAAAATGTAAATAGCACAACTAATACTTACTATTATTCCTTATACACTTGTAGACAAATAAACTAAATCCAGAAGATACAAGTTTCCGAAAAAGAAAAGAAAAGGAAATAGTGAAATATGTTCGTGGTGAAATGAAACCGACATGGGAAAGTTTTATGGGTGTCGATTACATATTCATGTATGTAAATTTTAAATTACGTTGAATTAATTATGCCGTCGTCGTTATCTGTTTATATATATTAATTTGTTTGATGTGTTACATGTGCTTTTAATCATGGTTCTAAGTTGGTGCGAAATGAAGATAATATATGCATGTTTCAAAGTAAGTTTGTTTACATATTTCAAGACAAGATTGCTTGTAATAGAACGCTTTGAAGATTCCGAAATCTTGTCCAACGAACACTGTAGCTTGTTTTAGGTAGATATTTTATTGGCTCGCTCTCATTATTTAAGAAAATGTAACGGATTTAATGTAGTAGAAATTATTTATATATATTTTTTTTAAATACTGTAATTCAATTGATTCTTTTACTTTCTTATACGTAGTATAAGGAAGTATTGTGATGATGAAAATTTTTGACCTCGAGATTTTTGCAGATGTCGACGTTTTGAAATCCCCTAATACCAAAAAAGTGGTTTTTAAAAAATCTCTCTCTGTGTGTGTGTGTGTGACCACGATAGCGGTCAATCCGCTGTAAATATCAATCGCAAATTTTGTATTTACGTGTATAATCTCCCTCTTGAGATCTGATTAGTTTTTCAGTAAAATCGGTACACCGGAAGTAGCAGTTTACTTCAGCGAAAAAATCGAATTTTTCTAATATTTCGTCAACTACTAAGTTTAAACAAATTTATAAAGAATTCATATGTATTTAAAATTAAAATTGAGAATAATTTTATTTAAAAAGTTTTTCGAAATTCCTACCCGAAGTAGGTCTTTTACTCTTATCGAAAATCAGTTTTTTGCGAATATTTCGCACGTCATGCTTTTTAGACAAGTACGTTACGGGTATAAAAGTATTTAAAACATAATTTTCAATATCTTTTGTATAAAAAAATTTCAAAATTAAGATCGGAAGTACCACTTTCACTCTTATCGAATAGCGACTTTTTGCAAATATGTCGTAAGTTATGCATTCTATATATATTTATCAAGACTACAAAAGTATTTAGAACTGGATTTGCAATATTTTTTGTATATATGAAATTTCAAAATTCGGACCGGAAGTAGTACTTTTACTCTTAGCGAGTAGCAATTTTTTGATATCTTGCAAAGTATGCATTCTATAGAGATTTATTAAGAGAATAGAAGTACTTAGAATAGGATTTTGAATAATTTTTGTATACAAAATTTTTTAAAATTCTATAATTTGAAACGCTCATACGTATAAGAAAGTCGTGTGGTGGCCACACCTCATTTTTTCATCTAATTTTAATATTTAACAATGTTATTCTGTCTCTACATTTGAAGATTTAAATAACTTTAATACAGACTCCAGAGAATCATTTCTTATCACATAAAACTGTATTAAAGTGACAATCACTCCTTTAAATTTAGTCCATCGGTAAAATTAAATATTTTCTTTTGAAAGGTATCACAATTGCGATTTCGTCTTTTCTGTTTTGTCTGTAAAGCGTTAAATGAAATTAGAAATACCTAAATATTTAAAAAGTTAAATAATAGGTGGTGATATTAAACAGTTAACACATAGGTACAAAATATTCATCTTGCATAGTAATGTAATGCTGCTAGAGTTCCAAACACTTCTGAAATACTTCTTTTCAAAACCTGTCAAGCATCATCCTCGATTCGTGATAAACGTCTGATTAGTTCCAAATAGTGATCTGTACGAAAGATGTTCAATTTAAGAAAGAGAACAATATCCAGAAAAATTAAATTTGCTACTCCTTTTTTACGAAATTGATAAATTACTCCACTTTGGCAGAATTAGATGGTAGTTTTCTTCTAGCAGCCTAGCGACAAACTTGCAGCAACAAGTACGTTCAAATTAAGCGTGAGGACTGCTTGGTCTCCTTCGTACGACACACAGATCCATATTGTAGATTGCTTCCCGAAGGCAATCACTTCGTTCGAATTTGCTGTCACACACTAAATGATACTTCATGCGATCAGAATATCACTACTGGTACTATTCATAAAGATCAGAGAACAATGATTTTTGCCAGTTCGATATATGAATGTCAGTACTATTGGTGAGTATATGTCAACTATGGAAAAATATAATTAGATTAAGTTTTGCACTCTTCTAATATGCAAGTTCGTATATACGAGGGGAGGTGAAAATATTCGTGGAATGGAGGGTATAGAAAGAAGAGATTTTTGGTTTGTGCACCTGACACAACACGGCGACTCGGTGCAACTGGAAATGTCAAATGTCAGTGCGATTGGTTCAGTGACGTTTGAGATATCGCCAGTTAAAGTAGTAACAATCACTATGAACAAAATTGGGTATCATGCCGTGATTAAATTCCTTACTAGGCATGGAAAAACGCCACAGACTATTATGGAAGAGATGTCGTCTGTTTATGGGGACCCTTGGCCTAGCAAAACAACAATATACGAGTAGCATAATTTGTTTAAGCAAGGCAGAGAGTCTATTGAAGACGATCAGTGCTCAGGGCAGCCGATTAAGGCGACTTCTGCAAACATTCTGGAAAAAGTAGAAAAAACTTGTCCTTGAAGAAGCTTGGTTGAAGAAAAAACAAATGGCAGAAATAGTCGGAATTTCATCTACCACAGTTCTGAACATCCTTCATCAACATCTTGGCATGTCTAAAGTCAGTGAAAGATTGGTACCGAGAATGCTCAAATCGTTTCAGAACAACAGCGCATCGTGTGTTCGCGCGAGTTTTTGAATTTGTTTAGGGAGAACAGAGACGAATTCATCACTATGAGCCTGTGTCGAAGTAGTTACACAAAAAAGACACGGCATCGCCTAAGAAGTTCAAGGTGTCACAATCGGCTGGAAAGAGTATGGATACGGTGTTCTGGGATTCAGAGGGTGTTTTAATGATTGATTATAAAGAAAAGGATGTCAGTATCACGGGGAATACGCTACAATATTAGAGAAACTGAAAGACGTCATTAAAAAAAAAAGAAGGGGAAATGGACTCGTGGTGCTCTCCTTCTGCACGACAATGCACCCGTTCACAAGAATCATGTTGTGATGGATGCCGTACACAGGTGCGACTTTGCAATACTAAGCCACCCCTCCTTATAGTCCAGATTTGGCCCCATCTGACTTCTATTTTTTTCCAAATTAAAAAAAACAGCTTCCGAGGGAAAAAAATTGCTCGTGATGAAGAAGTGAAGTCGGCTGTTTCCATCTCTTTTGCAGGCCTTGACAAAAAATTCTTTTTTGATGATATACAGGGTGAGTCAACTACGCGGGTAAGGCCGATTGTGCCTTTACGAGTAAAGATATTTCGAAGCGGTTTTTTGCTTGTGGTAGCTGTTCATCAGGGGCACATTTTAAAAATATTTTGTATTATACAGAGTGTTCCATAACTTGGTGGCTAACCATAGTTATAGTTTTTTAAATATATATATTATTATTATATATATTATTGCATTTTTGAATTCCCCGTATAATTTTTAGTCAAAAAGTTATAAGATAGTATAGGTCTAAAGTGTAAAGTTTTTGACTTATTCCCATTTTTCTGAAAAATTCAATGTTTGTATAAAATTATATTTCCCGAAAACGACGTATTGGATGGACAAAACTTTTTCGGTATTGTTTACAATAAGAGGTCCTATTGGAAGCATGTTTTATTTTTTTACAGTTAGTAACTGCATGTGCAGGAAACTGGATTAAAATTAGATGACACGTTTTTGTATAAGTCAATTTTCTTAAATGGAACAACCTGTATATCAGTTCATTTTTGAATTGTTTATTAAATTTGATGTCAGAAACATGTAAAACGTTAATACTTTAAAAGTGACTATTACAGAGTTATTGTCATTTTTTGATATGCTTTTGTAAGTTTTTGCAAAAAAGTTAATTTTTGCAAATGGAACACCCTGTATATTATTTCATTTTTGAATTTCTTACTAAATTTCACATCAAAAACATGTCAGACGTTAATACTATAAAAGTGACTATTACTGAGCTATTGTCCCTTTTTAATATAATTTTGTCAGTACTATACTATATTAATTAAACCACAAAACTGACAAAATTATATTAAAAAGAGACAATAGCTCAGTAATAGTCACCTTTAAAGTATCAACATCTTAGATGTTTTTGATGTGAAATTTAATAAGAAATTCAAAAATGAAATAATATACAGGATGTTCCATTTGAAAAAATTGACTTTTTTGCAAAAACTAACTAAAGCATATCAAAAAACGACAATAACTCTGTAATAGTCACATTTAAAGTATTAACGTCCTACATGTTTCTGATATGAAATTTAATAAACAATTCAAAGATGAACTGATATACAGGGTGTTCCATTTAAAAAAATTAACTTTTATACAAAAACGTGTCATCTAATTTTAATCCAGTTTTCTGCACATGCAGTTAGTAACTGTAAAAAAATAAAACATGCTTCTATTAGGACCTCTTATTGTAAACAATATTGCAACAAATTTTGTCCATCTAATACGTCGTTTTCGAGAAATATAATTTTATACAAACATTGAATTTTTCAGAAAAATGGGAATAAGTCAAAAACTTTACACTTTAGGCCTATACTATCTTATAACTTTTTGACTAAAAATTATACGGGGAATTCAAAAATGCAATAATATATAGGGTGTTCCATTTAAAAAACTATAACTATGGTTAGCCACCAAGTTATGGAACACTCTGTATAATACAAAATATTTTTAAAATGTGCCGCTAATGAACAGCTACCACAAGAAAAAAACCGCTTCGAAATATCTTTACTCGTAAAGGCACAATCGGCCTTACCCGCATAGTTGACTCATCCTGTATATAAATTATTATTTGAAATATCTGAAAAATGTATTAGGGTCAATGCATTTCAAATCATCCAATATAAATAAAATTTGTTGCTCGACTGCTGATTTTTTTATTATGAGTTCCCTATAGGTAGACAATCACAAAACACTGTTTGAATTTTTTTTATAAGCCATAGTTTTTTTCTGGCAGCAATTTTTAAAATGGCGGTTGGGCAAATTTTTAAGAAAACGTGGTTTGTGGAAAGTTCAATTTCCAAGCTATTTTAAAAGATATCACGATAATTCAAGAATCAGTGTGTTCAGCATGAAATGAACTTCAAGAATACTTTTTTTTTCATTTTCCTATCGTGCAAGAAAGTGTATCAAACTCTGTCTATAAAACTCCGAAAAAAATTATCAATCGTTACTTTTTAATACCGTAAATTTTTATGAAAGAAGAGAGATTCACTAATAATCTGTTACTGCTGTGTTGAATGCTTACATAACTACCTGCAGTCCTGAGAATGCATTCCTCTTTTTTCTAGAGCTTTTCAAAAATGGCCGAAAATCTTTTAACATCAATTTTCTCAGGTCAATATCTAAAAAGGGTTTGAATGAAAACAAGTGAAAATTTTACAGAATGTTCTTTATACACATAGGAATATCTCACAAAGAAATTATGACTGAGACTAAACTACATTTACAGTTTATAGAGCAGTGAATTTCAGTAACAACGCTACCCTTCCACACGCTCGTGCAGTGCCAAGTTTACAAACAAGGCTTGGAATTATTACAATTGTTATTGGTCGAATGATGTTTAAATCATTACAAACAATAAATGATCAAATATTTCTACGTTTAAATAACAATATGCACTGATAACAATAAGTAATAGTTCTAATTCTTAAAGTGGATTTATACCGATACACTTGTACTACACTTGCCAGCTGCAATTTTCATTAGAGAGTTAAACAAACACAATATTTCATTGCATAGTTTGTCAGTTATGTTGTGTGTTCTACCAGACACTGTTTAGAGTTCCAATGGAGTCACTTTTCGTACTACTTTCTTTGCAGACACCCAAGCAGCGTCATTTTTGGACAGTTGAAAGGCAGTTTTTGGTCCAGAAGGGTGAAAGAAATGCACCAAAACATTATTGATATCTTCATTTTTGTCTGCAATTTTTCCAAGCCACCACTTCTCATCATATATACAAACAACAAAGTCATTATTTTTAAAAGACGATACGTTTGTAAAAAGTATTGAAGTTTGATGATCCTCAAAGTTTGAGCCTTTGGAAGTAACAAAACATTTTATTTGATTGTCACTTATGGGGACATATCTGTGAAAGCTTCTTGTTCGTTTCACTGGTAAACAACATTGAAATCTTTCAGTCAGTTTTGTTTCCATTTGTTCAATTTTCGTCCATTTTTGAAAAGCTCTAGAAAAAAAAGGAATGCATTCTCAGGACTAAAACTTATACTGCAGGTAGTTATGTAAGCATTCAACACAGCAGTAACAGATTATTAGTGAATCTATCTTCTTTCATAAAAAATTACGGTCTTAAAAAGTAACAATTGACAGAGTTTGACAGACTTTCTTGCTCGATAGAAAAATTAAAAAAAAAGTATTCGTGAAGTTCATTTCATGCTGAACACACTGGTTCTTGAATTATTCTGATATCTTTTAAAATAACTTGGAAATTGAACTTTCCGCAAACCACGTTTTCTTAAAAATTTGCCCAACCGCCATTTTAAAAATTGCTGCCAGAAAAAAAACACTTATAAAATATTTTCAAACAGTGTTTTGTGATTGTCTGCCTATGGGGAACTCATAATAAAAAAAATCAGGAAAATAAAAAATGTCGAGCAACATTTCTTGGGTGATTTGAAATGGATTGACCCATTGGGGTCAAGGGAGAATACATCGAAAAGGAAATTTAAATTTGTGTTTCATTTCACGCCCCTTCATCGTCATTTCGCGAATATTTTCACCTCCCCTCGTATTTTACTATTAGAAAGCTGAAAAAAAAATCCTTAATTATTATTCAAAAAGTTATACAATAACTGTTTTAATTATAAATTGCCATCATATTTTGTCCAACTATCATCAAAGCTATATAAAATTCGAAAACTGCATATAAGTAATGCAATAAGACCAAAATTTCAGTTTTGTCTCCACCAAAATAATCTCACTGCAGTATTAATTCTAATGTTTACATAAATAAATTGCTTGCGTTTAATCAATGAGCTTCTTTTCTTGACAGAAAATAATTTGTTATTTAAGGGTACGACTCCCCAATGAACACTTTGTATAACCGAGCGCGATTGTAAATACGCAATTTAACTGTCACAACATCATTACCGAAGAAAGAGGCACAAATATTACTTTGATTTCGCTGGAGCAGCGCGTCGAGCTAACGCGAACACTCGTTCCCCTCGTTTTAATTCCTGCAAACAGTGAACTCCGCGCAATAAAAGGAAAACAAACGCGCCCATTTCACGACCGCTTCTGACAGCCACCCCTCGCATACTAAGCAAATATCATTAAAAGGGCATTTTAAGAAGTGCCAAATTCTAAATTGAATTTCAGAATAAAAGGATATAGACCTCCGTTTTTCAAATTTGATGTTGATGTTAATAAACGTCATCCTTATTCACAAATGTTGTTGTGCGTATAAATTTCTTAAAATGTTTGAATATAGAATATGTTATGTTAGTTTTGAGCGATCTATTTAAGAAAATACTTTATAAAAATTTGAAGTCAGTGTTTTTTTTTTTAATTTTAAAAAAATATGAAAAAGAAAGTGACAAAAAAATAAAATCGCCTCATTAGCATAATATAATGCATAAGATGATCACGTTTCGGCTATATTCGAGACTTTCAAATAAAAAATTCTTTATTATCATATTTTTCAGAAATAATTAACATCCATTTTAGTGAATAAAAATAGTTTTGCAGTCATTATAAATTTGTCCAAATAAATTATACTTTGAACTGACATGTTGAAGCAATCATTACTCCAGTATATTTATCCCAGAGTGTCTATCTATAACGCTAAAATGTATGTTCGTTGTATTTTAAATTTACTCACTTTATGTATGTGAATTATGGTAAAATTTATGTGGAAAATATATCGATTTTTGAAATATATTTTAAAGGCAAATACAAAATTGTTTCTGATTTTATTTAAATTAAATTTGTTAAGTAAGTTTAGGCATTTAAATTAGCAAAAAGTATATAAGAAGCTCACAATTGCATTAAACAAAAGAATTAAATAATAAATGTCCATTTGTAAAGTTGTAAATGAAGCAAAAACACAAAAATAATGATGGATCCTCTTTATTCTTTACAATAGTTTCTAATATACTCTAAGGGACTAGTTTCGACATTATGTCATCATCAACCTAGAATCTAAGCAAAAATAACCGTTACAAAACTTACTACGAATAAGTATGTATAAAAATATCAAAATGCAAAAATACATATGTATGATACTCACAGTCAAATGATTTTTCAAAGTATCTCGTGTCATAAGTAGATGTATGCAGATACAAATACTGGTTTTATAGTCTCTTTCAAAAATATTCGATGGGTAGTTTTCATGTTAAAATAAGATGATGATAGATAACATTTAGATAAAATTCAAACGTAAAATATCAACAAACACAAGCCACGTGACATGGTGGACAAATACAGTGCACAATATAACATGAAGCAAACTGGACATAATATTGATTTTCAAAATATTTCAATTTTACATAGACAATCTAAAAGCTTAAAACTTAACTTATTAGCAACTTTAGAGATTGAAAGACACAAACTTCATTACAATTTATTAAATGATCAAGTATATACACATGACGAACCACTTTTTTCATTTTTAGAAACTATATAACTACACCAAGTTTGTCCTGCATCTTTGGTTGCCTAACTGCCGTCTTTTTCATTTTTAAGCTGACTTATACGATTTCTAGTTTGTTGTTATTTAATAGTGACTTATTTATTATTATGTTTTATCAATAACTTGCATGACCTTGTATGGTATTTTATTTGCTTCATGTTATATTGTGCACTGTATTTGTCCACCATGTCACGTGGCTTGTGTTTGTTGATATTTTACGTTTGAATTTTATCTAAATTTTATCTATCATCATCTTATTTTAACATAAAAACTACCCATCGAATATTTTTGAAAGAGACTATAAAACCAGTATTTGTATCTGCATACATCTACTTATGACACGAGATACTTTGAAAAATCATTTGACTGTGAGTATCATACATATGTATTTTTGCATTTTGATATTTTTATACATACTTATTCGTAGTAAGTTTTGTAACGGTTATTTTTGCTTAGATTCTAGGTTGATGATGACATAATGTCGAAACTAGTCCCTTAGAGTATATTAGAAACTATTGTAAAGAATAAAGAGGATCCATCATTATTTTTGTGTTTTTGCTTCAAAAGAATTAAAAATATTTTGCAAAAAAATGTTTTGAGATAGACGATAAACAATTATATAAATAAGTAAAAACAGTTTGATGGCAACACGAGTATAACTAACTGCCACTAGTAGTGAACTATGTCGTATCATAAATGGCATTGGAATCGGTTCGCAAGTTCGCAGCAGCCTTCACCCGACTCAGCGCAGTTCAACCCGACCAAGGTCATAATTAATAATTCACAAGAGCTCCCGATTTAGCCAGCGCACATCAGAGATCAAGTGTTCTGCCTTCTGCCCTACCCAGTTGGTTAGTTATCCGGGCGTCTTCTCATCGGAACCTCTCTTTCTGTCTCTTTGCTCCCACGATTAGCCCAAACTATATATAGGAGAAGGAATGTTGAAGAGGAAAAAATCTTGATACTAAACAGATGATAAAAAAAGATGCAGGCAAAGGATTTAGTTCCGTTACATTGTTATGAAGAAAGTGTATACCTATATAAATGTACCTATAATACCTCTAATTTCTAAGATCTAAATAAAATTTTGTTATTAACTACAGCCTAATGGATGTTAAATAAAATAATACACACAATTAAATAAAAAGATTAACAGCTTACGAGAAATATACAGAAGAACAAATATGATGATGGTATATGAAATAAAATGGGTTTGAAATATGGGCACTGATAGGAGAGTAATCAAATGATAGAAATGCGATTTCTAAGATGAGTCTTGAGTGTGAGGATAGGAGACGAAATCAGATGTGACACAATAAGGATAAGATTGAAAGTTAAAGCTGCAAATAAAAATATGCCAAGAATAACAAGTAAAAAAGGCAGTCTTTTTTTAATTGTTACCACGTAAAATTCTAGAAATTGGGAATAGAGCTAGAATAAGTCGAAAATAACGAAAAAAATAAATAAATAAAAACCGAGGATCCGAGATATGAGCTTGCGTGTGTCACATTGATAAAGTAGAAGAATCATAAGACGACCATATAAATACTAGTCTATAAGGATTGTTATAGCTCGGTTAATATTTGATGGCACTCAGAATGCGCGAGGTGTGGCTAAAATATGTATCATGTGCGTTAAAAACATCGGTATCGAAAGCAATACACTACGATAGACAAAGTGGAACTAAATTAAATACCGACTAATGTTTTCAAGCCGGTCTTTACCCCTTCACATGTAGCGAAATCTATGTCGTTTCATGCTACGTTCTCTTTTTTTGTCTTAAAATTGTCATCCACGCAAGTGCCATCAGGTCTTAACCAAGCTACACCCTCTCTTCTTCAAGATCGGAAAAGTGGTTTTTGTAAACATTTCTCTCTCTCTCTCTCTCTTACTCACTTGTGTGTGTGTGTGTGTGTGTGTGTGTGTGTGCACGTCCATATGGCCACAATAGCGGCCAAATAATCAAAGATATCAATATACACACTTTATATTATATTTAATAGTATAATCTTCCCCAAATCTGATTAGATTTTCAATCAAATCGATAAAACGGAAGTAATAATTCACTTCACTGAAAAAATATCAAATTTTACCAATGCCTCATCAACTTCCAGGTTAGACAAATATCTAACCAATAGAAAAGTACACAAAAGCGAATTTAAAAACATCTACCCGAAGTAGATCTTTTTCTCTTATAGAAAAACATCATTTTGCAAATATCTCACAAATTACATATACAATTAGCACAGATTTACTAAGAGTTAAATATTTAAAACTTTTGTAGACGAATATTTTCAAAATTCAGACCGGAAGTGACACTTTTACTTCTATATTGCAGTCTGTAAAAGAGTATGAAAGTATTTTAGGCTTGAAATGAAACAATTTTTGTGAACACGAAATTTCAAAATTGGGACCAGAAATATAGCACTTTTTATTAATTTTTCATGCAAGTATATTGCAAATTATGCATTCTTTACAGATTTATTGATAGCATTATGATAAAGTCTATAATTCCATCATCAAGTAGGTAGTACTAAGGGAAATAAAATTATACAGAAATTACGCAATCATGGTTCTCATATATCATTAATTTTGTAAGTTATATCCTTTCATTTCACAAAATATTTATATTTTTTTCCTCTTATGTTACATTACATAATAAACAATAAAAAATTTAAATATCTTGTGTTGATATAGTGCATATAACAGATAAGATAAATTAATTATCAAAACAATATAAGCTTTACTAAAAAGTTAAGGAACAGAAAATAAATAAAAAAATAATGATTCTCCAAGATTAATTATATATATATTATACATAAATTAAATACAATTTCATGTATTTTATCAAATACATGAGATTGACGAAACAAAAACACTAAAACATTTGTCAATGCATGAGTTTGTGTTTTGTATACAGAACAACACAGTGTTGTTCTGTATACGATACGGTGTATAGACGTTTTTAATCAGTGTTACTGAAGATGACAACATAGTTGTCGAAATATGTATTTATTTTTTGTGCTTGACTCTGGTAAAGGTGCTTTTGTTTAGTATCAAGCCACAGACTCCAACTTTAATTTCTTAAACATGAGATTTAAATTATGAAAAACATAACTCTTTCGAAAAAGAAACGTTTTGCGGTAACGACTGAAAATTGCTAAATTATTTAAACATGTAAGACGTAAAAATAATGACATCTTTTTGAAGTTTATTTTGCTTTTCATAACATTGGAATGAATAATGTTTATAGACTCTTTGTCAAACATGATAAAAGTAAAGCTATAAATTTCTTTGTGCAATTTTCATCTCTAATACAACTAATAAGCTTCATTACTCCAGCGATAACGTTTAACGAGCACAACATCAACAGAAGTAAATCCTTCATCTAAAGCCAAGGCAAACTGTAGATAATCTCGCATACGAGACGAACCCGGCCATCGAGAACACTGCAAAACGAAGAGAGGGATTGGGTTAGAGGTAGTCAGAACTCGGAAAAAGATGAACGAGCGCAACCGGCAATTTGCAAGAAGTAGTTTTGCGAGGGCGGCCTACCCAAAATGAATATTATAAATCGAGTTGTACGATGCTGCAGTCTCTTCCCATCGGGGGAATTTCTAGATCCCTTTTCGGTCTTGATAAACGAGCGAAATCGCGTGAATTACTCATCACTCAATCGGAAAGAATGATGGGGCAGCAAAAAAGAAAGAGGGACTCACGTATTCGTCTCGATTATATTAGCATAGAGTGCCTTTATAATCTTACTGATTATATTATACAGGCGAGTCAAAAAACGTTTTCAGTGATCTCGTCGGTTATTATTCTTGAAATATAAAATACAATTTAAAAATAAGGAATTTATTAACCGTCAATGTTAAAGCTCTTCTAAGGTGTAAATTGAGCTTTATTAAGCTTACGTTCTCATACACTTTTAATGTAAAGGAACGACATAAAGAACTAGAGACATTTGTAGATGTTTTATTCAATATTCTGACAGCATGTAACGAAATTCACGAAAGAGTTTCAAGAAATTACAAGGAGAGATTAGAGTAATTAATCAAATATAACTACGCTTTGGGTATTTCTTATAGCAACTTCCACAAACGAAAAATAATTTGTAATATCTTTCAAATACAGGATGAACAATTATTAACAAAAAATCTAAGTTCTAATTATTCTATCCCACGGTATTAAAATCTGTCGTTTTTATTAAATTAAAAGATAATACTTTGGATGTCAAGTCCACTTAATTCGGTGGAGAAACTTATTATCGTTTGGCATACAAAATAAATAGAGACTTTAAAGCTAAAACGTCGCCAGTTCAAAAACAAAGCAGTACTGAATGCATATCAGATTATATAAAGCTGGTCCTTTCAAGTTTATTTTAACGTTCTTAGAAATTTCATAAACATCATCTACGTTTTCCGTATTTATAGCTTGGATCAACGGCCGATAAGACAGTAAATTTGGATTAGTTTTAATCCCAGCTGTTTTTATTTAGTGAAAATATATTTTTTACCGGTCCAAATGCAAGCATCTTCTGCTTATCGGAGTTGACAAATACTGATCTCCACATGAGAAAACGTTTCTTTGCGCAATGGTAGAAGTATCGTGGACAGACTGCATTTAGCCAGTATCGAACTTTATTTAGGTTGTTTTGTAGGAATCTAGAAGCCCATACAAAGTAAATACAGAAAGAAAGCAAGTTGCCTGATAATCGGTGCCGATAATATGGCAATGCTAATAGATGTATACATATAGACAGATAAGATGCAGGATGTTACTTGTTCTTATTTGTAACAAGCGTCAACAGTTTTACAGGAATGAACTTTTAATTATTGGCAAGCAGGTTTGGCATAACGATCTCTGAATTAGAACAAAAATTAGTATTAGTTTGCCTATGGATATTGAATATTCACGAAAGTGTTCACCGAAAATGCTAACAAAAGAGAATCCAAGAATCTCGGGGACAATAAAGCGAAACACGAAGAAGACAAATGCGACGATAAGGAGATAAGGTGATATTCACTAATCGAAGGCAGAATTCAATGATGATGCAATTGTTAACATCGAGAAACAAAAACTGAAGTATCTAAAATAAAAACATAAAAATCAAAAGAGGTTAATGACGGGATTTTTCGTTTTTCAGATCTTAAATACTTTTTTAGCAAAATAAAACTGTGAATAAAAGTGTCCTAAATACAGGCCCAAATTTTATACAAAAATTATTCAAAATCCATCTCTGAATACTTTTGTACTCTAGCTACATCTGCATAGAATTCATAATTGCGAGATATTTACATTGCTGCTCGATAAAAGTAAAAGTGTTACTTTTGGTGGCATTTTTTTAAACAAGAATTGTTCCAAATCCAGCTCTAAATACTTCTGCACTTATCTGGGTAGATGCATAATTTGCAAAATATTTCGTAAAAAGCTATTTTTCAATCAGATAAAAAAAACTACTTCCGGTAAGAATTTCAAAAAACTGTTTATACAAAAAAAATTCAAATTATCTTTTTAGTTTTTGTATTTTTTAGAATTTTCTCTAAACTTAGTAGTTGATGAGATATGGATAAATTTTGATCTTATTATAATAAAAAATTTTAGACATCGAGATATTTGCAGATGTCCACGTTTTGAAGTGGAATAATATGACATCCTTACGTGATGGCTGATGCTAAATAACTAGCAGGTATATGTTTTTAACCTCTGCGAATCCCCAGCAAAACAGATGCTGAATTACCGGTGCCAAGAACAAATAATCATGTAACATGCCTTCTTTCTGTATGCAATGGGGATAGCCAATACAGTGGTTTCGTCCGCATACGTTGCTCTCATGGTGGTTCTTGTTGTACGTACGTCAGTTGTGTATAGGAAGTATAGTACTAGTCCTAGAACACCGCCTTGAAGAATTCCCGATTGTATAGGATGCAGGTTTGTATAGTGAAATCGTGAATTTCAAACAGTGAAACTCTAATGTTTCAAGCACTGTTACGTATTGATTAAATTAAATGTCTTGTGGACAGTGATTATTTTTTCTAAGATGTTGGATGCATTTATAACCAGTCCGTATATGTACCCTGCCATTACTAGGTTGATAACACCCAGAAGTGAATTTCGCAGGGAATACGTGAAGATGCTTCACTTAAGAGATAGAAATAACATGGAAGAAGAGGAATAAACAGAAAGATTAATAAAACATGAAGTTATATGAAACACACTGGTAATAAATCACCAGCTGTCGCGCTAATATAAACACAATTAATTATTAAATTCTCCTTTCCCTGTTCGTTCTTACTGATTTATTGGAAGGCCGGCAAACATATACTTGGGCGAGTCTGTGCGAGTAGTAAGTACATGTATGTATGCATGCATATGTACCGTACCTATTTTATGTATATTTTAAACGTTTCCGCCGTGAAAATTGATAAAACACATTATAAATTATGCGCTTTATTTTATGTACTTTTCGTTATTACACACGACATAAAGAGACCAAAAAGGGAGAGCAGATATCGATAATGGGAAATTTCTAAAGTAGCAATTTACAGGTGGAACCGTGAAGTATTGATTAATTTCGAAAATAAAGCGACAGCCTTAACAAAATGAAACAACGCAAACAGACACACATAGTTATTTTATGAAGCTTGACGAAATATAAGTTATTTATTACCGTAATATTGGCTATAGCTATACGTTGAACAACATTATTCGAGGTGTGCTATCATAAATATTTACTAACTGCTACACCGAATCTCTTTGATTGGTTAATTATAGATACATATAGTAGATATGTTAGTGGATAATTGAATTCAAGATCAATAATTCGAAGAATTAAGGTCAACAAACTGTTTATACAGTCACCAGAGAAATAATCGACATTTCTCTGAGGCGCTTTTTATCCCTCTTTTTACGTATAAAATTGCTTTTAATAACATATTATTAAATCAATTAAAAGAGTATTTATGGATAAAATTTATATTATTATTTATATTATATTATAAAGACATGTATAACGCAATATCCTCAAGACTTTCTTCGTTTGTTAAGTAGCAGCAAGTTTGGCACTTGCTCTTTTTACTTTCTTATACGTAGTATAAGGAAGTATTGTGATGATGAAAATTTTCGACCTCCAGATTTTTGCAGATGTCCATGTTTTGAAGTCCCCTGATACCGAAAAAGTGGTTTTAAAAAAATGTCTCTGTGTGTGACCACGATAGCGGTCAAACCGCCGTAAATATCAATTCCAAATTTTGTATTTACGTGTATAATCTCCCTTTTGAGATCTGATTAGTGTTTCAGTAAAATCGGTAGACCGGAAGTAGCAGTTTACTTCAGTGAAAAAATCGAATTTTGCCAATATTTCGTCAACTACTAAGTTTAAACAAATTTATAAAGAATTCATATGTACTTAAAATTAAAATTGAAAATAATTTTATTTAAAAAGTTTTTCGAAATTCCTATCGGAAGTAGGTTTTTTACTCTTATCGAAAATCAGTTTTTTTCGAATATTTCGCAAATCATGCTTTTTAGACAGGTACGTTACGGGTATAAAAGTATTTAAAACATAATTTCCAATATCTTTTGTATAAGAAAAATTTCAAAATTCAGACCGGAAGTAACACTTCTACTTCTATCGAATAGCGATTTTTTGCAAATATGTCGTAAGTTATGCATTCTATATACAGGGTGAATCATCTAAGCGGGTAAGGCCGATTATGCCTTTATGAGTAAAGATATTTCGAAACGGTTTTACTTTCTTATACGTAGTATAAGGAAGTATTGTGATGATGAAAATTTTCGAGCTCGAGATTTTTGCAGATGTCCACGTTTTGAAGTTCCCTGATACCGAAAAAGTGGTTTTTAAAAAAATGTCTGTGTGTGTGTCTGTCTGTCTGTGTGTGTGTGACCACGATAGCGGTCAAACCGCTGTAGATATCAATTCTAAATTTTGTATTTACGTGTATAATCTCCCTCTTGAGATCTGATTAGTTTTTCAGTAAAATCGGTAGACCGGAAGTAGCAGTTTACTTCAGTGAAAAATTCGAATTTTGCTAATATTTCGTCAATTACTAAGTTTAAACAAATTTATAAAAAATTGAAATGTACAGGGTTATTGACTATATTTGGACCAATAGATAACTTTGTTATTTGAAGGATTAGAAAAACGTTTAAATTAGGAAAGTTGTAGGATTTCACTCAAGGCGCTAGAATTTGATATCAGAAAAAACAAACGAACGTCGTAAAGCCGTCAAAAACGGCTAACTTGGTTTTTTTAAAATGAAATACCCTATATAATGTTACATAATCTGATTCTAAATAAAATTTCGAGTATATTCCATTTATATAACATATACCTACATTCAACTGTTTTCGCGCTATCGCTGATTGAAAATCGTACTACTACTATGTTTCCATAGAAACCCCGTAATGACTTACGTAAATTCATATACGAAGGGTGTAGAAAACATATTAGTAGTACGATTTTCAATCAGCGATAGCGCGAAAACAGTTGAATGTAGGTATATGTTATATAAATGGAATATACTCGAAATTTTATTTAGAATCAGATTATGTAACATTATATAGGGTATTCCATTTAAAAAAAACTAAGTTAGCCGTTTTTGACGGCTTTACGACGTTCGTTTGTTTTTTTTTGATATCAAATTCTAGCGCCTTGAGTGAAATCCTACAACTTTCCTAATTTAAACGTTTTTCTAATCCTTCAAATAACAAAGTTATCTATTGGTCCAAATATAGTCAATAACCCTGTACTCAAAATTAAATTTGAGACAAATTATCTTAAAGAGGTTTTTCAAAATTCCAACCGGAAGTAGGTCTTTTACTCTTATCGAAAATCAGTTTTTTGCGAATATCTCGCAAGTCATGCTTTCTAGGCAGGTACATTACGAGTATAAAAGTATTTAAATTATAATTTTAAATATCTTTTGTATAAAAAAAATTTCAAAATTCGGACCGGAAGTACCACTTTTACTCTTACCGAATAGCGATTTTTTGCAGATATGTCATAAATTATGCATTTTATATATATTTATTAAGAGTACAAAAGAATTTAGAGTTGAATTTGCAATATTTTTTGTATACATGAAATTTCAAAATTCGGACCGGAAGTGGCACTTTTACTCTTAGCGAGTAGCACTTTTTTTCGAATATCTTGCAAAGTATGCATTCTATAGCGATTTATTAAGAGAATGAAAGTACTTAGAATAGGATTTTGAATAAGTTTTGTATAAAAAAAATTCTTAAAATTGTATAATTTGAAACGCTCATACGTATAAGAAAGTCGTGTGGTGGTCACACCTCATTTTTTTCCTTGTGATAGCTGTTCATTAGGAGCACATTTTAAAAATATTTTGTATTATACAGAGTGTTCCATAACTTGGTGGCTAACCATAGTTATAGTTTTTTGAATGGAACACCCTATATATTATTGCATTTTTGTATTCCCCGTATAATTTTTAGTCAAAAATGTATAAGATAGTATAGGCCTAAAGTGTAAAGTTTTTGACTTATTCCCATTTCTCTGAAATATTCAAGGCTTGTATAAAATTATATTTCTGGAAAACGACGTATTAGATGGCCAAAATTTTTTGCAGTATTGTTTACAATAAGAGGTTCTAATAGAAACATGTTTTATTTTTTTACAGTTATTAACTGCATGTGCAGGAAACTGGATTAAAACTACATGACACGTTTTTGTATAAAAGTCAATTTTTTTAAATGGAACACCCTGTATATCAGTTCATTTTTGAATTGTTTATTAAATTTTATGTCAGAAACATGTATGACGTTAATAATTTAAATGTGACTATTACTGAGCTACTGTCGTTTTTTGATATGCTTTTGTTAGTTTTTGCAAAAGTCAGTTTTTTCAAATGGAACAGCCTGTATATTATTTCATTTCTGAATTTCTTATTAAATTTCACATCAAAAACAAGTAAAACGTTAAAAGTTTTAAAGTGACTATTACTGAGCTATTGTCTCTTTTTGATATAATTTTGTCAGTACTATACTATATCAATTAAAACCACAAAACTGACAAAATTATATCAAAAAGCGACAATAGCTCAGTAATACATAGTCACTTTTAAAGTATTAACGTCTTACATGTTTTTGATGTGAAATTTAATAAAAAATTCAAAAATGAAATAATATACAGGCTGTTCCATTTGAAAAAATTGACTTTTTTGCAAAAACTAACAAAATTATAACAAAAAACGACAGTAGCTCAGTAATAGTCACATTTAAAGTATTAACGTCCTACATGTTTCTGATATGAAATTTAATAAACAATTCAAAAATGAACTGATATACAGGCTGTTCCATTTAAAAAAATTGACTTTTATACAAAAACGTGTCATGTAATTTTAATCCAGTTTCCTGCACATGCAGTTAGTAACTGTAAAAAAATAAAACATGCTTGTATTAGGACCTCTTATTGTAAACAGTACTGCAAAATTTTTTGTCCATCTAATACGTTGTTTTCGAGAAATATAATTTTATACAAGCATTGAATTTTTAGAAAAATGGGACTAAGTCAAAAATTTTACACTTTAGGCCTATACTATCTTATAACTTTTTGACTAAAAATTATACGGGGAATTCAAAAATGCAATAATATATAGGCTGTTCCATTTAAAAAACTATAACTATGGTTAGCCACCAAGTTATGGAACACTCTGTATAATACAATATATTTTTAAAATGTGTTCCTAATGAACAGCTATCACAAGGAAAAAACCGCTTCGAAATATCTTTACTCATAAAGGCATAATCGGCCTTACCCGCTTAGAAGACTCACCCTGTATATTTATCAAGTGTACAAAAGTATTTAGTGCTAGATTTGCAATATCTTTTGTATATGTAAAATTTCAAAATTCGGACCGGTAGTAACACTTTTACTCTTAGGGAGTAGCACCTATTTTCGAATATCTAGCAATGTATTCTATAACGATTCATTAAGAGAATAGTACTTAGAATAGGATTTTGAATAATTTTTGTGTAGCGACTTAAGCACGCTTATTTCCGCATTCACCAAGCAGTAAGGAAATCCACAGCAAAACAAACTGACAAAAAGAAGACCAGGGCCTATAACATATACATACTCTGATACACAGTATATAAAGAAAGACAGGGGGAGACAGAGAGAGAAATAAAATAAGAAATAAGTAGAAAATAGAACAAAGAAGAAACAAAATAGCAAAGTGACCTCCAAACTGGCACAGGCAACAAAGAGAGTATGTGGAGTAAGAAAAACAACAAAAAGGAAGAAGGGTAGGTCGGCCACGAAAAAAATAGGCGAGATGGAAATAATGACCGAAAATATGGAAAGAATTGATGGAGAAATGCCCAGAAAACTAGTTAAAATCCGGAAAAAAAATATGTAAAATCGTGTAAAAGACGGTCGAAACAAAATTGCAGTATTAGACGAATAAGTAAAAAAGTAAGTAAAAAATTTCAAAATTCGGACCGGAAGTACCACTTTTACTCTTACCGAATAGCGATTTTTTGCAGATATGTCATAAATTATGCATTTTATATATATTTATTAAGAGTACAAAAGAATTTAGAGTTGAATTTGCAATATTTTTTGTATACATGAAATTTCAAAATTCGGACCGGAAGTGGCACTTTTACTCTTAGCGAGTAGCACTTTTTTTCGAATATCTTGCAAAGTATGCATTCTATAGCGATTTATTAAGAGAATGAAAGTACTTAGAATAGGATTTTGAATAAGTTTTGTATAAAAAAAATTCTTAAAATTGTATAATTTGAAACGCTCATACGTATAAGAAAGTCGTGTGGTGGTCACACCTCATTTTTTTCCTTGTGATAGCTGTTCATTAGGAGCACATTTTAAAAATATTTTGTATTATACAGAGTGTTCCATAACTTGGTGGCTAACCATAGTTATAGTTTTTTGAATGGAACACCCTATATATTATTGCATTTTTGTATTCCCCGTATAATTTTTAGTCAAAAATGTATAAGATAGTATAGGCCTAAAGTGTAAAGTTTTTGACTTATTCCCATTTCTCTGAAATATTCAAGGCTTGTATAAAATTATATTTCTGGAAAACGACGTATTAGATGGCCAAAATTTTTTGCAGTATTGTTTACAATAAGAGGTTCTAATAGAAACATGTTTTATTTTTTTACAGTTATTAACTGCATGTGCAGGAAACTGGATTAAAACTACATGACACGTTTTTGTATAAAAGTCAATTTTTTTAAATGGAACACCCTGTATATCAGTTCATTTTTGAATTGTTTATTAAATTTTATGTCAGAAACATGTATGACGTTAATAATTTAAATGTGACTATTACTGAGCTACTGTCGTTTTTTGATATGCTTTTGTTAGTTTTTGCAAAAGTCAGTTTTTTCAAATGGAACAGCCTGTATATTATTTCATTTCTGAATTTCTTATTAAATTTCACATCAAAAACAAGTAAAACGTTAAAAGTTTTAAAGTGACTATTACTGAGCTATTGTCTCTTTTTGATATAATTTTGTCAGTACTATACTATATCAATTAAAACCACAAAACTGACAAAATTATATCAAAAAGCGACAATAGCTCAGTAATACATAGTCACTTTTAAAGTATTAACGTCTTACATGTTTTTGATGTGAAATTTAATAAAAAATTCAAAAATGAAATAATATACAGGCTGTTCCATTTGAAAAAATTGACTTTTTTGCAAAAACTAACAAAATTATAACAAAAAACGACAGTAGCTCAGTAATAGTCACATTTAAAGTATTAACGTCCTACATGTTTCTGATATGAAATTTAATAAACAATTCAAAAATGAACTGATATACAGGCTGTTCCATTTAAAAAAATTGACTTTTATACAAAAACGTGTCATGTAATTTTAATCCAGTTTCCTGCACATGCAGTTAGTAACTGTAAAAAAATAAAACATGCTTGTATTAGGACCTCTTATTGTAAACAGTACTGCAAAATTTTTTGTCCATCTAATACGTTGTTTTCGAGAAATATAATTTTATACAAGCATTGAATTTTTAGAAAAATGGGACTAAGTCAAAAATTTTACACTTTAGGCCTATACTATCTTATAACTTTTTGACTAAAAATTATACGGGGAATTCAAAAATGCAATAATATATAGGCTGTTCCATTTAAAAAACTATAACTATGGTTAGCCACCAAGTTATGGAACACTCTGTATAATACAAAATATTTTTAAAATGTGTTCCTAATGAACAGCTATCACAAGGAAAAAACCGCTTCGAAATATCTTTACTCATAAAGGCATAATCGGCCTTACCCGCTTAGAAGACTCACCCTGTATATTTATCAAGTGTACAAAAGTATTTAGTGCTAGATTTGCAATATCTTTTGTATATGTAAAATTTCAAAATTCGGACCGGTAGTAACACTTTTACTCTTAGGGAGTAGCACCTATTTTCGAATATCTAGCAATGTATTCTATAACGATTCATTAAGAGAATAGTACTTAGAATAGGATTTTGAATAATTTTTGTGTAGCGACTTAAGCACGCTTATTTCCGCATTCACCAAGCAGTAAGGAAATCCACAGCAAAACAAACTGACAAAAAGAAGACCAGGGCCTATAACATATACATACTCTGATACACAGTATATAAAGAAAGACAGGGGGAGACAGAGAGAGAAATAAAATAAGAAATAAGTAGAAAATAGAACAAAGAAGAAACAAAATAGCAAAGTGACCTCCAAACTGGCACAGGCAACAAAGAGAGTATGTGGAGTAAGAAAAACAACAAAAAGGAAGAAGGGTAGGTCGGCCACGAAAAAAATAGGCGAGATGGAAATAATGACCGAAAATATGGAAAGAATTGATGGAGAAATGCCCAGAAAACTAGTTAAAATCCGGAAAAAAAATATGTAAAATCGTGTAAAAGACGGTCGAAACAAAATTGCAGTATTAGACGAATAAGTCTGTTTAAACTCGTAGACAAGACTGGAATGGACAATAGGTCAATTTTATGGGCATTGTTACCATTAAAAAAACAATGATATAAATAAATTAAATAAAAACTTACCCTATCTATAGATACTAAATATTTACATAATTTGCACGGGATAAAAAGAGAATACATTTTTTACAGTAGGTTTGTATCTGACCAGTTTTCACCGCAGGCTCTGTATGCACAAGCCATGAGGGAGAAATTGATTTATGTAAAACTGTTATACACTGATCTCTTCTCCTTCTATCGTCTGTACTTTGATCTTATTGTGCTGCGGAAGTACCCGATAATTATTGCACTAATTAGGTTCTTGCCTTTTAGAATCCCTTCACGTTTTTAAGTGCCTTGGTGTTGAGGGAAAGGAAGGCGACTATTGATTTTTCGTCAAGGAAATGAATTTATGCGATCCCATCTATATAGTTTTAGGTGTATAGAAAGAAAATTATTTGAAAAGCTTTATCTATAAAATATAATAAAAGACAGTTACTGATATTTGCTTATCTGATTAAACACAAGATTGTTTATTTAGAGAATAGATAATGCTCCATATTGTATTCATTTCTATACATAAAGGGCATAAGAAACACAAGACAAAGATTTGAACTTCACAATAAAACTTCTTTTGAGTGAACTTGTGATCTACAAGCATAAATACATTATCTTTAATGATGCATTTATACAATGGACTCAATAGATAGAAAAGTTAGAGCTCCCAAGTACCCCAGAAAAACTAATAAAGGATGTTATTAATTTGCAAAACTGCAATTAATAATAAAGGTTAAATTTGTTCATATTTTGTTGCTTTGTTGCAACATACAGTGTTCCATAAAGTTTAATCTAACCAGCAATTAAAATTTACACTTAACTTATTTAAATCGAATTTTTCATTTATTAAATTTAGTCCAAATCCTGGCATCATACCTCATTGCCCAAGCGTCAAGCAGCAATGCCAGTGTGAGACTTTTACTACTGTATAAAGGAAACCTTTTCGAATAATAGAACATAATATACAAAATAAAATATAATGTAATTGTATATATTTTATATGTGGTTCATTGTCTTACTAATGATAAAAAGCCTTCTACTGAAATAAACTGCGATCGACTGGTGCCCGTACATCCTCCCCCAATAAAATAACGTATGTTAATCATCAAGATATTATATTCCATACAGGCGGTAAAAGAATTATTAAACTTGATTTCATAGCTTTGAAGATTACGTTAGACATATATGCATACAAACTAACAAAGTTTCTTTATGTAAAATAAATGAATGTATTCCCTCTTCTAGCTAAGGTCCGTGTTTTTTTTAATGCACGAGCGCCTCTAACATGGCCTAATGACTACCAAAATAACCACAAATTTTCTATGAGTGCTATAAGTGCTCACAGAACTTTTATAAATGACGTACCTATAGGTTTGAAAAGTCAGTGTTCAATCAATGGATCAAAATGCTAAAAATATTGATATAGGCAATGAAAACAAATTATTGACAAAACCTGTATTCTTCACTTTATATTAAGAATCTGTTATTGAAATGATATTTTATAAGTAATTAATCAACTTTAGAATTAAAGAGAAATTAACACTTAATAATATACGATTTATTTATTTCCAAGACAAAATACAACATTCATTATTTTTATCATCAAGCACTGCTTAATAATAAAGTCCTATTGTAAGGTCTAGGTCGAGGTCATTACAAACTATTCTACCACTTGATTAAATATAGATACACAAGAGATCGTTTCAGAACAACAATTATTAATTAATGAAACAAAAGCCGATACGTAATAAACAAAGCATTCATTATATCAAAAAGCCGTTCATTTGTATGTTTGCGCAAGAACGGGAGACACGACAATTAATCGTCGCCTCTCCTTGCACAGTTGAATAATGCGTTTTCGTCCGCTGTTGATTTGAATTTTTTTTTAATTACAATGTGACAAGTTGAAGAATTGATGTTGTCAATAAAATTTAATGTCAAGTACGGTTTTATGAAGCAGCGACCGCACTGTGTTGTGAAACTCTGCCATTATGTAAACACATGAAATTATGGTCGGTTATGTGCAATTAAGTCAACGACGTCGTCTGAAACGGATCCGATGAAAAGACGACCGAATTACAAAATACGCTTGGCCCCCCCGACTCCTTACGCCCCGCAGCTGCCGAATTGTAAAACAATAAAGCATTTTGAAATGTACCGTAATAAGTAACAGTCATTAATTTAACGGTTCACATTTAACATTTATCTTTGTAATTATGGGATTAAATTGTACATAGGTTTTGCAATGCCCAACACCACTTAATGTCAAATATTTTGAAACTCTGTCACTGAGAGAAAAAAAGTATGTCATTTGTATTGCACAGTTACAACACTTAAAATAATTAACAAGTTACAAATAGTAATTGAAAAAAAATTATATGATGGTCAGGTATTAGGTAAATTTTGGAAAAACGTATTTTTCAGTCTGCTTTATTCAAACAAAACACGTATGATCAACCAACATACACTTTGGACACCCTTTATTTTCTTTTGAATACCTAACTACGAGGTAATAAAAATGTATTCGGTCTAATCTTTAATATAATTCGAAGCTTAAAATAAGATTCGAATTTATAACTGTCTGAGGACTTAAATGGTTAACGCAACAGTCATGCGAAAGGATGCTGTGGGTTCAAATCTTAACTCAAGTGAAAAAAAATTAGTCGTGAGCACCATACAGCTTTCTGATACTTATATGCGCTCCCAATTATATGTATAAATTGTTCCAAATTAAGTTTTATTAAGCTAAAATTCAAAATTCTGCTCTAAGTACCTTTATACTCTCAATAAATCTTTATAGAATGCAAGACTTGCAAAATATTTGGGGAAAAAACGGCATTTATTTTTTATTAAAAAATCGTTCCAAATCGAGCTCTAAATACTTTTCGTAGTGCTGATAAATCTGTATAGAATGCATAATTTGCGAGGTTTCGTTATCAAATAAGAGTGAACGTGTTACTTCCGGTCCAAATTTTAAAATTATTCAAAACCAGGCGTTCATATGTTCATACTTTTAATATATCTGTCTAGAAAGCATGACTAGCGAGATATGTGCAAAAATACTATTTTTCGACAAGAGTAAAAGACCTACTTTTACCGGTAGGAATTTCGAAAAACTATTTCTTTGAAATTTATTTTTGAGTACATTTGTATTCTTTAGAAATTTGTTTAACCTTAGAAGATAAGCAGATATTGGTAAAATTTAATTTTGTCAATGAGGTAAACTGCTACTTCAGGTTCCAATTTTATATGAAAATAACACTTTTAACTAACAGGGAAGTAGGAATGCAGATTTTAAAAATATTACCAGCAATGTAACAATAAATAAATAACATATTCAGTTTCCAATATTCTTTGTTCGAGTCCACGAAGAAGTTAACTTGGTTTTCTTTCGTTTATTTTACCGCCAGTGTCGTGTTAAATATTTAATTTACAATATAAACCTCAATTTATAATCATGTGATGAACATGCCTCGACATGTTAAAATTGATTATTCTAAGCCGAAAATATTCAAAACCATTTCTAAAAAATCCCTTAAATTGCTAAAATGCAAATGGCGGTGGCGTAATCAACGACAGACACATAATATTCCTAATGAGTCCACAAAATGAAACCAAATGCCTAGGTATCGACATTCATGGAGCAAACTGGCACTTTTAAGATGAAAATAATTTGATTTGAGAATAATCCATCATCCTAAAAAACTAACGCCCTATATACCATAAGACCGCGTGCGTCTGTATTATCGCGATACCTGTAGAGTAAGCGAAACAGATAGAGATGTCTGTGTATTAGAACGGTAAACAAGTGGACGCAGTGTTATACTGGATTACAACAAGCTAGTATTTCGCATATGCCTATGATGCACTCGCATTTGTCCAAAAAATCCACATTTATACGGTGTAGTCGGGCAGTCGCTTCCACATATGGGCGTCAGTTCGAGTTTTATTATTGCTTAAGAATAACATTTTTTTAGCTAATTACAGGTTAATTGCAATGTTGAATTACAATTCTGTTTTAAGAAGTAAATATTTTATGTTTCAGTATTTTATTATAGTTGAGTTTTTAGATTATAATATTTGTTGAAAAATATTATTTTAGTTAAGAAGTTTATTTTATTTTAAAGTCTAGGAGTTATTTATTATTTATTTTTGCTCTTTTATGTTGTTTATGAAGCTGTGATGAGTTACTTCACTGACATATTATCAGTGATTATCTGATGCTTCAAACAACTATAAATAATTACTTACAACGGGAACGCAATACCTATTACACTGCTTTTCACTTGATTTGCCTACGAATACATTTATACGTATAACTAGGCTTGCCAGATTTCTGAAATGTTCAACCGGGACACCGGAATGCCCCCCAGCGTCGTGGGTATTCAATGGTACACACCCTTGGCGGTTTTTTAGAGTGTTTTAGAAGGTAGTTTATTCTTAATGCTATGAGGCAAATAATAAATGACAAGCATATAAATTTAAATATTTTATTTCTTACATGTTAATATTTATTTACTTATTTACTTAATGTTTTGGTTTTAATCTTGTAAAAATATTCACAAGCTAATCCGATATTAATTTTACATGTCATCAAGCCTTTAACCGTAGATTCCTTCATCAAACCCCTATCATCAGTCTATGCGTTGTTCATCAAAGACTATTGTCTTTGATGAACAACTGCATGGTGCCGATGTCCCAGGTAAGCAGAAGGCATACTCAACCATCTTGATCAGATTGGGGGCTGCTATGTGATTCTCCTTGAAGTGACAAAACAGCCTGAGCCATTTTTCGTCACTTGAAATAATCACATCTCTGGTAATCTCTTCTTGCTTCCACTGTTCCCAATTTGACTGCAAATACTCCCTAGCAAGCACAACTTCGTCAAACAGCTGATCATTGTTTATTTTTATATTGGGTACATCAAGAAGACTGCTATTAATAATTTCAGCAGAAATTTCGGCGTTTTCCCAATCAACAGCATTTGTTTTGGTCAGATTGACCCATGAAAACTGTTCAGCGTTTCCAAAACCATCCTCACAGAAGTCCAAGCATGCAATGCATCTTTCATAAATGCCATCAAATTCTTCTTTCACACTGGTACGGACCTGCTCATCTAGATTTCTATAGAAGTTCTTAGCGCCCATAACGATAAAGTTTGAAGGCTTTCTTTCTGTCACGTTTCTTTTGAGAGCTTTATGAGCTTCACCAACCTCAAAAGCTGTAGTGTTATATTTTTCCATTACCAAGCTATCCGTGGACAAACCACAAGTAGAACTCGCCCGTTAAATCAGTAAACAAGTTTTTTATTGTTGATGGGCACATTTCTTGGACTAAAAAAAAAGCTTTCAGACATTCTAAAATCTGTAAAATTCTAATAATCCTTTACAGTTAATTATTTTTATACTTTTTTGGTCATCTATAAAATCGAATTTTAATTTTTACCGGGACGTGAAGTAAACCGGCCGGGACACAGGGATTTTGTCTGAAAACCGGGACTGTCCCCGGGACGTCTGGCAAGCCTACGTATAACTTATACGCCCGCTGTCGGTGTGGCAATTCAAGTTGGCACGCCCATTTATAGTCGATCAGTAGTTACTAATACATGCATCGCGCTATGAACGGCGGCCACACGGTATATATCAGTTACTACACAAGTTGGGCGCAATTAAAATCATTTTCATATAATCTGAAATAGTTGTCCCGTTTCATTTATAAGACTTTATATATTTGCGTTAGAAAATGGACAATTATCACCTCTACTACTACCAAAATACAAACTTTTCATTCTTTAAAGAATGTTCTATGTTAATTGATTATATTACTATAACGTAGCATAACAAATTAAAGTACTCGTATTACAAGGTAAAAAGAATGTTAACTTCCAATTTCAGAGCAATTGTCGGTGGAATTTGATATAATTTCCTAACATAAAAATTAATTTTACAAATACCCAAATATCGCAAAACATTAAAATCAATTTTAACGTAGTTAGAAGTAAATGTTAAAAGTTTCTTAAAATAAGTATTAAATTTAATCACTTCCTAATTTGTCTTTTCCAGTATAATTAAGTAACACAATATAAAAGTTAAAAAGAACGCTTATTTTCGATTTTTGAAGTCGTAGCAGATGAGTTTTGTAAGTTTACTGACATAAATATTAAATTTTATAGTCTCAGTTAGTATACCATAAATCCCCGCAATAAAAGTTAAAAGCAACGATAAATTTCAGTTCTAGTCTTGCTTAACATAAACAAGGAATATCTTCATTTATTATCTCTTTTACCGAGACCAAAAAATAATGCAAAACTGAATAGGCAATTATTAATATATGATCTAGTCAATTTTTTCTGTTTAAAAATAGTTGATAAACAAAACTAAATTAAGTGAATTAGTTGCAATTGTTTTTTTGTCAATTCAACAAAAATTTAATCAACATTTTTCATTTTGTGTTTATACTATATTTTGATCAATTTAATTTTAATTTTTACTTCTAAGTCGAGATAGGCATATCCTAAAATAAATTTACCATATACACACATATTCTGTACCCCCTCTCGTAATCTTGACATTCTTTACTAATGAATTTTTGAGTATAATTGCCCAATCTTTTTAATCTTTTGTCTATCAACCAGAAAAAAATACCTAGAAGTGCTTCCAGACTCAGATTTTAAAGCTTATGACAAGGAAGTGAAGTATCAAAGTCCACTTTACACTTCTTCAACAGCTATCGGCTGTTTGTTGACTATAATTTTTTAAAACGAGCATTGATAATGTCATACATATGAAAAAACACTCTACACGAATTACGAACATTTTTATTTAAGGAAATGGAGAAATACCCATATCAACGCTGGGCGAGCTGAGTTTATGGAAGCTCTGCGCTATCGTTAAGAATGTATATTCTATTGCCCTTAGTCGAATGGTTCTCAACCAGTGCGGCCGACAGTTGCTTAAAGGAGTCGCAAGAATTTTTTTATTACTTTCATTCGTATATTAATACTACCAAGACGAAATACGTCCCAATAAATCTATTATATTCTCACACATACTGAAATCTTAACAATCTTCATTAAAAGTCTTATCAAACTGTATGGACATGAAATAAAGTCTAGATTCAGATTGGGTATTAAACCTTTTCGACAGTCACAAGCTTATGGCAAATGAATGAAGTATCAAAGTTTATACTCCTCCAAGAGGAACTCGTTCATGGTAAATTCAAAGAGTAGAAACCACTCGTACATCATAAAACCGCAATTTTGATTTTGTTTTAAATAGACTTGTCATGACTGCATGAGGTTAACTAAAACTTAAACTTTAGAACAAATCTTATTCAAACTAAGAAAATACAATAATTAATTCCTTTTAACATTTTTACCACAACTTTCAAAGATTATTTCTAATAATCTAATAACATTATTTATTAATAAAGAATTCGTATATCAGTATCAATTTAACTTGTACTCCAATTTGAATCGCAGAAATATAAACATCCGAAACACCACCTCCGTCTATAATACGTATGAACAGAAACGTTAATATTTGTGGATGCCGATTCGAAGCTTATTCGCCCCATCTTAAATTATTAAGGCACCATAAAGTTTTCGCATTTAATTAACGTAAACATCGGTTTGTATTTCTCAGACAGATAATCACTTAGAGACAGGAGAGCACTTGCAATATACAAACTACAACGAATTACTGGTGCGTTAAAGATACCAACCAATACAGTCTCGTTTGGGATTTATAGCCAGTACGAGTACTAACATTTATTCTGCGTGCATGCCCACCCTATTAGCTGGCACACTCGACAGAAACATAATCGGATTTTCGTATACCAGCACCTTTCTCGTTTCTATTAATTATAAGGAGATTAATTCTCTTCTATACCATAAATTATGTACGTTCAACATACGATTGTATAATGGGTGTGGATTATTTAATTTCAGAGAAAGAATTAATAACCTTATGCTATTGAAAGCGTTATATTATTACCCCACATATAATATTGATTCCGACTACTAACTAAAAACCGAGTTAACAAAAAAAAAAGGATTACATCAGATGATAAAAAATACTTGCTAGTGGATAGATTAGAGGAATGTTTAAATTCAAAATATTAATATTAAAATAGGGAAATTAAAACGACTTGACATGTACAGAACAGGAAAGCAGTGGTACTTCACATTTTTACAAATGATGTTATGAACATTTTAAAAATAACCTTGAAATATTGAAATATCAGTGACCAGCAGTGTTATTCCGACGTTAAAAAAACACATGCACTTTGTAATTTTCTGCTTTTAGCATTGATAATTATTTAATTAGGTAAATTTTTAATTTTACCCACGGCTGACTACGTTAATGAATGATAATGATGGTAATGTACCATTGATGACAAGTTTATTTGCTAAAAACCAGCGTAATAGATGAATTATGAATTGTTTCCACTTATCTCTAATTTATTTGTTTTTAGCGGCGGATGCTTTCAGTATAAAACATCGTATTTTGTGTAATATTAGCTGATAATTGTTATATAATAAAAATAACGAAAATCAAAACGACCTAAACTGGAGCCCTGTGGTACACCAGTTTTAATGTACATACATTCCATACATACTGTAATTTGCTTTAATTGGCTTAAGAACACAAAGGAAGCATTTTGAATACCTTTGATACCTCTAGTATATTCCCTTGTTCAACTTAAATCGATAATTTCTGCACCGCACGAACATATCCTTGTCCTCGTTTTAAACGTTTTGGTATTGCACCATTATGTACTTTAGGGACATTTAGCTATGTAGTACTGATTTAATGTATTCTTGAAAACGTAATTAAATTAAAATCTATCCATACAGTGATGGAGATGTTAGAAAGGCTGACTTTTAAAGATGGGTATATAAAGCACGCTTAGATAGAACTAACATTACTGCTGATTAGCATTACTACAAAGTATTACGTTATATTTATTTAATTTAATTTGCTACCCAGAAAATATACACGGTTTATATTTTTGCTTTTTAATTTCCAACTTGGTACTTCCGCTTAGTTTCTCCCGTTCCCTTAAAATCCAATAATTACATCAAATAAAAAGACGAGCAGATGCAGAAGCGACTGAACAAGCTAGCTAGCAAGCATCGAGGATTCATTTCGCTGCTCCGGCGTACGATGTTCTTCGTGTCGGTGTGCAGTTCATCTTCATTATTTGCGGTTTTGTTCCTCGTTCATAGAGCTGCACTACATTATATGATAAATTATACTCGTTGCCGTAATTGTAGTAAAGTTGTTTGTTTGAAAATTACGCTGAAGGAGGGATAGACGAACAGAATGCCGAGCTAAGCGTTAGAGAGAGGCAGAGATGGAGAGCTTCGGGTTCGAAAACGAGGTCGGATAAAGCGGCACGGGTTGAGTTTTCCTTTTTGGTGTGTTGCGGGAAATTAATAAACGTCTGTGTTGGAGCTTATGCATAAATTTCCGTCGTCTCGCTCGGTTGAGCAATGTGTGAACCGAACCTTTCATGTCCGAGCGTATGATCTTGTGTTATAATGCAATAGGTTTTTATCTATAGCAAAAACAACAAAAAACGAATCTTGGCCTCCCTTAGTACAATATGCAAATTCTATCAATTATTACGAAGTATGTACAGTCTATTCTGCTATTATAAATATAGCGCAAGATATGTACGAGGGTTGTTTGCTATGCGTTCAGTAAATCTCTATCGCACCACAATCCGTTTAGAATCTCCACTTATTGACCTGTATCATTCTTCCAATTAACTAATTCCAAATTCCATACAAAAGCGAAAGATTATTCACTATCTATAGATTCTTGAAAGGAGCATTCCGAGTAGTGATAAAAAGAATTTCATTTAAAGAAGTGATCGATCTATATCAAAGACACCGTTGGTTGAGTTTATGATATCCCCAAAAAAAATCGTCGAATAAATGTGTCTTGAGTTTGCAACCTTTTAACATTTCAGCTAAATGAGTGCACCAGAAAGAGTCTAAAGCATTGCTTATCGTTTTTTAATTATACACTTTGGTCAAAACAATATTCAAAGCAGTCCGCATCACTATAGACTAGGAAGATCACCACAATTTCTCTTTGAAATTCCAAGAGGAACATCTATTTTTAAACGGCGAAAATAGCAAGAGATAATTATGCTCTATCACACTGTCCAACAACGAAAATGTTTCGGACTCAAAAAAAGCTTGGAGAAACAATGACAGGTCATTTTCTCCCGATCTACATTTTCAGTTTTGGGGTAATTTTGTTTTTGGAGTTATCATTACTGTTACTGCGACTGTTACTTTCGTATTGTTTTTGTTTCAATTAGTGCAGAAATTCTGTATTTAGGGCACTTTTGAAGTGTAAAATCAAAATGCCAAGAAAGTGTGTGAATTCAGTAAATTTTTGTTACATTTATGGTGATGAAGCAAGATTTTCGTCATAGAAAGCCAAATTTGACATCTCTTGTAAAGACTGCCTATCGGCATTATTTTGGTATGGTAGGAGACTATATAACTGCTATCAGTGCTCGACTCCATCTATAAAGGCAGGATTATCAATGAAAAAAAGAGAAACAGTTCAATACCCTCATCTTCCATCTGTTATTCGACCTATTCCACAGTTTACCAGTTCCTACTTCATCTCAAAATTATGAGCTTGAAGTGGAAAATGAAGACAGCGTGGAAGAAGAAGATGAACCCAACATGCCATAGCATGGCTCTGATTTTGACGAAAAAGATGATAAACCACACAGACTGAGTCAAGCGTAATTCGAGATTAATTCGAAGGAGGAGGTATAACTTCTAGGGTGATCTTCATCAACGCGATGTCAGGATCTCACAGTACGATATCGTCATAGAGATCTGATTCCTGTTTTTGAGGAAAAAAACAATCTTGTTGTTTACTGCGACGTTAATGGCTTGATGAAGTATTTAAAATTGAATCATAATACAAATGACTGGAGACTTCGCCAAGCTTAGTTTGAAGCTGTATTACTCCACAACGGCAACCGTCTTCCTTCTATTCCTACGGTTTTGCAGTTTTCCTCGAAGTAACCAAATAGACTAAACACAAGTGGAAAATCTGTGGTGGTCTAAAAGTCATCGCTGGACTCTTACAAATGCACTTGGGATATAAATACTGCTGCTTTTTATGTGTGGGATACCAAATCATATTATTTTAAAGCAGACTAGCCTGAAAAAATCTTAACTTTAGCGAGAAAAATTTTGTTGCTGACCTTCTCGTGGACTCAAACCCATCCTTCTTTTTTCCACCCCTCCATATAAAGCTGAGTTTGATAACAAATTTTGTCAAAGAAATTAACTGAGGATGACAGGCTTTTAAGTACTTAAGAGACAAATTTCCTACATTAGGTGATTCTACAACTTGCGTTTGAGCAAATTTTGGAGGGGAACGAAAAGGAATCTTCGGAGCCTTAAAGGATGTCATTCATGGATTTTAAGGCCACAAAGAGCTGAAAACTTTAGTCAGTTGTTAAAAGTACTTCTGCAGAAATACCATCATCAACTAGGGTGCAACATGGCCCTTAAAGTCCATTTACTTAACTCACAAATATACTTTTTCTCTTCTAGTTGTGGAGTTGTCAGTGATGAACATCATCAGGATATTTCTGTAATGGAAGAAATATGTCAACCAACTGCTAGGTAGTCTTCCATCAATTTAGAACTCTTAGAATGGAACTGATATTAAAAAAAAAGACTTTCAATGTTGTTGGCGTATGTAATGAAAATGTATCGTTTTCTCTTAATCCGTTAAAATACTTTCACTTATTGTATATCACAAAAGCAAGAGCTAATAACAAGTTTTCTTTGCCATGTTCATTTTTCTCAACCCAAAAGTAATATTTGATTCATGAACTTGTAATAATTTTTTGTTGGGCAGTGTTATTGGACCATTTGAGAGGAAAGTTAAATCAAAGACGAACAAAGTGCACTTTCACAAAAACAACTACCTCGATGGCAAAATTATAATTTGGCTGATTGCTTAGTGATTATATCGCTCCCGTCAATATTTTGTAAACGTTCATAATTTTTATCACTATAAATAATTAGTCAAGTATGTAATGTTAAGGGTTTATGCTTAGTTGGTAAGGAGCAAAGTAAGTGATTTTTAATTTACTTTCGTGGCATTAATATCATTTACTTAAAATTAAAAAATATAAGTATAAAGTACGTATTTTGAGCTTTTCAAATATATTAATTTTTATAGTAATATTAAAAGTATGGCAGATTAACATGCAAAATTTATTTTCATGATAATGCACGAAAAATCATTATATTAATCATACAATTCCGATCTTCAGATTTTGGCAATTCTACTTAATAAAAATTAAAAATCCAGAAAAGCAGAAAGGCGAAAGCAATGTGCGTCCTTTTTCCCATTTCGCTTATCTTCAAACAGACAAAACAAAACGAGTCCGTCGACCGTCTGTAGCCGTTAAAACGCTGCTATACACTCTCGACGACGAACACTCCTTTCATAAAAAATCTTCGCCGTCTACGGGACTGCGGGAAACAAACGAAGGATTACCAAGACAGAGAATCTAACGACGACGTCTGACGGATATTACTGATTTTACTTTTGCAATAAGTGAAACGACGTGCCATCTCCATGTATCCATCTGTGCCTTTGTACTACATGCACCTTCACAGTTACAATTCTCTCACACACACACATTCGCAAATGTATGTGTATCTATTTCTCTGTGTGAACATCAGAAGATCGGAGGAGATGCTTTGAAAAATATTTAGAGAAAGGAAATTCTTTGTGTCGTCTTACGTACGTTCGAAAAGAGGAATATGATTGTTGTGTTTGTAGGTGTGACTGTATGTATATTCAAACATAAGACAGTAAAATTATATGACCATTATAATGCAAATGCTGGAAACGTTTCAAGAATATAAAATTAATAATATGACATACCAATTACTTTCTTTATTATATTTGCTTGAATGAACTAAGTGGTAGTAATTGAAGGTTATCCTATTACATCATAATATATTGAATAGTGATACTTATATTGAGTCCTAGTAATTCTGCAGCTAAATATATTAAGGCAAACTTAACCATAAATGTCAAGCCAAGTGGAGATAATGTATGAATATTTTAATTATGCGATTTCCCAATTTACTTCGTATTAAGCATATTATGGATATCGTAATAAACGACATCGCATGCATGATAGTATATAAGTAGTTGAATAGTCGAAACTGGGATACCAAAACATATTAACGAATGTATTATTTAATAAGTTAATGTCAGATGTTAGTTGTTTCCATACTTGTCATGGGCGCCTACCATAACCTAACGACTACCGCAATAGACGAGATCCACGGATTTATGTTTCCTCTCCCAAATAAGGTAGCAGCTTATTGCTTCGTTTTTAAAGATAACTAAGTCCTGATGAAGTTACCGAAAATCGAACCCGGATCTATAAGTTGACAAGCCTGTAACGAAACACTAGACCAGTGGTTCTCAACCTTTTTTCGTTTAGCGCCCACTTACTGGATTTTGTATAGATCCCAGCACCCACTGCAGAAAATCGCGAAGGGACACGTCATGGACTACGACTATGGATTATGGACTAGTTAACCTGGGCAGAGTAATTAAAACAAGAAGTAATAAATTCTACCTCTAAATTTATTTAAAAATATTAATTAATACAAACAAAAATTATTATTGAAATATTGAATTTTATTTAACAAAATTAAATTAATAAATTTGTGAGCCCAACCCATGCAGTCTTCACTAATGCGATCCTTGAGGTTGGTGCTTGCTCACCAGCTCTTTCACGCGAGGAGTCAGCAGAGACAAATAAAGCCGCAAGTCCCCTCTGTTGACCATGTCCAGCCTTTTCCTCTTGTCTGAGTGCAGAAATGTAGCCGCACTAAATCCAGTTTCCACTAAATATGAAGTCGGAAACGTGAGAAGAAGCTTGTGAACAATTCCCCACATTGTAGGGAATAGTCCTGCCATGCTGTGGTTCTGCCAGAGTTTCTTGAAGCCTGTTTTGATTCGGACTTTGCAATCCTCGTTGTTGCGTAGTTCCACCAACTCCTCCTGCAATTTAACGTCAACGTCTTCCAGCACGACTCCAAATGGGTCAGTGATCCAGGCAGGTACATCCAGTTCGATGAGGTCTTGGAAGCGCGATGTAAGGTCCTCTTTTAGTTGCTGAAGATGAGCCCCATATCGAAGAAGATCTTCATCTGTGGGTGTCTCTGTCATTTGATTAATTTCACTAAATTGGTAAAGTTCTTTCCTAACGATATTACTGCGGAGAAAGGCCAGCTTGTCGATAAAGGTGGTCACTGCGCTCTTGCAGTCGATGAGTGTCACCAGTTTACCTTGAATCTGGAGAGACAACTCGTTGAGTTTCCGGAAGATTGTAGCCAAGTAGAAAATGTCGAATTTGTGTTTCTTCAGCTCACCGGCAAACTTCTCATGTTTGACTTGCAGGAAAGTGACAACTGAATCGAACATTTCACAGAATCGAGCCAAGCAGTTGCCCTTAGAGAGCCATCTCACCTCGGTGTGAAGCAGCAGCCGATTGTAGATCTCGTCATTTTCCTGGCAGAGGTTGCGGAATAGTCGATCGCTTTTTGCATTTGTTTTTATTACGTTCACGGCCGTGATCACGAGATTGAGAGAGTCATGAAGGTTGGGGGGTCAGCCGTTTCGCTGCAAGATGCTCTCTGTGCGCTACGCAATGTATGCAGATGATATCTGGATGCTCCTTCTTGAGAAGAGCAAGAAACCCCTTGTATCGCCCAACCATTGCTGGTGCTCCATCTGTTGCGCAGGAGTGAATGTTGATTAGCGGGATTTCCTTTTCTTCAAAGTACTTCTTGACAGCAGCAAAGATGGATGTACCAGTTGTGTCAAGGGGTAAGGACTCTGCAAACAACATGTCCTCTTTTGTTTCCCCAGTTTCGTCGAAGGCATGAGAAGGGCAGTGTTATCACTCAAAGTCGATTCATCAAGCTGGATGGAAAAGTTGGTCTTCTTGAGAATGTCCACCAACTGGATTTCGACATCACTTGCCATCTCATCTATTCTTCTGGAGACCGTGTCGTTGCTAAGGGGGATAGCCTTCACGATTTCTGTCGCATTCCTATGTAAGACAGTCGAAATCACCTCTTTCACGGCAGGCAGAATCAGTGTTTCCCCCACAGTGTGCGGCTTGCCAGCCTTTGCAATCATATATGCAATGTTATACGATGCCAGCAAGCCATGACGCTGAATCTCTGTCACCTTGGCAAAAGCAGACGAAATGGACGGGGTAGTTTTCTCCCTGTCATCACGCAGTTTCTTGAAGTATTCTGCGGGCTTGTCCTTTTTGTCCGAATGCATCTTTTCTAGATGGTCACGCATACGAGAGGGTTTCATACCTTCATTTGAGAAGACATTGGAACAAATGAGGCACATCGGTCTTGTGCGATCCGCTGGGCTTGGTACGAAACCGAAGGCTATATAGTCGACCCAATACTGGCGTACCACCTTCTGCTTTTTGCCTGGAGGGGCCATTGCTGTCGTGTAAGAAAGACCGATGTTAAACAATGTTAAACAATGTTGGTTGGAGCAATATAATTAAAGTATTTTGTATAAGTTAGATTTCTAAAATAATTTGAGTTATTAAAAACATTACCAACATCAATAAATGATTATTACCTGTAATAAACGGTTTTCGATTATAAAAATTGCTCTACCTAGTTTTAATTCAGCTCAAATATATATTGTTTATTTTATAACAGAACCGTGTGTGCTAAATGTACAATATTAACACTCTGTTAATTAATCACACAACTATCGCACACTGAATATTTGTCTCTGTTCGAACGTTATCGCTGACTATCGTAAATAGAATGAATCATGCGAATAATGACTTCGCTATACAGGGTGAGTTTTTTTGAATGTTTAGCATCGGGATCTCAGAAACTACTGGAGATAGAAAAACGCTTAAATGGGGAAAGATGCGCAGTTTTACGAGTTTGATTTAAAACTGCTTTTGTTTCTCCGATAACTTTCATGGCTTATTAGATATTCAAAGAAAACTAAATTTTACGATTTTCTTTAAACATGCTTAGCATCGTTAATAGTAATTTTAGAGAAAAAGTGTTCAGACAAAAGTTTTAGATAATTTTACGCCAAATAAAACTTTGTAGCTAATATTTTTTTTTCGTTCACCATTATCGAGTTATGACACAAACTTGTGTTTTTTTAAATGGAAACCATAGTTGGTTTTGACATCATTAAAAAGCTTATTTTTTGCTGATTACAATGATATAAGGTTTGATATGGTTATTTTAAAAAATAAAGAGGATGTAGACATTTTTACGGTTTTTATGGAAAACAATTGAATTTCGAACTGATAAAATACAAACCAAACGAAAACTTATTTTGAAATCTTATGTAGTAATAAAATGAAAACTATAAGAACTTTTATTAAGGGCACACAACATTATTAATGTTCAAAGATACCTCCATTATTATTAATACACAAATTGCATCTCTTCACAACAGAGTTTGTAGCATTGCGTACTTTACGCCTATCGATGTTATTAAAAGCAACTAAGACAGCTTCTCTTAAATCGTGGATTGTTTCATATGTTCTTTTGTATACTGTGTCCTTTAGTACACCCCACAAGAAAAAATCCAAAACTGATAAATCAGGGGATCTAGCCGGCCATTCAATGGGTGCATTTCGTCCTATCCATTGATTAGGGAAGTTCAAATTTAAATAATTTCTAACATTCAGTTGATTGTGCGGAGGCGCTCCGTCATGTTGAAACCATTGCAGCATTGCTCGGGTTCTTAAATTTAAATTATCTAACATTTCCTCGAAATCTTGTTGTAAAAAATTAAGATAACGATTGCCAGTTAGTGATCCATCAAAAATAAAAGGAGGAAGAACAGTTGATCCTATAACACCACACCAATCATTAAACCCAAATTTAATTTGTGGTCTCCTATGTTCAACGTGAACACCTTCATGTAAAGTTTGTGATACTGATAATTTGTAGGGACGAAAGTTATGCTTCTTCAACACTCTGGCAATAGTGCGTTGAGAGGAGCCCATTTCTGTTCAAATGTGTCGGGTCGATGTAGATGGATTCTGAGCGACACATGCTAATATGTTTATTTCTCTATCTTCATCCATCCCTTTTTTTGATTTTGGTTTAACGAACGAACCATAACCATAGCGACGGCTGACGTCGATCAAAATAATTTTCAAAATAAACTTCAGCAGCATATGAAACAATCGACGATTTAAGAGAAGCTGTCTTAGTTACTTTCAATAACATCGATAGGCGTAAAGTACGCAATGCTACAAACTCTGTTGTGAAGAGATGCAATTTGTGTATTAATAATAATGGAGGTATCTTTGAACATTAATAATGTTGTGTGCCCTTAATAAAAGTTCTTATAGTTTTCATTTTATTACTACATAAGATTTCAAAATAAGTTTTCGTTTGGTTTGTATTTTATCAGTTCGAAATTCAATTGTTTTCCATAAAAACCGTAAAAATGTCTATATCCTCTTTATTTTTTAAAATAACCATATTAAACCTTATATCATTGTAATCAGCAAAAAATAAGCTTTTTAATTGTGTCAAAACCAACTATGGTTTCCATTTAAAAAAACACAAGTTTGTGTCATAACTCGATAATGGTGAACGAAAAAAAAATATTAGCTACATAGTTTTATTTGGCGTAAAATTATCTAAAACTTTTGTCTGAACACTTTTTCTCTAAAATTACTATTAACGATGCTAAGCATGTTTAAAGAAAATCGTAAAATTTAGTTTTCTTTGAATATCTAATAAGCCATGAAAGTTATCGGAGAAACAAAAGCAGTTTTAAATCAAACTCGTAAAACTGCGCATCTTTCCCCATTTAAGCGTTTTTCTATCTCCAGTAGTTTCTGAGATCCCAATGCTAAACATTCAAAAAAACTCACCCTGTATATACCGCACTGCATGGAATTCTCTGGAAGTCGAACTCTCTCGACCTTGGAACATTCGAGACGCGGTCCACTATACTCACGTTGACTCACAGAGTCCGCGCGTTGTGTCATACATACAATAACATAGTTAAGCACAGAAATAGAAACAGCATGTACGTAACCATAGCAAAGATGGGGTTAACAATGCATAATAGGAACATTGGTGAGCGCGGATATTAAACATTTTGCATTTTTGTATAATTTTACTAATTTTTTACTGTGTAGTGTAGCTTTACCTTTACACCGTACAGCGCCCACCCAAAATCCTCCACCGCCCACGTTGAGAACCACTGCACTAGACCAAAACCAAGCAATAAGTGATTAATTGAGGTGGTAACGATATAAATAATATTTTTATGAAACCCATCTAACATTCCAAATGTTTAATATTTTCCTTTATTTACTTTTTTCTCAACGGTTTCCCATTACAAAGAACACTGCAATATACATGACACACTGATGCCTCCAAACTTTTTTTTAGCTTCTTACCATACTTACGAAAACAATTTTTTTCCAAGTAGAAAATTTTTTCCAAAACTTATAAATTCCAGGAAAAGCATTTTTACCAAACATGTAATTCGTTGCCATAAAAAGTTTAGAAGGGACTTCTTCTAAGTGACGATCATGCCAAGAAATGATTTTGATTTAAATGAAAACAATGGAAAATAATTTTGCCAAGAAATTTACATTCTAGTGGACAATTAGGATACCGTGGGACAATACAAAAATAAAGTAGTAATGTTAATAATTACAAAAAGCCTGTGTCATATGCGATAAAATAAACGCAGTTACTTGGAGAGCAAGTTATGTCTGAACTTAAAATCTGAATGATTGTATTGTGAAGCACTAACAGCCAGCCATGTAAGCCTAATAGTACTTAAATCTTTCCAGCAAGTAATTTTCGCAATTTCGTCGTTATATTTTCATTTTATCTACAAATACGAGCTCGCCTTGTTTGAAAATTGATTGGCTGAAGACTTCAATATTATCCGAACACCATAAATAAGTCTGTGACTTATTAATTCTTTGTCACGTTACCGATACCTAAAATATAATTCAAAACGATAAATACACATTTCAACAATAGTAAACGTATTATATTTTCACGTATTACCAACATGAAAACTGAAAAATTACTTCTAAATTCAAGCACATAATAATCTACATACAATATGTGAACAGATGCACTCATTGGCTCGAGAAAATAATTTCAACACCAGCATGAATGCGTCTGTAGAAAATGAACGCGAAGTGTGTATTGTTCTTACTTCTTTGCAGAGTCGCTCGATTCAACGATGGAATGCAGTTCACTCCCCAGTGCAATGTTTCTTAAAGTTACCGTATGGTGTGAGGTTATGTGCGGAATCAGGTTTTCAGAGTACAGTTCTTACCAATATTTTATCGTTTTCGCTGTAAAGTTGGTTTCTTTTAATTCCACTATATTTAGAATAATTTTCATAGGTCTTGGCAAGCGGAAAAAAGCAATATTACCGTCTATTTCTTTTATATTTTTGTAGCTTCTTCAATCCAATTATTGTTTTATAACCGCATTTTTAAATTAATAACTTCACCTTCAAAAAATATTTGCATATTTGGTTTTAGAAAGACTAAAGGTTAAAATTACAAATAGAAATCGAGGTTAAAGAATGACACAAAATTACATAACCTCAAGACTTTTCCCGTGATTATTCTATTATTCCTGGAAGTGTTTGGTTTATTTCATGATTACTTATACTAAGAATATATGGTATACAAACAACGATGACTTATTCTCTAATTCAGTAAGGGGAGAATTCTACTCGCATATTTCATATCGTTTGCAAACTAGAGGTGTTATACCGGTTATTATAGTAGTTATATAACAGTTGCAATTATTAGTTCCGTTGGTTTAAAAAAAAAATTGTTTATGGACTAATTTTTATAATAAGTGGATTCTCGAAGCGAGTCGTCAACATAAACGGTATTTGTCATGTGATATGCGATATAAATGACAGTTTTCTTTATACATAATACGGCGACCAATACACAGTGTCCTATTTACATTACTATATTTACCTCTTTCACTTGATTTGTGTTAAATCTCCAGGCAATGGAAGAATTGTTTGTTTCATTTACTGATATTTATGTGTACATTAACACGTATGTGCATATTGTATTTTCTTTAAGCTAAATAGGTTAAATATTCATTTGGCAGTAGTATCACTACTTTAAGAAAATTATAATAGTGTTTTGGTTAAAACCAATTCTTTAAATGTTTAATTGAATAATCAGATGAAAATAACTGGATAATTAGTCAATAGATGGCACGACAAAAAAAGGTTATTTACTTTTTGCGCATCAACGAAACAATTACTGCAACTGAAAATATTAATTTCAATATGTAGAATATCAAGAATTATCCTCAGCAAGTAACCTGTTGAAACACACCATTTATAAAATTAGAACCCCGCCCTCTTGCGATGACATGAAAAAGTTCTTCATTATCACAATATCATACAACTATTAATTACATGATGAAAAGGAAAAATATGAGTCACTGACCGTACTTTAAACACTTCTCACCACAACAGACGGAAATGTCATCAATTCAAAATATCAAGACATCCGTAACATATGGTACATGTTGTGGCGCTTGGAGAAATACCGACAGAACAAATCGGATGTTTGATCATCCGTGGCAGTCGTGGATAGGTCTCCACTGCGAACTCCATTAAAAAGCAATAACAGTCATGGGTAACCTTCGTAGCATCAATTTTATAGTCGTTTAAAGTGGCGTTGGTCTGTTGTATAGACGAAAGAACGTGAATGAAAAAATCGGGAAAAATAGGGGAAACAAAAAGGCGATATAGGGAAAAAATTGACCTGTGAAAGGCCGTCAGGGGGGTGTCGCTGATGTTCAAAGTCAATTTTAGATGTCAATTTATAGACAATAGAGATATGCAAACATCAGAAAAGGGGAAAACAATTTTGATCTGCAAAAATATTTTCCCCTTTCTTAATAATATTTGAATAATTTAAGAAGACTGAAATATCCCTTATAATCATTATATAAGAAAATAATATTACGGAAACAGAAAGGAAGAAAATAAAATATACTTCATTCTTTCCATTCTTTTATGAAATATAATGAGATAGTAGTATGTATTTAAAGAATTATTATTACATATTTTACATGCATATAAAACATATCACAACAGCATCGACTGTATATTACAAAAAAGCTTGTAATTGTTATCAATTCAGTAAAATATAAGTATTATATGTCAGTATGAAAAGCAAATTATATAGTCTGCTCTATGTATGTCTATTTTGATCAAACATACGTAGATGTTAAACTAAAATTTATTTGTGTATATGTGGACATGGATTTTCGTCTACGTATGGAATTGCACTTCCTGGAGTGCCTCAAGTTAATCGTTCGGAACCCTTTATATTTATTTTTTTATAGATGCACAACCTTGTCATGAATTCCTAAGTTTTTACCATTGTTAGACCTACTATAGTAACCCGTAACTCCACGTTGTGTGTATAAAGCATTTTATAGATGTTACTACACCTCTACGCTATTGGAAGGGTAAAAAGATGAGCGGGAAAGATATCAACCTTCCAGCATATAGATTTTTATTACTGACATCCACACAAGTGCAAACGTCCAAAACAATATTTTTTTATTTTATGCAAAAACGACTTTCGTCAATGATCTAAAAATGCAATGCAATTATTATTTTACTTCATAATAATAAAAATGAAAATGAAAAATGTTTAATACATAGATGCTTCAACTAACATCAAGATGTAATACCGTTTACATATATACATTTATACGCAAAGTATATATGCATGTGTTAGGATACACACATACATCTACTGCAATTACTGACAATCAACGCACAGACACCGTGTTTTGGCATTTAAGGCCTCGTCAGTGTACGTGCGACTGCTGGTAATGGCACTAGATGCATCTATGTATTCTAGAATATGCTATGCTTTGCGTATAAATGTATATATGTAAATAGTATAATGATCAAACTTTTAAACTTCAAAAATCCTTCAATGTGCAGAAATAAATTAGAAAACAGATTTATATGGTAGTTTTTCATTTCCAGAATTAATTATCTAATATTCAATTAAAATATGTGTTTTCCTTCATAAATGTTCTAAGAAAGTTATTACCACTATATCCATACTATATCTTCGCGCATTAATAATAACTGATTGGTTAACATATTTCTTTTTTTTTAAATAACACTCCTACCTCTTTTTCGTCAAACGTAAAATACCATTCTATAAATCACTAGGCAACGCAGCAAGAACAACAACGACCTCAGAAAATAGATTTCTTCAGTGGAATTTAAACTTTAAACGCATCAGTGTTTCATTTACATAGTTAATCGTTCCGGGAATTAATCACTTCCTTCTTAGTAACATAAATCACCGTAAAAAGTATCATGTACGAGAACTTAATTAACGTCATTGAGTCTGTATACACAGCAAATACATACATACATAACACATAATGATCAAGGTGTCTACTAACTATACTAATTATGCCAACAATGTCAACACCTGGTGCCGGGCGAGTTCATCGCGTTGAACCCCAATCATCTACTTCGCCAAGCGAGCCTCGTTACACATATATACATATTATAAATATAAACATGGAGATAGAGGTGTGAAACAACATACAGTATAATATATGTACATATATATACATGCACAAATAAGGATACTTAATAAATAAACAGAAAACGGACGTCTCTATACCCAACGCAGTAAATACATTAAGGGCAGAAAAGACGGAACAATTCAGACCAAATGGTAATACAATAAATTGATGAGTGATTTAGAAATCAAACAAATAGTATATATAATCAATGGTAAAAAATAAAACTCTGTTACTTTCAGTAATATTTCGCTTTAATCATATAATGCTTCAACAGGCTAAATATATACGTCCATTGTTACAATTTGTTGCATTTTTTTTAAATTTATTTATTATTATAGGTATATATTTACTAATTTTTATTGTGTTATATTTTACATCTTATAATAATTATTTTTATTAAATGATGCACAAAAATACTTAAATAACATTCTCGACAAGCATTGTATTTTTCGTCCAGTGAAAGTCCAGACTGCATATAGTAAACTGGTAATCTAGCAACCTGCAATCTGCTTATCATTGCTATTAACTAGTTAAAAATACTAAATTAAGTGGCGTCAGTATATTTTATAACTATTAAAATGTCATTGGAATTCATTTCAATCATATTTTATAATGACTTTCGTCTGATTAAATTTTCAAATAATATATATTTTATAAAATTTAGGAGATTAAATCTAGCATTTCTGATGTGTACTCCGAATTGTTTTGGAATATCCCTTGTATACTGTTATCATAATTATTTATGACTAATTAATAATAAATAATATCTGATATACAGCTTCCCTCACTTTAAATTACAAATAATATCCACATTTTTTTACATTTATTTTAAAATGGCTCTTACAATTCAAATACTATTATTATTTATCTAATTATTTACATTAAGCAGATGTACTATCATAATATGTACTAGTGTCAAAATCGTAGAAATGCTTTTAGGTAAGGTTTTCAGGAACGTTTTACTATATTTCTAAACCAAGAATTCCCTTTGCTAAATCACAATATATATAGGCCCATGAAATAAGTTATATCAGGATGACCGACCACCATTTGCAGCTACTGATGGTCTTCCGTTTATTGCTTCTATCTCCAAGGATATTCCCCCATTATTCCTTGGCTACACTGTAATGATGATAACCAACGAGTCTGAAACACGTACAGCGGACTTTGCCAATTATCCTTCATTTCGTATTTCATATATCGACGATAATTCATCTTTTTATTATAATATGTATAACAACCGGTCAAAGATATGATATGATAATAAGTTTTGCGCCCATCAAATATAATCTTGTAATTATACAGTGTGATCAATCTCAAGTGAAGGTTGCGTGGCCTAAATTTCAAGTTGGCAACATTGTCCAGTTGGTAGTATTGTTAAATACTTGTAGACAGCTGTAGTAAAGTGCATATATGTTTTCGACAAGTGTTTCATGCTATATTTATATTAGTAAAAAAAATGAAAGAATAAATTTTTATAACAAAAAAAATCATTTAGATTACAATGTTAGAAAATAAGTGTTAAGTATACAATAAATAGAAAAATTCAGGATAGGTATCTGTAAGACAAGAAAATACCCTAAAGTACGGATATTTTAGATACCACCACAATTCATTAAATTTTTTTAGTCGTCCACCATATTGAAAAATAAAAACATCTAAGCGTTTCACTTTTTGAAAGTCTACTCTTTGCAACCTATAATACAATAAATTTAATGTAAATTTACTACACTGCAAATTTATCGTGTATTATTCTAATCATTATTTTATAAAACGTACTATCTGTAATACGTATCACATAAAAAACCGTCATGGAGTTACGAGAAAAGTTCCGAAAAGATGAACAGTAAAATTGTTTTTTTCTATAACCATACAATAAACAATTCGCTCAGCAATACCCGAAATATTTAAACCTTGTTTGTATGAGAATATAACACCTGATAAAATTTTAACTGGTGTAAATATAGGCGAAATTGTTATAAACTAAAATGATATAGATAGTCTATATGAAGATTATTCTTCCAATAATGGGTGGAACCTATACGACAAAATCTGAAACAAAATGCAAAAGGAAACATCTCTTACCACAAAAATTTAAAAGATATAAAACAATCTATATACGTATTTCGGCAATTAAGTTTTCATCTTCAGTAGAAACACAGTAGAAAACAGAAAAGATTGTTAAGCGCAGTGTTTTTGGCTACGGTAACACTTTAGTGTTATCCCACTAGTGATTTAGTGAAGAGCATATCGTCTGAGTTTACACCTAAGCCAAAAACACTACGTTTAACACTCCTTTCTATTTTTCTACAGGTTTCTAATGAAAGTGGCAAATTAGTTGACGAATTACGTATATAGCTTTTTTATATCCTTTTAATTTTTGTGGTAAGAAATTTTTCCTTTTGCATTTTATTTCTAATTATTCTTGAAAATTTTAGCTGGTCTCTTATGATTTGTGTATATTTATATTTTTGATTTTGACCTGATATTTATTTTAGTACCTTTTGAGGTTACTAAACTTAAACTAAAATCAGCCTGTATATTAAGAAATATAAAACAGTAAATATATAGATAGTTAACTAATTGTTACACATTTTTGGCACTGCCAGTTAAAAACAGCAATGTTGTTAAAATTTATTTAACACCTTCGATAGGTGTCAAGATTTAACGCGAACGGAGTACTAACCTGGCAGAAATACGGGCTTTCTGTTGTAAATTACGTCGAGTCTTATAGATTTATGCGTTCGAATTATTCCACTGAACATGACCGTAATTTATAAAGAACGTTTGAAATCTGCGTCGTTACACAACAATCTGTAATAGTTGGATATAAGTACGCCCCGGGAGAATGTTAAGAAAATAAAGGCAAATTAAATGCAAAATTATGCGAACCCGTATACAAAAGACACGATACTCAATAAATTCACGTCGTGTTCTAAATGTTTTGGCGGAGGTGCCGATACGATAATTTATTACTGTCAGGAATACTATCTATTCTCTTTCAGTTTATGCGGCTTCTAAATTAAATGTATGCATTCTTATTCAAATTAACGATGGGGAATTCTAAATGTTCTTGTAGAATGATTAGGTTACACAACATAACAAGTTACATGGAAATAAATAATGTAACAGAATGTTTCTATTTCAATTAGCTACTGAATATTGACTATGTTATGTAACTTTATCCTAATAAGAATTTGTTTAAAATAAACGTAATTATATTTGGTAGATTATTTATAATAATCCTACATAAAGCTATCTAAGATATTTGGCATCATGTATTTTATCTCTAGACACTTTGACATTGAGAAAATAATGTTTTATTTATGTTAAACATGATCTGCTTTTATTAATATTTTCATCCAATAAATATTCTTTCTACTTCTGTTGACTGCATCCAATAGATCACACAATACCGCAGTCTGGAATGAACGCAGGCATAATATACACTTATCACCGCACTCATACTCACGTTTCGCGAAATTGTGCGCAAACAATATCTTCCCAAAGCTACTACCAGCTCATGAACATGTGGCCCCCAGGAAAGTTGAGTCCCCAAAAAATTGGTCTCGAGACACTATATGAGTTGTTCCCCACCATGCACAATTAGATTTACTTTAAGATTCTCCGCCCCATTAATTGCCAGAAGTTTGGTTTTATTGATATCCAATTTCTTTGAAGAAAACCTGGTGTTGATAACAACCCAATCCTCAATCTTATCCACTAATGCTTCTGATGACTTTGTACATATGACAGAGGCAGAATCACCCGCAAAAATAATGACGAGGTTTTTGTGTTCCCCGGGATGATCGTTAATATATAAAACAAACAAGAGTGGTCACAGAAAAGAGCCCTGAGAAACACCAAATTCTGCTTGTCTCCACTCCGACCTAACCTCTTCTCCAGTGCTTTCATGAGCCAAAACACATTGTTTTCTGCTCGATATATACGACCCATTCCATTCCAATGCCACACCTCGAAAACTCAACTACTTGAGCTGGGTACCTAGTATCGCATAATGTACGCAATCGAATGCCTTTGACAGATCCGTGAAAAGACAAGTTACTTTTTCTTTGTTATATTATTATTATTCGATTTCCACATTTAGGCAATGTTCTTAATTTCAAAGCGGTTTTTAAAAAATGTCTGTGTGTCAGTCTCTCTCTCTCTCTCTTTCTCTCCCTGTCTCTCTCTGTGTGTGACCACGATAGCGGTCAAACCGCTGTAGATATCTATTCCAAATTTTGTATTTATGTGTATAATCTCCCTCTTGAGATCTGATTAGCTTTTCAGTAAAATCGGCAGACCGGAAGTAGTAGTTTACTACAGTGAAAAAATCGAATTTTGCAAATATTTTGTCAATTACTAAGTTTAAACAAATTTATAAAGAATTCAAATGTACTCAAAATTAAATTCGAGAAAAATTGTGTTAAAAAAGTTTTTTGAAATTTCTACCGGAAGTAGGTCTTTTACTCATATCGAAAATCAGTTTTTTGCGAATATCTCGCAAGTCATGTTTTTTAGTCAGGTACATTACGAGTATAAAAGTATTTAAAACACAATTTCAAATATCGTTTGTATAAAAAATATTTTAAAATTCGGACCGGAAGTAACACTTTTACTCTTACCGAATAGCGAGTTTTTGCAAATATGTCGTAAATTATGCATTTTGTATATATTTATCAAGAGTACAAAAGTATTTAGAGTTAGATTTGCAATGTTTTTTGTATAAATGAAATTTTAAAATTCGGACCGAAAGTAACACTTTTACTCTTAGCGAGTAGCACTTTTTTTATATCTTGCATTATAAAAATTTTTATGCATTCTGTAGAGATTTATTAAGAGAATAGAAGTACTTAATATAGAATTTTTGAATAATTTTTGTATTAAAAAATTCTTAAAATTCTATAATTTATATAAGAAAGTCGTGTGGTGGCCACACCTCATTTTTTAGTTTTGTCCTGGTGTTCTTCGTATGTAACCATAATTCCGGTGCTTTTTGAAGATTTTTCTTTGAAGTTTTTATCATCCTGAATTTCTTGGATTTCTATCTCTGACATTAATCTTCAGTATATTCATTAATGTTAGTATTATTTTGACAAATATATGCATTATGTATTCTTTATTTCCTACTTAAAATTTTACTTTTATTTACAATTACTTAGTCCTGAGCTTGAAGTTATTAAATTTTAATTTTTACTGTGCTCCTAAAATTTTGTTTAGAAGATATCTAAGAATAGAACTTTGTTCGTTGAAACTAATACACTTTCCATTAATATAAAAACGCTTGTTGAGTCTAAACTTTTCAGTCCAAAAACATTTCTTTGTACTAATATCTACACGAAAGCTTTCGTGCTTTTTTTCCTACATCTTTGAACCTTCCTTCTCTTCCGTTGGAGTGAGACCACCCGCAGGAAGCTTGTCATATATCTATATAAAAGCTGGCGCCATTTTCGATCGTCCTTTCAGGGATAACTTCTTCTCATCGGGTATAAGGGCGGCAAGCTATCCTGGATTATCGACCATCCAGACAGAGTGTTTCGACCAAAGAGGTGAGCAGTTCACACCGATAAAGTATATAGCGATCTTACACAAAAGATTTAGAATTATAAGATGCTCGTTTTTACAACGGACTACTGATGTCACTGAAATTGCATAATAGCACGTGTTTAAAAGAAAAGGAACTATTTATCATTTGTTTTCAACTCTAGTCCGGGAAGATAAGGAAAACCTGTTGTATGTTAATTAGTAATTACAATTTCAAATATTCACTAGTAATTTTATGTAATTTTAAGAACATTAGTTTTATTAATTAAACCACCAGGTGCTTCCTCAAAGAATGCTTCGCAAAACATTTCGCCAAACTCTTAATTAATCGGCGTTTGGCGCAAATGTTGATGTCCAAACATTCATTAAAGACGAAAAATGAATAAAACAAATCCACTTTTTCAACTTTCCAATTACAAATGTTAATTTTTATCAATTAAAACGAGGTTTTGTGTACTTTCCAAGTGCATGCCGAATCATCGTCCTGGGAACATTTACAACGACGACCAGAAACACCAGCGGCACTCTTCTCGTAATTTAATAAATTAGTACGGCTGTTAATTCGAACCATTCCATCTCTCTGACCATTGGATTTCGCGACTGAGTCAACAGGTGCTTCCCACTTAGTCTCGCTACGAACAGGACTGGTGTGCAGTGTGGTGTTTGCGTGTCCGTCGAGGGGCCCCCCGAAACGAAACCCTTCCGATACCCCCGGGCGCTATAACATGGTGCAGTCTGGTTCGTACCTGCAGGTGTTCCTCCACACTTCCTATTTTTCTTGCCGTAGATCGGACAGGCCGCGCAGCGTACTCCAATTAAATATGTACCGTGGTCTAGGACAGCATTATGCCGTGCCAGCACGCGCACACCCCTAAGTAAGTATTCACCCACGCTGTAGTCGTGCAGGTTTAGGGAGGGAAACGACGTGTTCACCCCTCGTCACGATCGTGAATAATTCATCGGGTGGAAACGGGCGTATATCCGGACAAGGGAGAGAGCGATGTTGGATATAGTTTTAAAATATTTAAGGAGACAATTGAATCGTTACTGCTGACAAGCTGCTCGTAAAGGTGCGACACGCTGGAGGATACGACGCCTGTGTCGAAATGCACTGACTGAATTACGTAAACGATGTTTTTGAATAATTTCTAAACGTTGTTATAGTCGGGATACTTTAAAAGTTTTCAATCCGAAGTCTGTTCCGTCCATATAACACGACGCTTAACTTAACCTGAACTTTGTAAATATTTTTTTTATGGAAATTTGCCTTAAATTTTGCATGTATTTGTACCGAAACCATCAAATTATCGCCCGTTATATTTTAATGTTTTTAAATAAAATGAAAACTAAATCGTTTGACCTGGCTAGCTCATGTTTTTATCCCAGGACGATCCAGGTGAAGAGATTTAAAAAAATAATCTTAGAGCACTAAATGGTATACCTACTTAAAGAAAACAAAGGTATTCTAATTTAAATAATATCTGCATTAGAAACCAATATTTTGCATATCAAATTTAGTTAAAATAAACACACTATTAAAATAATTTCAGAAGTCTTTCAATATTGAAATATTGGTTGCAACTATTTAAAATGTTATTATCTCTACAAAATAATACATTATTTGATTAAGTCTCTAAATTAAGACAGATTTTTAACATTTTAGTTTATTTAGCACTCGCATATTTTAAATACCTTTTATATATTTTCGTCTTCTTTTCTTCTCTCTTCACTGAACAGAAGATGTCGTGTCGGTTTGCTTCGTGAGAAACCTCCTCCGACGGTAGCGATACCAGGAGCTTCTTTGACTGCTGTAGGCCCCCTATAAGTCACCTTTTTGTATAAGTGACCCTGCACTCTCTTAACTTCTTATATGAACATGTATTAAACTTTACACATTTAACACTTATTAGTCGGCCGACCTCTTTATATAAATAAAGAACCTTTCATATTAATTTATGAGGTTCAAGACAACAGTCTAATACGTTGTCGACCGTTATGTTTGAGTTGACTTACTTATACATATACAGTAATGTCCGGTTATTACGAACCCGGTTATAGCAAACTTTCGGTTATAACGAACCAGTTTGAAAAGTACGAACCAAGGTTCCATAAGAAACGTGTTAATTGTTTTCGCATATAACGAACCCGCATATAACAAACTTTCGGATATAACGAACCTTATTTTCCATTTTGTATGTAAAAAGTTTTCGGTTATAACGAACTTATATTTAGAAAACAAGGGACTTCCCCGAGTATCTCGCCAAAAATGCAGTAGTCGATTCTAGCAGTTTGTGCAAGCAGTCGACGTCGAGTCATCAATCTGTGCTTACGCTGATTCTCAAACGTGATTTTAAGACCATGAGTGACGCAGTTGCGAAGAAAAAACGTAAATCTTTTACATTGAAAAGTAAACATGATATTGTGAAACGATTGCAACGAGGTGTCAAACAAAGCGAAATTTGTACTGAAATGGGACTAAGTAAATCAACGGTAATAAAAAACTAAATTCAGGATAATGCATGTATGTATTAAACAAAAACTTCATTGTAGGTTGCTACAATTTGGAAGCAAAGGCAAACCATATTGAAGAGTTTCGAACAAGTACGAAACTCAAATGTGAAAAAAATCAAAAAACCTACTAAGCACGAAGTTGATCAAGGACTTTTGAAATGGTTTTCTCAGCAAAGAAGTAAAAATGTAACTATAAGCGGTGCCGTGTTGCAATCTAAAGCTGAAGATCTTGGGAGTAAATTGTTGGAAGATCCTGAATTAAAATTGAGTAGAAGTTGGATCGAAAGGTTTAAACGAAGACACAACATCAGCAGCGGAAAAATTGTTGGAGAGGCAGCCTCAGTTAATATGGATGTTGCGAATGACTGGTTGGAAAATAAGTGGCCAATAATTAGAGAAAACTTTGGAGATGAGGACATTTTTAACGGCGATGAAACGGGGTTGTTTTATAAGCTCACACCAGACAAGACATTAAGATTCAAAGGGGAGACCTGTACAGGTGGAAAGTTATCTAGAGAAAGAATTACCGTCTTGGTTGTTGCAAATTTATTGGGGACAGAGAAAAGAAAATTATTGGTGATCGGAAAGGCCAAAAACCCCCGATGTTTCAAAAATGTGGTACGATTACCAGTCAATTATAAATGTAACAGAAGAGCTTGGATGACCTCCGAAATTTTTACAAACGAACTACGAGAATGGGATGATGAATTACGTCGTAAGAAACGAAAAATCTTATTACTAGTGGACAATTGCCCGGCTCATCCGGATGTAAAAAATTTGGAGTGCATTAAGTTGGTGTTTATGCCTGCGAATACAAGTTCGAAATTGCAGCCCATGGACCCAGGGTGTTATCCATAGCTTAAAAAGCAATTACCGACGGTTCCTACTCTCGAAAACTATAAATTCTATTGATAATGATCAAACTAACTTCACTGTGAGTCTCTTGGATGCAATTAACTTCATCCATATGGCATAGCAAAAAGTGTCAAAGCAGACAATCGCTAATTGTTTTCGACGCGGCGGATTTATCAGGCGTGAGGATGAATTTGACTCAGATGACAATCTACCATTAGTCGAATGGCTCACAAAAAATCAAGAAGAAAGTGTTAACGATGTTCAAGATGAACTCACTCTTGGTGAATATGATTTTAATGAATACGTTCACGTTGATGACAACCTTGTAAATGTGGAATTTTTGGATGATGATGCCATTGTAGCTTCTGTGTCTTCTGCAGCTAATCAGACTGACGAAGAAGATGAGAACGAAGAGGAGGAAACCAAAAATAACGAAGTACCACTAGTTCCAACCACTTCAAATGCAATCCAAAATATTGAAGTCGTTCGTCATTTTCTTCAAACGCGGAATACTCCGCAACATATTCTTAATAAGCTAAGCGAAGTGGAAGTGCACATCAGAGAGATTAATCTTGCCAAAAAAAAAAAAACTAAAATAAATACGTTTTTTTAGTACATAATTAATATTTTCAGTTGTTTCAGACATGTAATGTTTGTAATGTATTTTGTTATATGAAAAAAGAATAAAAATTGACTCCCTCAAAATAGTGGTGTTTTTTCAAAATCATCACTTATAATGAACTTCGGTTATAACGAACCTTTTTTGCCGGTCCCTTGGAGTTAGCTATAACCGGACATTACTGTATGTGTATAGAGAACCCTATATTACTTATTTCTGCGGTTCAGGACAGTCTAATACGCTGTTGACCGCTGTGTTGGAAGATTCTCTTCCGACTACCTTGACCCATCGAACTTCGCTCTCCGGGACGCATATGGAATCTCTTCTCTCTGCACCGTTATAGCAGTTATAGTTCACACGCATTTTATCACGTTCTACTGGCAACATAAACAGTCAGCGTCACAAGTCTTAGATATACTTAATACAAACATCTTCTTATCTAAGTAATACTTAACTCATACATGGGTTGATATACATTTAGAATAAACAGTTTAAAGATATTTAGCGTCGGTTCACATATGTCTTGAAAAATAATTAATATTCATATTAAAAATTATAAAATATTTCAATTTCACTGTACCGTTACACATTTTGTCTTTAGTCTACCAGTTTTACAAATGTTTTACTTTGCCTATGGTCAGGTCGTATTAAATATGGCTGCCATAGCTCTGATACAGAAGCATGTTTGGTCTTATTATTTATATTTTTATTGCATATGCAACCATCAAATTTAACTCCCAGTATTTACTTTTCGTAACAAAAAAAAGAACTAACGCAGGAATCTTTTCAAAACAATAACGAGGTAAAGACTTTTTATTAAGAAGACAGATGATTATGTTTATGCGACTAAGATGTTAGCAGGTTCAAATCTATATACGGGCAGTTTAAATAAAAATCTGTTCGCTCGGCGGTCGAAACATCTCCCGCTCGCAATAAGAAAAAGCGTATGTGATTATATTTAACGAATTACTTAAGAATTAATGGATCGCATTTCCTCAAAAAATCTGTTGAATAAATGGGTAAAAGATTTCTTTTAGACACTTTAGAATTCTCAACAAACCCACTTTTCGCATAGCATTAAATTATCCCTTTTAATATACAACAAAGAACTTAGTAACCATGAACAAAGCTTAACGCACAGAAAATAAAAAACACAACCCTCTTATCTTTTCGTTGATAAAATAATTAATACCATCATCTGCTTTTTCTGCCAGATACAATGTTTGACAACGAGTTTCTTTCCTTCTTTATCTCGTTAATCCGATGGAGACGGATTCGTCTTCTCTTCAGCCATCTTTCTCGTTTAATGTGTGTCCAAAACTTAATTAACCATTCCCTTTTTCCCGCAGAGAGTCACTGTGTAAAAACGAGCCAATTTCGGGCACATCAAACTCTCCTTTTTAGCCGTTAAAAACGCGCCTTCTCGCCAACTCTAAATCATCCCCCACGGAAGAAATTCGGAGCCGCAGTAAAGCGATAGCAGTTAGTTATATAAAGTTAATCTATTCACTTGCGCGCTGAGGCTAGATGCTCGAGATTTCATTAAATTGCCGTTAGTGGAAGGAGGGTATGAATACAAATTTCTGACGGCGAGAAATTTATGGTACACATTTGTTAAATGACGCAAGAGCCGCCGAAATTTATAAAGACATAAACAGTTGTCGATTTATTACGGTCCTATTTTCGAGAAACCAATTTAAAAAAAAAATTTCTACTGTGATATTTTAATCTTAATGTATTAATAGGAAGTTATGAAAAAAATTGAAAATAAATTAGAATCTAAGTCATTTGCATTCATATAGGTATATACATACATATGCTTTTAGTTTAGTGTCTAGTACAAAAAAAGGGTATTAAAATTTTATATTGGCTTTTCTTCTGGACTCTAATATAATGGAGGTAGTAAGCAAAATACTTCTTTAATTCTTCTTTTTAAGCTTATAAGTACCAATAGTTTTTCCTCTGCGATCTATTTTTGAATTTCAGATCTTTCAAATATTCATGTTCTTGTTAGTCGAAAATATTAACGCCATTGAGGCCAGTTGCTATAAAAATTGTGGGCTCATTTATGTAACTGTAGGGATTCTAATACCTTAATATTTTCACAGCTTTACATAAATCTTTTGGGGGATCGTAGCTAGAGTAGGCTGTCTTAGTTTGGTAGGACACAATTTACATCAACGGAAAGGTTTACCGCTATACCCTTACGATGTCATAATTTTTGCAACTTATAGCTACTAACAAATATTAATTTGGAACTTAGCCTCACAGAAAGTGAAATAATCTGAATTGTTCTTGCATAATTTTCGAAAGAATGCCCCATTTTAAATTATTTTAGGAATGTTTAATAAACTATTAAAGTACAAATAATTTTTAATTAATTTTTCTTAATTTTTAGACACAGAAAAACTAACTTGAAATTATTTAAAATCTAAATTAAGTGAATGTACCTTACTGGTGCGGGCTTCTTAACAACTTTTAAAGATTCGTATTCACATGCCCCTGGTAGCCCAGTAGATAGATCAACGATTGGCAGGTCATGAGTTCTAATCTCACCCACCCATGAATAATTTCTGCAATTAAATATTCCTAATTAAATTATGAGTTTAGAAAACATTTGGTTTTATTAATATGCTTTCTTTTTTCTTCTAAAATATGAGAATCTGAATATCAAAACTTTAAGTCCTGATTTAACATCGAAAGATGACCATTTACGATAAAGGCATAGAAAGACAAACAGTAATTTTGGAGATATTTGAACAATGATAGGAAATGTGGACATTATGTTAAAACAAAAGTGTTCGTTTATTCGCAATAAAATCCAAATACACAGATTTTGTCGATTTGGCCTCTTACAAACTTGAACAGTTTCTATAATATGAACCACTTCCTCTGAAATTTATATACGAACGAATACCATTTAGAGTGGATACTTGCGACCCCTCTTAAAAAGCATCCTGTTCATGTCAAAAAGGTTGAATCGAACATAAAATAATAATAAAAAAATGAAAACTTCCACAATTGAATTTTCCTCCTCCCAATCACCCCGAATGATATAAATGCACAGAAATATTAAGAGAAAGACGAAGAGAGCGGAAAAAACGGTAGCGTTTAAGGGGTGCCCCCCTCCTCCTTAGTCAGTTCGGAGACCGGTGGGTCAGTGGGTTGGAAAAAGAAATTTCCCCTTCAAAGTCCACCAGCGCCCTTTCGTATGAATATATACTGCAACGTATCCGGAAATAAAACTCAGCTTTCCGTCGGATTTCTTATTGGAATTTATAAACGAAGTAATTCCGTACGAGAGAAGAAACTCACTTTATTTTATAGACAGGACGGCGGGCGATAGAAACGCGATTGCCGAGAAAGACGGAAAAATTCTGTAATGCGAACGCACACGCGAAGAAAGACGGAGAGGGAAAGAGAGATAGAAAGAAGGATATTTCCGGAAATCACCTGACTAAATGGACTGGAGTTTTCCAGTAAGAAAAAGAAAGTTACCTAAGAATAAGAGAAATATAGCCAACAGAAAACACATTTCTGTACACTCGAAGGCAGACGAGGGATAAATCAGATATAAGACAAGGGAGGAAAAGGAAAACTGAATTTTCCTTGCCGTGTTGAGATTGAAGAAACAGTACCTAATATTTAATTCAACACGGATGAACAAAAAAAAGATGATGATATTAGATTGTTTATTCGTTGTGATTTGAATTAATGGAATTGAAAGTAATGGAGTGGAATTAATCTGGCTGCAAACGACGAATTGCATTATGAATAGCTTGTTTTGTTCAACCTTAAAAACAATAATTTTATTTTGCGCCATAGTCTTTTAGAAGTTTTCTTCAAGTTCGTTGTTACTTAGTGGGGATGTTTAATTGAGGCTCCCAAAATCCGTGTTTATGCTCTGTATTACTTTTTCGCTTCCTTAAGTTTTGGAAAGAGATAGCAACCCCACTGATCTAAATCGCAACAGAAGTTCAAATACTAGATCAGCAATAACTTGTACACTCCAGTCATCCTGAATTCAGGATTCGAAACAATGTTAGTAATACAGGACCTATTCCATATTCAGCTATTTTTAACCTGTATTGGTGTATCATTGTTTCTGTTCATGTTAAGAGTTTCCTTATAAATAGCAAAAGGAAGTATCGAAAATTTTCGACCACGACATTTTTGCAGATGTCTACTTTTTGAAATCCCCTGACACCGAAAATGTGGTTTTTAAAACATGCCTGCTGCCTCTTTCTATAATGTGTGTGCGTATCTCTGACCACGGTAACTACCAAACTGTCAAATATATCAACACCAAACATTACATTTCTGAGTATAATAATCGTCCTAAGGTATGATTAGATTTTCAGTAAAATCAGTAACCTGGAAGTGGTAATTCACTTCAGTTAAAACATTAAATTTTATAATTATCTCGTCAATTACTAAGTTCCAACAAATTTCTAAACAATACAAAGTAGTCGAAAATGAATTGAAGAACAACTCTATGAAAAAGGTTTTCCGAAATGCTTACCCGAAGTGATTCTCATCAAAAAATAGTTTTGTGCGAATATCTCATAAATTATACATTTCGCCTAAATTTACTAAGAATATAAAAATATTTAGAACAGCTTTTGATGGAGAATTTTTAGACATTCGGACCGGAAGTAACATGTTTACTCTTACATAATAGCAGTTTTTGCAAATATCTCATCAATTATGCATTCTATACAGATTTATTACAATAGAGCTTGCCTTGGCACAATTTTATTCATGGAAGTGTATTTTTCTTATACTGGGGTGTCCCGGAAGTAACATGTTTACTCTTACATAGTAGCAGTTTTTGCAAATATCTCATCAATTATGCATTCTATACAGATTTATTACAATAGAGCTTGCCTTGGCACAATTTTATTCATGGAAGTGTATTTTTCTTATACTGGCGTGTCTCTAAAAGGTGCGGAAAAAACGCTACCACACATTTCTGAGGGCAAAATATGACGATCTATCCCAACTTACCTCAGTCCAAAAGTGGATGCTTTCGGAGATACAGAGTGTCAAAAGTTCAATTTGGTTTTAGTTTTTTATAAATAATTTCTGTAATAATTGGTATATTGTCACAATATTTGGGTAGGGGGGGGGGGGTTTCGTGGGGTAAAAAATTTAAATCTGCTCTCATTTTCATTGCAAAATGTAGAGGGCGCCACCTGCGGCATATTGTATCCATTTAAAACGTAATAACTTTTTTGAGACACACTGTATTTAACTTTTAAATAAAAATTATTATTCTCCAATGTTTTTTACCTAGAAAAGGTATACCTGGTAGGAGTTGATTGGAGCAGCCGTTTATGAGTAATCTGGATATAAAAAATTCATTCCGTATATGGACACATATGCTTCTGTAATTTGGGTGTTATTCTAGTGGCAATTAAAGGCAATGGTGCATCCACTTTTGGACTGAGGTAAGTTGGGTTAGATCGCCCTCAGAAATGTGTGGTAGCGTTTTTTCCGCACCTTTTAGAGACACCCTGTATATCGTAAATTGTGCAATTTATTAAGAGTACAAAAAAGTGTTTAGGTCTTAATTTCCAATAAGTTTTCTATACCGACATTTTCGAAAATAACAACTTTTGTATAAAAAAATCTCACTCAGTGTTTAATGTTGGAAAATATAATTAAAATTTCATAACACTAAGTTATGATTTCATTAACTGAACCTTAATACCATCTATAACAAAACTTATGTTGATTAAAGTTTTCTTTTGGATTATGCCTGTCAGATTTCAAAATGTCTGTAATCATAACCACCATATAATCATGTATTTTTTAGAGCATATACAAAAAGGCATGTATGTCAAACGTATACCAATTACTAAAAATCACAAAAACTACAAAAAAATAATAACTCTAGGAAAAAAAGGCTTCAAATTACAAGGACGAACTATTGCAATAGGAATATGTATGAAGACTAGAAAATTACATTCCACTAATGAAAACTAATAACAACATGCAGATGTCACAGTACTTTCTTATATGAGTATAAGAAAGTACTGTGATGACGAAAATTTTCGACCTCAAGATTTTTCGTTTTGAAGTCTCCTGATAGTGAAAATAGGCTTCTGCAATCTCTCCCTCTCTCTCTCTCTCTCTCTTTGACTACGATAGCTTGATTTTCAAGTCTAATCTTCCTATTGAGATCTGATTAGATTTTCAGTAAAATTGAAAGACCGGGAGTTAAAGTTTACATCAGCAAAGAAAACTAAAATGTACAAATATCTAAGTTCAGAAAAATTTCTAAAGAATACAAAAGTAGGTACTAAAAAGTGAATTTTACAAAGATTTTATAAAAAAAGTTTTCTGAAATTCCTACCGGAAGGAGGCCTTTTTGATTTAGCGAAAATTGGAACAATTTTTGTTTATAACAAATTTCTAAAGTGACACCTTTACTGTTATCGAATTGCAGTTTTTTGCACAAATATTTTTCAAATTATGCATCGTAGACAACGAAAGTACTCTGAACTAGATTTGGGTCAATTTTAGTATAAAAAAAAAAATTCAGGAAGGAATTTAAAACTTAATTTGGAATAACTTTTGTATACACCTTTCGGAACGCAAAATGTTGTATGTCATTTAAATTTTACTCTAAACTGCGGGTCTAATCCGCTGTAAATACCGAACAAAAGGAAGAAGTTAATCAAATTGCCTGGATTCAAATAACATTTTGCAATTAATTCCCCGGCACGTTAAGCACGTGATACATTAAATAAACCTCTTTTTTACAGGTTTCGACCTCTGACCCAAACAGCGAAAGGTCGCAGCAGTTGGCCGATCGACGCCTAGACGAAAAACAAAACCGAACTAGAAAAAAAAGCACGTAGAGCGCACTTTTTTCTTCTCTTGACCAATCCGCCCGATAACACGGCAAAGAGAGCTCCGCTTTTTATCGGTAATTAATTGCCTCGTTGCCGGGTATAAATCAAGTTGCGGTTTGGCCGCCCCAAAAGAGTCAAAGGTCGTCTAAATTGCCGGTTACAGGGTCGAACACGCCGCGCGTGGAGCATCCTTATCTTGGAGTTCCGAAGAGACAGGCCAACAACAGGCTACATCGACGTATCACTGTGTTTAGGAAAAACGAAGAGCTTCTTTCCGGTCTAACTAAAGGCCATAAATTACCGAATGAACTCGTTTTTTTCCCTTCCTTTCATTTCTTTTTTTCTTCTTCGAAACGCGAACAATAGACGCGCGTTTTTTCGGTCTCTCCATCTCTTTTTATTTAGTATTGTTCTTGGCTTTTATGATATATTGTCGACATACAAAATTAATGTCAAAGTTATCTCGAAAGTATTACAAAAACAAGAACAAAAACAACAAATAAATAATCCTTTTTATTTCCAGGGAATGCTATATATTCAGATACAAAGGCAATGTATTTTTCAATTCTGTTTAAAATCTGATGTGGAAAATTGCCATGTACTTGATGGTGAAGTACTTTCATTAATCCAACATATTTTGTGTAGATAAAGGTCAGGTTTTCGCAAGTCAGTTCACACAAGATGGCGAATTAGATAGAAATACTTCAATCTTTGTATTTTAAAAAAGAGGTTGCTTTTATTTTTCCACAGAAACTATTTCGTTTTATTTTTCTGAGTAATAATTGGAAACTCCTAAATGTTCGATCAGTTATTCATAATTCTAGATTTACAGTTTTGTGTAAATGTTGTTTGTATCGGGTGGGCCATCTACTGGTTTGTTTTTAAATCATAGGGTATGGCAACACTGGATGGGCACATTTGTTTTAAATTTTGACAGTTCGTCATTCTGATAATCCGCGGCACGCGCTTGAGGAGAGTATCGAAATATTGAAAACTTATTTTCAAAGTCAGTGTTGTGTAGCCGAAACCGTGCGAATTTTGAAAAGAAATAGGGGTCGTGAAAAAGCGCCAAGCGGAGCCGCTGTAGTGAAATTGGTAAAGAAAGTTCGCGAGACAAGCTTGCTATTGGTCCCCGAGATCGGACAGTGCGAACCCCAGAGAATATTGAGGTTGTGACCCGTAGTATGGGACAGAATCCATCGACCTCAACTCGACGCCGATCGCAGCAACCGGCCCACATACTGACTGGTATTTGCAGGATCTACGCGGACAAAATTATTTTTATGCTTAATTGGTATCTAAACAACGCAAATAAGAAAAAATATTTATTTTTTAAAAAAAATTCATAAAACTTTAGGTAGGTACGTAGATTAAAGAAAAAAATGCTTAATTAATCTCTAAACAACGCAAGTAAGTAAAAATACTTATTTTTACAAAAAAATATATTCATTAAACTTTAGGTAGGTATGTACATACACGAAAGGAAAAAAATGCTAACTTTCTTCTTCACCACTCTCTAATGAATTTTGAATTATATTTGGTTCTGCAGATACGAACGTGGCCAAGGTTTCAGGCAAAAATGTGTTTGCTTTCCTATTATTTACTGCTCGCATGCCACTTAGCAAAGGATCTGAACTAAGCAGAAGACGGTTAAAAATGTCTGGATTGCAATTTTCTCTGGAAAATATCCTTGCAAAATCTTGGCGGTAACATCTAAAAATGTTTGTTGCGAGCCTCAGCTGCCTCCTCGGAAAGCTGCCCGATTGGTAATAATGCCTTTTCGATGATGACTGCGCCATGGACTAAAACCTTGTGTATTGTTGGCGTCATAGGATGCCAATCATATAGGTTAACATAAACACGAGCAGTTTCTGAAGCATATCTTTCATATTTTACAGGATCAATTTGGTACCCACTTGAAATTGCTTCCAATATGACTTTTAGCCTGTAAATTAGATCATAACTAATTCCTGTTATTTCTGAAGCTAATGTCGAGTTCTCAAAAAACCTTCTGCTGGTATTTCCATCGTTTGTATTCCCGAAATTGGATTTAGGCATATCTAGTATTAGACCTGTTTCAGTGCGGAACCTCTCTTGTATGTATCTTTTTGTTCGTTCTTCTTGGTCTTTTTCGTCTTGCGTTTTTCTTTCCCTGTATTTCACACGTAATCGTAGTGGCCAATGCATCAACAAATAGTGACAGTTTGGTATGGATTTTGGAGTGGTGGCATAATTGGCTCATTTTTCCTTGAAAATGCTGCTGGAAATGCCGTTACTGTCAATGGCGACCGTTACAGAGCTATGTTAACCAACTTTTTATGGACCAAATCGACGCTATGAATGTGGACGACCTTCGATTCCAACAAGATGGTGCCACATGCCATACAAGCCGACTGACAATAGATCTCTTGCGTGTCGAAACAGAAAGAACTTGCCCTAATCACATATTTAACTTCTAAATGAATATGTATGAGTTTAGGTTACGTTTTTCTTACACTTATTTGGTAAAGCGATCCATATGTTATTTAATATACATACAGTTAGTTTTTTTTTTATTTTATGAGCGATAAAATTTAATAAATGTTAAGCCTTACACTGACGATTGCGGTATAAAGTAGATTATTATATTATAGTATAAAACGTAAAATTCATTCAATAATTAAAATACTAGTACATATGTTATATCTCACAGTTTTACTGAAGGCTCATAATAATGCGCATTGAAGGTTATAATTGAATTAGATCTAATAAAATCAACTGCCTCTTATTAACATAAATACTAATTAAATAATGACGTGGATTTAACCCGTTTTAACTGTAAAAATCGATAAACATAATCATACTGTCTAATATATAACATAAATATAACTCGCTAACATACAGCTTAATCTAATAAATCCTACGAAACTGTTGTGTTCATTCTGAGTAAGTAAATGGGATAAAGCTATCTATTCGTACGTACAAACGCGACGAATTTGACGGAAACAACATAGAAAAAAAGACCCTTTTTAAGCTCCATAAAATGGGAAACATTAAAAGAGTGCAGCACGCGAATCAAATACCTCTGTTTTTCCCGCTGTTAGTTACATTTTGTTTGTACTGTTGCATGCAATGTGTAGGAACAGATAGATACTCACATATGTGTGTGCGACTGGCCTGTCAGATAAAAAAAATAATGAATGTGTGTTGTCATATTGTGCAGACAGGAAAACAAAAAAAATAATATGGAAAAAGGGTGGGTCGTAGAATATCACATGTTGAGAGATGACAACATTCAAAATAACCAGTGCACGTTTATTTTTGTTGTTTTGTTTGGCTTTTTTAGTGAAAAAGTCATTGTGTAATATTCAAAATGCATATATATTTTCTTATAACTAGAACAGCGTGGTATGTTTCTAATATTGCTCAAAATTTTTTGCAGGAGATACTACGACTGATCTAAAATATTTACAATTTAAGCCTACCCAGATGAACCAACATTACTTTTTGTAGTTACCGCCTTTAAAGTGGCTTTTCGGAGCATTTAAAAAACAAAATCGAACTTGGTAGTAATAACATGTAAAATATCACTTCCCCGGATTTTCCTTTATTAAAAGTACCATTTATTCGTCAACCGCTTAAGCGACATTACAGAGGCAGTTAATTGTAATCAAACTAAAAACGCGATAAATCCAATACAAACATAAGAATAAATCAAAAAATAATAACTTAATTTAATGGAAAGATAAGTAATAGGCACGTAATTGAAATGCAAAATTAATTAGGTAATCTATTTTAGATTAGAGATGATACTAATTTCGTTAATCAACAGTATTTTTAAATTAAACTACATTATTAAATATGCACTGGTAACATAGAAATTGGAAGACTTCTTGGCATGATAGTTTAGTTGAAGAACAATTTGTTAAATTACTGACCGTTCCCTAGAAATAAGAGTTCAGATATTTCAACGACGTTCTTCACTAAGAAAAATTACAAAATCAATGAAGAAATTGGATTTTGTATGAAAATTAGTAAAGTCATACTTGAAATTGTTATCACCTTTGCACAAAAACCCCTTTTTAAACAAATATAAATTCATTTTACCCCCATTTTACTCAACGTAACAAATCTTCTATTTCGTTTGAATATTTTAAAATAACAATATTTTCCATGGTATTCATGGAGCATAATTTTCACATTTCTAATTTAAGTACCGCCAAAATGTTTGGGAAAATCTAAAACATATAAAAACCATTAATAAAAATTCAAAATTAATTAATATCATATATTAAGCACATACTATGTTAAACTATTAACCTTCAATAATTTTCTGGATAATATTTTCTATGTTGATTCGAATTTGTTGCTTTAAATATCTAAATTAAATATAGGTACTTGCATTCTGAAATAACCCCACAAAGATAAATTCGAACAAAATGAATAAAACAGAAATTTTCACAGAATCTTTGTCAGTCTTAATAATGTTCTTTACGGTACAATAACTTCTCTTTTCCCTTCTGTGACGTTTGAAAAGATTTTGTTGCATTGTATTCTATATTTGAGTTAATGGTAATAAAATAGAACCCCGAAATTCTTTCTTGATATACTAAAAATAAAAATTGTCCTATAATTATTTTCAAACATTCCACAAAAGAAACCTGTAGGGTAAATCTTATCAAATGCATATAAAGAGCGAAGATGAGTAATATTTATGCATTCGCGTTCTAAAATGCATAACAATGCACCGATATAATTATATATGACCAAAAGAGAAAAATTTCTCCCTAAATAAGTAGTACTGCTAACAGAAGAATAACCCATCTAATTATTGAAAATTGTTAGCATAAATAAGTCGTTTGTAAACCGAACCGTTATAAGTTTCCGTTTCTTGGGAACGTAATTAGTCCCTTTCCTTGACCATGCCATCGCGTCTAGTCCATACATTCACAACATTCTCATAAATATTTAAAACTTATCATCCCCCTTTTTATAGTCGCTGGTAGTAAAATAAGACCGAAAGAATGGAAGCAGAAGAAAAAGCCCTAAAAGAGCATATACATATGTACATACACGCACCAGACTATATGTTTATGGATAAGCACTTTCAAGTGTACGGAAAAAAAGACAGAACAGTAATATGTGCATACGCTTTGTAACTTTGATCGGAAAGATTGCGTTCATGTGCAGGAATAAATTAATATTGATAGGATACTGGATAACATACTATGCTTTTCATTTTAGACATATTCAAGAGTAATTATTTAACCGACCCAGAAAGATACGGATCTTAATTGCTCATTTCGAAGTGTTTTGAATAAGCTCAACTGACTGCGGTGGTGAATAACATCGCGTATATGTGTATTATATTTCGTCCTCTCCATTCAAACGTTAATTCAACTTTAAATTAGAGTATTTATTTGTGATAACACAGTGCCGACCAAAAATAATAATACCACCATGATATACATTTCTTCGAATTTAAAACGCAAAATGTACAGAAAACGTATTTATCACAGATACATACCAGGTGGCCAATTAAGAATGGCCGCCGCATATATCTCAGAAACCAGTAGTCATATTGCTTTCGGGTAAAAAATTTAAGTAAAAGTGCCCAAGAGAAAATACTGGAAATTATTTGGGGTTTGTGAAATGTCCGTTAGTGGGCGTAACAGTCAGGATCAATGTTAAAATTAAGAATTTCTTCATATTTTTACTAATTGAGAGGTATTGAACATTTTTGAATTTTATTCCTTACACATTCTTTAATACTTTTGGTCTTGCACATTTTTTTACTATCTAGTGAAATAAAGTGGTGGGGGCAGTTCAAATGTTTCTTCAAATAAACTACGATTACTCCCGTTTGGCAAAACCAATTTTAAAAAGTTACATATTTTATAGACTTTAAAGCATTGCATTGCTCGCGTTCAGAATAGGAAAGTGCTTGGTACATGTTAAAATAAAGCGGTTGAATGTCGAAGTTAGTCGTTACCCCAAAACAATTTATTAACAGTAGTACACACAAAAGAAACTAATAATCAAATATCGAAAGATACAAATTAGCATAGTTTATGGCGTAGGTTATGTTCTGAATACTTCTTTACTATGGCAACCAACGTGCTTTTTATTTACATTTCAAGGATAAATTCGGAATACGACGAAATGCTAGGGGAGCTCATAGAGCGGTTTGTGCTACCAACCCGCTCCAAAATGTTTGTATTCTGAATGCGACCATGGGCTCGACATACAAAATGCATCATACGTAGTGATAGGGTTACGAACACTAGAAAAATCTGTATTTCAGGAGATTTTAGCAGAACTTCGAGTGAATTTTTGACAATTTGTCAATCAAATATTAGATATTATAGAATAGAATAGAATAGAATAGAATAGCTTTATTGTACCAACTAATATAAAATACAAAAGCATGTAAAATACAGCGGTAACGTCGAAACAAGTGGTGTGTGTGTGAGCGTGTGTGTGTGAATGTGTGTAGGCGTGTGCTATATAACAATGTATGTGTGTACTAATGGTAGATATAATTCAATGTAAATGAAACTTCTTGATATCTTGTAAAAACTCAGTAACCGAGTAGAATAATATATATATTTATACACTAATTGCAAAATATTTCAGAAAAACTACATTGATTATTAATTGGCTGAAGTTCAAAACATCAAAAAAGCGAGAAACGCAAAATCAACATAAACTTTTTCAAGAAACTATTCAAAACATTACTGAGAAAAGAATGATTTAAGAAGTAGGAATTATAATTAACTAGCATCAATTTTAAATATTGCGAGAATAAAGCGCAGTCATTTCGAAACATGTTATTGGTGTTACACTTTACGTTGGGCGCCAAATTGTTGCACTTCACGTTGGGCGCCAAATTGTTACACTTCACGTTGGGCGCCAATTATTAAACTTGGTACTAGGTTGGTGGTTAAAAGCGTTTACAATAGGTTGTGGTTATTCATCAAAGGCCCAGGTCACTATGCTGTAAAAGAAAGTATCTAAAAAACAATAGAGTTGTCTTGAATGCTTCTTTTAATAAAATAAATAACGACCCAAAAGAAAATTACGATTAAAAAAATAAATCAATTTCAATTTAAGACAGGTAAAATTATGGGAACGTAAATAATAAACAGGGATAATTTACAAGTCGGTTCAAAAGTGGTATCGATTTTTAACTTGCGCGTGTGGATCCGCACAGATTCACTGAGAACTGAGACATCGGACGGGTGCCAATAAAAAATCTCAAAGTAATCGCGAAACTACTACGGGTAGCGAGAGATGAAGAAGTAGTGAGAGAGTGAGTCACAACGCTGGGGACTTTTAAAGAGTCCTGTGAGATATCTAAAACTGATATTTGTGTATGAATTATGTATTCTTGGGTAGTTGGGAAGGAAAGGTTTTATTGCTGTACCCGCTTTGATAAATGAAAGGAACTTCTTCTTCAGAAAATTACACGCGGTTAAAGTTCGTCTTGTGCATGCGAGTGTTTTTAAAAATAATGTAAAATATTTAAAAATAAATTTAATATTTAAAAACGAGTAATGCAAATGGTAATATTGATTAGTAAAAAAAATCATTTAAAAACAGCAATGCAAAAATTTTAATTTTCTTTAGGTTCTATTAAACTTCACAATGAATTCTCACGACCATACGACGCACGCGATTAGCTCAACAGCTTCATCTAACCCGCTTCCTAATTAAGTTCTAAGCATTCTTCAAATTACTGCGAATAGACGAACATCTAGGTGCAGCCCTGAAAATGTCACTTGCAATAGTGGACGAAACATCTGTATCTACGACAAACTTGACGCGGTTCCATTCTGAAACGCGAGACCTACAATTGTAAAACGACAATGGAAGTCTACACCTTAAGATTAATTTGAACATTTTACTGAAATTTCTCTTTTTTCAGTTTGCAATACGTTTACGTCTCAATTTTATTTTTTTTCAAAAAAGATTATTACTAGTGGACGTGTTTCTTCTGATATTAATTTTAATAGCAAAATAAGCATAAATAAGCTGCTTTTTGCCTTAGATAGTTACACATCATTTATTATACTGAAAATAAATGATTAAACTCAAACTTCACTTATTCTATTCGCAAAAGTCTGAAGACTAAATAGCGAAAATTCACACACAAAAAAACATGGTAAAAACATCCTGTCTACAAAGTTATATATAATTATTCATCCGTCTTCCGTAAAATATTCAAACTTCAAATCATCTATTTAATTAATAACATTTATTTATACACATAAATTATCATAATTAAATAATTTCTTGGCATCAAGTGATTAGTGCCATACGAAAGTGCAAGTTTAGTTGGCAAAAAGTGATAGTAAATTGTAGCTGTTCCCGACATTTATTTACCGGAAAGATAAATTATTATCTTACCTTCGACCATAAGCCAAGCAGTTAACGATCAATTTAGTATTAATGCTGCCCGTATAAAATCATATCAGAAGCGAAGAATATATGTAGACATATATTCAATTTAATTTCATACACGATTATATGATGATTTGTCTTCATCTAAGATCCAAAAGGTACGTTATTAACGCTTGAACCTGAGTATTTGTAGTGTTTAAGAGGCTTAGATTTTAGCGTACAAACACGTGCATCGTGCATAACTTGTTTTGTCGCTGTGGTCATTCATTCGCGTTTTTACCCGACGCTTGGTGTTTATTTTATTCGATGGAATTCCTCATGGTCGGGTGATTAACCCTTTCTGCTCGGCGCTTCGAGCCAATAACGATATATCATCGTTGAATTTATCTCCTGCTCGAACGCGGACTTTTATAATTACTATAATATATGGCGTGGTATGATGCCAAAGTGTACATAATTAGAAAGAGTTTGCAGATATTACTGTGCAAAAAAAAGAATATAGAGATGTTTTATTAATAGCAGTAATTTATAATGTTTAGTTATTACGAATTATTAGGATTGGTTAAACGTAATCTGTGTATTTATATACCTAGTTATGCCGTTAAAAATACTAAATGTTTTGTCTGTCCAATATTTCATTGCCATTCTCCCGTTAATTTAATAACTATAATATTCAAACGTCGCGCAATCCATCTTATATATTTTCAATATAAAAAAGAAGAAAAAAACATACACGAATTAAGAACGTTGGTCTATTTAGCTTATAAATAAATTTGGAAATCCAATCTACATATCGTATAGTACGTAAAAGGAGCTACACTTGGCTAATATGCAGAAACACTAAAATATTCAAATAAAGTTTAAAAATTTTAGTGCAGAGTTGATCTTTAAAAATCTGTTCTTCTATGAACAATTATTTCTTAGATATTACATTGTTAAGTCACAGTATTCTTAAGGGAACGTCCTACCGTGCCTTCAAATACTTTCCTCATTAGAGTAGGCTGTAAGTGTTTTAAGTAATCAATGTTGATGTACATGCTAAGCTTTTGAAAACTTCAAATTTTGACAGCTGTCATACTTAAATTCAAATTATAGACGTCTATTATTATTTACATGACATAACCAAACTATCAAAATTATGCACTGTCACCAACCATTAAAAAAAAGTATGGCCATCCCTAATAAGGAAAGTAATTGAAGGCACGGTATTTTGAAAGTATTGTCTTATGACAATTCACAAGAACACAAACTGCGTTCAATATGCTTTTATTTAAATAACCCGGTATGCGCCGGTATATGGTTATCGCTTTTACAATGTTACATATACGTAGTAAAAATAAAGGTTCAATACATGAAATACAAAATATGTACAGTTCTGTGCAATAAACTGGCGTACACTTCATATACGATAATGTAAATATGACTTTTGTTTTCAATTTGTCATACAGCGCCAGTTCAATTTGTCATACTTAAATGACAGATACAAATATTGCAGTTATTTTTGTATTTTTAGCCAACAAAAGCATCAGTTTGTTAAAAAGGGACGGGCAGCTGAAACGCATAATGCAAATTTTCATAGATCGACGCTGTCGGCAGTTGCTTGGTTAACATACACAGCAAAGAAAAAATATTGTAGATTTTTGGATGATAATTTGAAGTATTTTTCAAGATGTTGAATAGAGAAAACAAGAAATTTTGTTAATTTTTAAGACAACACAAACCTAAAACAGTCAATTCTAAGTCAGAAAGTGAACATCATTGTTGAAATTAAAACTTCTAGAATTTGAACAAATTATGAGTGTTCAGAAATTTCAAGATTTTCACAAATGCCATGTATTGTTTGAATATATGTCAAAAATAGAGATTACAAAAGTAAAGACAACATTTAGTAACATTATCTGCATCTATTGTTGATGCAACTGTCATATACTTAAAGTGTAATACAGAACATGTTCCAAATAATTAAATGACACATAAAAGAAATTATAGAACAAATGTTTCAAAGTACATGTTCAGTACATCATTAATTTCTTTACTTTCAAAAGTGAATAGGTACATTTTATTAATTTTAAACATAATATCCATAGACTTCTTGAAGTAAATAATATTGCTTTTACCTCGTTCCTTCAGCACATCTGCCAGAAGAAGAAATTATGAAAATATATTCTACCACATACTGGTCACTGACTCTAAAGTGTTTCAAATCTTGCGTTATGTGTTTTACGTATTCCTGTTGCGTTGTGAATAGGCGTTTTTTTAAAGTAAATGTTGAAATAAGTCAGGGGAAAAGGTCACAATTCTAAAAACATTTAAGAAATAAAACAAGATAAGTCCATTCAAAAGCACAAGGTATATATGACCCATAAGCTAATACAATAACAAAATAAAATACTAAGTAATAAGAAAAACAAAGAAATCGTACAAAATAATAACACACTTTTAGCATCCGCTCATTATATTTAATACACATTAGTAGTGCTAATCAAACGTATTAATTTTAGCAATTAACCTTTAATTTCCTCCTGTCTAGTCTGTCTTTAACATAGGAAGTCATTCATCTTGGCCTTAGCTCACGACATCACTTGCTTACTACGTCTGATATTAGTTAGTTTGACGCAACGAATACAGCAAGACGACTAGCCCGATTGAACAGCCCCAAAACACATACCCTCAAGACGAATTTCCCCTGAGCAGAGAGATAGGTAAGACAAAGAGCACCACTCGGGGATTTAATTAATCGAGTACATCAAAGGAGTCGTTCCGAGAACAATCATTAAATTCAAGCCATAAATACTAGTTAACTTTCTCGCAAATTTAAAAGGTAATAAGTCCGCTGATACTCGAGCGTGCGCGGGTATCTTCATTAACTAATTTATTGTTTTGCAATTACGTCAAGTCAATCAACGGACATTTTAATTAACAAAGTGTTGGTTAACTTACTGAAGAATGTCTTGATGTACATGTTATACTTGGATGTGCCATAAAATCCGTAGTCTTCTCCGAGTAGTAATTAGCTTTTTAATTATTATAATAATGGAAGTATCGTAAATTTTAATCACGCCAGAATTAGATTAATAAGATAATAATATCGATGTTCTTGTCACAAACATCAGCAGCATTCTAGATGCAAAATATGATTAACGATATAATATTTACACATGCTATTATCCGAAAGCCAATAGAATTTATTATATGCTCACGTTTAAAAATACGATTTCAGTATGCCGATTAAAATTTTGCAATTTAGAAAAACTTAAAAATGCCAAGTTTTCCTTTAAAAATGTTAGAAATGCATCATGGGCATTTCCTGTACAAAAATATAAATCTCAATTACTTGTGTGGTGTTTACCGTTCGAGAATTGTGTGTGTTAATTATACTCATAAGAATGCAAGGTCTCTATTATGTATGAGCATATTCATCTTTATATACTATACCATATATGTTTATAAAATACAGCTGGGGAAATACGATATACATGTGCGATGTTATTTCTCTTTAGTTCAGTTATACAGATACGCTTATATTACACACATATTCGAGTATACTATGACTTTCATTTTAATACCTATTCCCTATAAAAACCATTTTACTTAACTTAGATGTTTTAATTTTTATCTTTTCTACTTAACAAATAAAGCAATATTCTATCATCTTCTTAAATTTTCATTATTTTTCAAACTGCCAGCATCCAATGCGTAATTTAAAATGTTCTACAATTTCTGAGAACATTTTGAATATGTTTTAAAACAGTTTGAATAAAATATCATACGTATTATATCAGTTTAAATGTACTTTCAGTACTTTAAAGTAAAAAATATCGATTTGTTGTATATAAAAAAGAGATTATTAATATTGCAGAAAATACAAACTTTAGGCAAAAAACTTTGAAGTATGCAATTCTACGCCAGAAAATACTTTAATGAAGTTTTTGTCAAAATTACAAATTTTCTTGAACAAAAAGAGTTCTATCAACTTTTAATACTTGGAAAATATTGGAAAACACGCTTCTCTCAAGTTATAAATAAGTATACTATGTCAGATCTACCCATCATTTTTTCTATTCAAATAGTGCAATATACATTTTTTGTCAGAAAGAGGTGTGCGATTGCCTTAGATTATAATTATTTTCATAAAAAAATGCTCATTTTTGCTTTAGCTAAAAAGAGTCATTTTATAAATTAAGAGTATGTGTAATAGTTAGTAATTATGTATTTGCCTTTTCGAAGGCAATGTTAGGATAGGACGTAATAATATGTACATACTACTAGGACTACTATTGGATGAAGCACGTATTGTGATAGCAAACATTTTCGATCTCGAGGCTTTGGCAGATGTACATGATTCGAAGTCCCACGATAACGAAAAACTGGTTTTTGGAAATATATCTCTGCAACTCTGTTCCTATGTGTCTGTGTAACCAAGGTAACAGTCAAATTGCTAAACAATTAATACCAAACCTTGTATATGCGCGCACAAGTAGCAGTAGTAGTTTACTTCGGTGACAAAATCAAATTGATTCAATATCTCACCAACTACTAAGTTTAGACAAATTTCTAAAGGTGCTCAAAAGTAAACTTGACAAAAACCAGACGTAAGTCGTTTACTTTTATCGAAAAAGAGTTTTATGCAAATATCTAGCAAGTCAGCTATCTACATAGATATATTAGCAGGATTCAACTTCCAAATAATTTTTGTAAAGAAAAATTTGCAAATTAGCACACAAGTATCTACAACCAAACCTTTGCCCCAATTTTCTAAAATCTCCTAGAATTCTTCTTCAGTTATTATTGGTGGACCTACTAGCCGTCTGCTTGAATTTAGTTTTCTTTCCAGCTTCTAGCTATTCTTGAAATTATTCAATCGTTTTAATTAACATATAATTCGTCATTTGATAGAAGATAAAAGTAAGACTATTAATTATTACTAAAACAAAAAAAAATGTTGTTCACACTAGAATTATTTGGGAGTTACGTACATTATCGTTGACATTTTTTCTAAGCCTACTACACAGAACAACTGAATTTCGAAATGCATATTTTCCATGGTCAATCATTTTGTCTTTGTAGGTACATAAGAGTGTAGAAAGGGTGTTTAAATTTTCACCTATTCTCACTTGTGTATATAAATTAGAAGTATGTAGCTCCGTTTTGCATTGATTGAATTATTAAAACGTTTCTCCCATATTATCGATTAATAATGAGAACGGGAACAGATGGTAGGTTTACACGCAAGTTTCGGAGTGTTGATACGAACATATAAAGTATAAGTAACTGCCTACATCATTGGTCGTGACGGCGACTACATTAATTTTATGCGTGTGCTATTACCACCTAACTTTAATTAATTTGAGAGCTTGTACATATATAGCAGTATTAACTGGCGATAGTTGATTCAGTTTTGATATTACATACATATCTTGCTAAATATACATTTTGAACCAGCAGATGCCCATTACACCGGATATAGATAAATTAAATTTTATTATAATTAGTGTTACGTTGTACGAAGCATGAGTCCGATGAGTGTTGGTCTGTTAAAAACAAATTAAATGATCAAAGTGCATATTTATTTATAACATTATGTATATTAAGATAAAGTAAAACTCCAGTACTATACTAAGTACTGCAATAGAGTATATTAATTACGTTACGTAATCTAAGTTCCATCGATGAACGATTACAGCAATCCTAATATCAAAAATGTTTGAATTGCGATTAAAATAATCGTAATCCAAATCGCAATCAATTATACCTGCAATCCTTATCGCCCAGCTCTGCTGTAGAGTTTATAGATCCCCGCTTTTTCTTTGATCTTAACGATTTCCTAGAAAAGTTATTAAAAGTTGACCCTTTATAAAATGGGTTCTATTATGTAGATTTGCCAATTTAATCTAAGATCTTAAAAATGAGAAATTATTGCAAACGCACCTATTAAAACAAAATAAATGTCGATAGATACTTGATTTGTTTAAAAGACAAGAATGTTTTAAAGTAAAGCCTTTTGCGAATAAAAGTCTCGGTTATGTATTGCTAGCGATAATGTTAAATTTTAATTTACTTAATCATGTTCTTTTAGCTAATATTGTGCATCAAACACCCATCCACTAAAATCATACATAAACTTAGAAAACGTGGCTATTTACCTTAGGTCAACTTTTTCTGTACATCAAGTAATTCCGCAATTACTGCACGTATAATGGTATGCCTTGCAACATTTTGTGCTTACCTGCAAACAAAAAAAAAAGAATTAGTAAATCAAAAATCGCTTTTTCTCCTAATAATATTGCAATACTTCTATTTTCTTTATCCAACATAGGCAGTTCAAAGACCAACAAATTATTTCTTTAAAAATATGATATTGATATAAGCATATAAAGTACAACCAGAGAACAACGACCATAGAGAAGCGACAAAGACGTTAACAGCATGTTCCTGTTTTTTCGGTAGACCGTGCGTCAGTAGCTGCGATCGTCCATCTAGACGAGATGTTCGTTAAAAAGAACATTTTTTATTCTTTCAAATACAAAATCATGGAGTTAAAATTTAAAAAGAACAGAGAGGAGTGTTGGCAGTATCGCTCTTTCTCCAATGATCATCGAACTTAACTTTTACTTCTCCATCAGATGAATAATGATCACGTCCTCTACAAATTCTTCCTCTGGGAGTCATTTACCAGGACTTAATAGATGTACACTCAGCACCTGCTCTAATGAAAATTCATGTGCATCTACCTACAGACACTTTTTTTTTATTGCAACGCCTTTACATCCCTCCACCCTCCCACCAATAGGTGTTTAGTTTCTCTATGACCTGCTGTAAAGTGATGTTAAAAAATGTATATTTGGACCAGCAGCAACATTACAGGATTTATCAGTTAACGAGTTGTTTCAAACATTTCTCCAATTAAATTAAACAAGATTATTATGAATATAAAAGCACTTAGGGCTTAATTTGGAACAGATATATTGATAATATAAACTATCTTGATTTAGAATAGCTGTTGTATAAAAAAAAATTAAAATTCAGACCAAAAGTAACCCTTTCACTCTGGTTTAAAAGCAGGATATGTATACATAACTCTTAAATTATGGTGAACTGAAATAAAGAAAGCAATGGAATTAATGTATGAGTTCTTTGACAATCCTAATTTATTTCATTTATTATAGCATCTAAATGCCATATATTCATCTATAGAAAAAAAAGTTTTAAAAACGTATGCTAAAGAAGTTAGTATCAACCACCCTCGTATATTATATAGGTATACTACTAAAATTACTATAGACGTTCTTTATTCCAACAAACAATTACACAACATTTTAAGTTTTATATATAAATTCAATTAAAATAACTGTTGTCTTTAATAACAAAGCGATAATTATTTTATGCTAGAAAATTCAAGTGAGCTCCCATCACTAATTAGCCGATTGAATTCAAGTTTTGTTTCATTCTAACACACGTGTCTTATTCATAAAGTCTCGCTTTATTCGATTTTAATTCTTATTCAACCTTGTGCAATAAATAGATATCAGTTACATCGAGCATACACGTATATACATCTATTATTGTCTGAACAACAATAAGTACACGCAATAATACGAACCGCATCATTTTACAGACAAGCCGCATAGAGAAACAACAATTTTCATATTACAAGCGCATTAACAAACCAAACAAAGAATGATAATTAAACAAACGTGTATAATAATAATGATGATTCAATATTTGCATCCAGTGAAAACCACATTAAGGACAACAATCGAAGCGAAACAATGCCGTAAATAAGTTAAAAATAGTTAAACAATCGGTCGTAAATTAACTTTTTAATTTGCTGCAGCCTGGAATTTGTCTGATCTCGTCGATAATAAAAATAGAGCTGCTCATTTATATGCAAATAAAACGTGTTGATTCAAGCCAAGGTAATAGTATCAAGTGTTAATTAAGCAAGTAAAAGCCTTTTTTTGTATCCACAGGTAAGTACATATGTATTGGACTAATTCAATTGCATTAAAATAATAATAAGAACATACCAATATTTATACATTAAACTTCAACATGTGTTGACGTTGCTATACATTTACTAATTTGCACAAATTATATTCTTGCAATTTTTCCAATAATAAGAGCTCCGAATATTGAGAACTTTTGCGTTAGGAATAGATAAATAAAATCATGCAAAAATGCGATTTGTTAATATCTGTCTATTCAAGTATAGCATTTGAAACTATATTTACGTGCAAGCCTAGATTTCTTAATATTGGATTATTATGCACAGATATGATCAACTTATACGGTCAATAAACAAGATCTTTTTAAATATTCTCTAAAAGGAGAAAACATGTTTTTACACCATAATAAAATATGGAGAAAATATTGATACTTTAATTACAATTGATTATACAAATTTCAGTAATGGCCAAAATATTTTACTTAAATCACTTGCATCTGAAGCCTTGTTTTGTCCTCAATTTCATTAATGATTATTAACATGAGAATTAAAATAATCTACTGAATTCATAAATAAAATTAAATGGCAACCTAATTTGTAAATAAATGCGAAGATGAAGTAGAATGTTTATATTTGACAGTATTAGTGGTTAAAGGAAGAAGTAAAGCATTACAGAGTAACAACCAGCAGCATCATACATGAAAAAAGACAAAAATGCTATTAAACCTACCAAAAACCCAATACGGCGCCTACTTAAAATAAGCTAGCAACTTGGTTATGAAACAAGTAGTGTGATTATAAAAATATCCGACTCTGAAATTATTTGCAAATGTTCCTTCGACACCGAAAACTGTTTTTTTTAAACCTCCTTTTCTCTCTGTGTGTGACTACGATAGCGGCCAAAAGCTAAAGCTATCATTACCAAACTTTATATTTACGAGTAAAATCTTTAGATTTTCTGGTCGACTACTAAGTTTAAACAAATTTCTAAAATATACAAAAAAATTGAGAAGAAATATATATACAGGGTGGGGCACATCATTTCCGTCGGTTTATATACGAAAAGCGGTAATATTTTTTATTTTTATTTTTATTAAAGGTTGTGTAGGTTCATTAGGGGCACGTTTTAAAATTATTTTGAAATATACAGAGTGATCCAAAAAAATTTGGCACACCAAAGTTATGAAAATTTAAATGGAACACCCTGCATATTATGGAATATTTTGATGTTATAGGCTAAATTAAGGCCATTTACTGTTATATTCCCTATACCTAACTCAACCTCTTTTCGAGATATTTCACTATTTTTGAAAATGTAGATCAAAATTTCAGAGACATTACTGTCTTCCATATTTGAGCGAATTATTTTAAATTGTATTTATAGTTTACTCAAAGCATTAGACTATAAGATAAGCTAAAGTTGATATCCAAAGATTATACAGGCTGTTTAAGAACTACATTTGTGTTTTGACTAACATTAAATGCAAATAACTTTCATATTTTAAATGGAACACCCTGTATTTATTGCCATATTTAGATTCTACTTTTAATTGTTTTTAAAACTGTATTAGGGTTTCCTATACCTATCTCTTATAGTTTTTTGGTAATTTAGGATTTTCAGTTTCAAACACTTCTTGCAAAATATTTTTCAAAATGCTAATATTTATTAACCTATCGGGTTGATTGGTTTTGTTTCACATTAATTAAAAGGCGTCATAACTAGGTAAATAAGAAATACATACTTCATTAAACAAACAACAAACTTAAATTTTAAAAGAAAACTAATGTTTTAACAAATGCTCGAAATGATATCCATCTGCTTCAATGCATAATCGACTTCTCTCTTGAAAGGACTATTTATGTTTAACTCCTGTTAAAATATTTGGTGTTCTAGAACGAAACGCTATTCTTATTCGTTCTCTCATATCGCCGGGTGTGGTTGGTGGCGTATCATAAATGATATTTTGGACATATCGCCATAAGAAAAAATCGGGACTCGTTAAGTCTGGGGATCTTGCTGGCCAATTCTGTGGACCGCCGCTTCCTATCCACCTATTGGGATATTGCCTATCCAATTCATTTCTTACATATACCTGAAAATGCGCTGGCGCACCGTCTAGTTATAACCACATCCTTTGACGAATTTTAAGTGGTATATTTTCCAAAAGAACAGGCAAATTGTCTCTTAAAAATCGAAGAAACATGGCGCCATTTAAGTGACCATCAAAAAAGAACAGACTTGCGTTCCAATTATTCTACCCCATACATTGACACACCATCTGTGTTGCCTGTCAATAGTTCTAAAAAAATGGGGATTTTCGTCATTGTAGTAATGAAAATTATGTTTATTAACTAATCCGTTATTGTGGAATGATGACGCATCCGAAAAAAGTACAAAATCGAAGAAATTTTCATCTTCACTAAACTTTTCTAAAACCCATAAACAAAATAGGAGTCGTCTATCGTAATCTACTTCCAAAGGTTCTTGGTGTAATTGAATACGATACGGGAAGAAGTTGTGCCTTTTTATAATTCTTCTGACGCTCCGTCTGCTTATTCCACTGGCTTCACATATTTTTCGCTGACTTGTATGCGGATTTTCTGGCAGAGATCCGATAACAACAAAATCATTTTCTTCATTTCCCGTAATTGGTCTTTGCCGTTCTGGTTTCTGATAACGCACACTTCCTGTTATTCGGAAAACTTGCAATAAATTTTCTAATAACCACTTGTCAGGATGACGCCTGTTAGGAAATTTTTGAGCATAAACTCTTGATGCTAGCAAGCAATTTTCGCCACACTCTCCGATTTCTAAAATCATATCCACCTTTTTGTTTTCAGAGTAGGTTCTCATTTTAAATAATTAAAATTATTTAAACGACGTCGAAAAGCGTTGATGTCTTAACTAATATGTAGTGTCACTGTCAAATAATTTATTTGTTTGAAGTATTAATAACAGCGGCAAAGCCTACTTTTGGAAAAAATTGCAAGAAATTAGTGTTTGAAACTGAAAATCCTAAATTACCAAAAAACTATAAGAGATAGGTATAGGAAACCCTAATACAGTTTTAAAAACAATTGAAATTAGAATCTAAATATGGCAATAAATACAGGGTGTTCCATTTAAAATATGAAAGTTATTTACATTTAATGCTAGTCAAAACACAAATGTAGTTTTTAAACACCCTGTATAATTTTTAGATATCAACTTTAGCTTATCTTAGAGTCTAAAGCTTTGGGTATACATTAAATACAATTGAAAATAATTCGCTCAAATATGGAAGACAGCAATGTCTCTGAAATTTTGATCTACATTTTCAAAAATAGTGAAATATCTCGAAAAGAGGTTGAGTTAGGTATAGTGAATATAACAGTAAATGGCCTTAATTTAGCCTATAACATCAAAATATTCTATAATATACAGGATGTTCCATTGAAATTTTCATAACTTTGGTGTGCCAATTTTTTTTTGGATCACTCTGTATATTTTAAAATAATTTTAAAACGTGCCCCTAATGAACCTACACAACCTTCAATAAAAATAAAAATAAAACATATTACCGCTTTTCGTATATAAACCGACGGGAATGAGGTGCCCCACCCTGTATATATTGGTCTTCGAAATACCTACCGGAAATAGGTCTCTTAACCTTGTCGAAAAACAATTTTTGGGAATATCTCAAAAGTCTCGGTTTCTAGATATATAAGTATGGTCCGGTCCCAAAGTTTTCGGAAAATTTTTAGATGTTGATAATTTTCTCAAAACTGTTTTACTTATAAACTATATACATATATTCCAACAATTAACAATAAATACTAGAAAATTAAACTTTAAATTCTCGAAGGTGGTCCTCAGTTTTCTTCGGACTTGTCCCATCATCCTCTAAACAACAGCAGGATCAATTCCTCGTATTTTTTGAAAAATTCGACATCATAATTAGTATTCATTTGCAGCTCCCCATCAATTTTCATACACTTTTCTGATCAATATTGACCGAGCCGGAGATACATTGGGAGGATTCTTTAATTTAGAAACAAAGTTTATATTGTTTGCATTACATCAGTCTCTCTAGTAACTCTAGCGTAAAAGCATAAAACTAGATCAGGCCAAATCATGATATCATCATTACCATGAAGTGTATTTAAAAACTGAAGCAGTTTAGAAAGGCATCTTTGAATGTAAAGTTGTGCAGTTAAGGCTTCTCCTCGAACACGACCAATGTACGGCTGCGAGATAAACCCGGCCTCAGAAATGGCACACCACTGTCAAATTTTGTCTTCAAATTTGGATTCACCTTTGAATTTGATTTTTCCTGGTATGTTTTCTATGTCGTTGGTATAAAACCATCGTTTTCGTTTATTTCTGAATGGGATAAGGTGAAATGTTTTTTATCATCCATTACAATTAGTGCTTTCCTACGTTTTCGAAACACTACGTTATTTCGAGAAATTGTTCGATAAACAGTGATCTTTGAAAGGCAGAATCTTGAATCTATTTTTCGCTGTAAAACTCCAACTCTGTCCTTAAGGGGTTCAAGGATTCTTCTCTCCCTCACTTGGCGCAAAATTCTTGGTCGACCACTTTTGAGCAAATTAACGAATGGTATTCCCTCTTCACATTCCTTTATGGTTTGATAAATTGTTGATAAAGAAATATCGAGAGAAATATCTTGTTCACGTCAAATGGAAACAATATCACACATGGGCATTCGTCCAACTAGATTGTAAATTCCTTTACGATAATCTAGCTTATAAGACATTTTGCTGAACCAGATCACAAAAACTACACTGTCATAATTAAAACAAGCTAATTGTGACATATGACTTCCAGCGACAACAAACCATACGTCATTTAGTACATCTACAAATCATCTACAATTTTACCGAAAACTTTGGGACCATACGTTATTTAAAAATTGGGACCGGAATAACTCTTTTACTCAAAGCTTTATTGTATTTGTTTATTGCGAAGATAAGAGTACGTATAACGTAAGTATGGTGTCCATGCCTCATTTTTAATTATCCAGATATTTTATTTAGAAGAAGGAAGTTAGTTTCAATTTCCTCTTTCCACTCTTTCTCTCACACCTGCATAACTTTGCTTTTCTAAACAACTACGTCTATATTTAAGAAATTAAACTTGGAGTCTGTGGCTTGACACTACACAAAAACACTAAAACACCTTCACCACACTAAAGCACAAAAATGGCTAAATACGTATTTCAACAACTAAGTTGGCAGTGTTGTTCTGTACGCTACGGTGTGTAGACAGCGCGATTTTTAATCAGTGCTACTGATGATGACAACTTAGTTGTTGAAATACGTATTTAGCCATTTTTGTGCTTTAGTGTGGTGAAGGTGTTTTAGTGTTTACGTCTATATTTATTAGAGAAACTAGTACATAAAATATATTGTTCCTCTTGCATTTAAATATCAATTTTTTTATCTATATTTGCAATTCAATACACCTGTTTAGTTATGTTAGAAACTAAGAGCCCCCCCCCCTCCAATGTACAATTATCACGAGCCGCGGCTGAATTCAGAGAAATGGACTTAAATACCATCAGATATGCGGCAAATAAGACAGGCCTTCGTCAAGGTAGTGTATTCGGACCTCTCCATCTATTCATTATTTATATTTAAAATATCAGTTATGTTATGATGAGTATTGTACTATTTATTTAAATCTATAAATAATTAGTTACTGAATGAATAAATGTACTGATTTATTTTTTTGGCAGTCAAGAATGTAAATCTAGATTCAAAGGTATCTTACTTTAAAAATTGCTTTATGTGAAAAGCAATTCTGCTTTCAGGTCAGCAGTTGTTAGAGTGTAGTTTAAACATGTTCTTAATTTTAGAAAACTTGAAGTAATAAAAATAGAAATGAAGAAAATAAAATTTTACATATATTTAAAGTAAGCTAGTCAAGTAATAATTTATTCAATTAATGAGCACATTGGTCACCTATAGAAAAGAAATTTCCAGAATGAGCTGGCATATGGGCAACTGTGCCAGTTCATTTCCAAAGTACTGAATACTATTTATTAGTAGTTGTTTATGTCTTTCATGTGCGTCAAAATTTAATATTTGTAGTTGTGTCGCAAGATCATATAAACTTCAAACAATTTTCAAACGACCATTTATTACAACATTTCGCCCAGTTTCAGTACATGTTACACCCATATCATCAACATGCGAGCTTGTCATTACTTTTCGACTTTGAAGCAATAAAGTCGAAACCGTAAACTAACATTTACTGTTAGTAGTAATATATGTTATATACCTAGTTCTGGCCTCGTGCGGCTTAATATCGCTTCGGACGTTTGTAAAGCTTTATAGTTGACACGACTCTTTAACCCTGGAAGTGTTACGAAAACATGTCGCAAACGCCACCATAACCTATACACATAACACAATAAACCGTTTAAATTTCTCTAGTCTTTCCCAGTTATATTTGCGGTCTGGCATTTTAACGCATGAGTTCGTAGTTTATGAGATGCACGTATATGTCTCAAGCTTTATGTATAACATGCGTACCGTGCATGATTTATCTTTGTGCCTCAAATGGTAATATGTTCATTATGACCTGGAGGAAATGTAATAAAGGAGTAATAAAGAGCAGAAAATAACTTTATGTTCGAACTCATAAACGACGGACATTAAAAAAAATGAAGAGAAAGAAGAAAAACGAATAAGAAAGAGGGAAAGAGAGACTCTCTGGGTATTCTCTCTTTTCGTCCTCATGTGTCCTAATTATGTATATTTATTATTTCTGTGCTGTCGGTTTTCATTCTTGTTGTTGTTATTGTTGAGTTTGAAACACGAGGAAGTGAATATGAGGTCGTCTTTAACGATTGTTCGGTTAATTTTATTGGAAATTTGATTTGTGGTGTTTTGTTATACGGTTATGTTGCATAGGCACTAAATTACGTTTTAGTGTGTCGTAACTGTTCGTTTTGTATATGGAATTCTTGTCGGTTAATGCCTCGCACGTTTTGTCTTTTCGTTGGTTTCCTGGTTCTGGCTCTCGCATAAATACTTCCTAATATTATACACCTTAACCATATCATGTATTTAATGCAGCAAATAATGTTTCAAGTTTTTTACTTTCTTATACATAGTATTGTGATGAAAAGTTTCAACCTCCAGATCTTCGCAGATGTCCACGTTTTGATGTCCCCTGATACAGAAAACGTGGTTTTAAACAAAATGTCAGTGTGTGTGTGTATGTGTGTGTAACCACGATAGCCCTCAAACGGCTAAAGCTATCATTTCCAAATTTTATATTTACGACTGTAATTTCCCTTTTGAGATCTGATTAGATTTTCATTAAAATCGGTAGACCGGAAGTAGTAGTATACTTCAGTGAAAAAATCGACATTTATCCATATTTCGTCAATAACTAAGTATAAACAAATTTATAGAGAATCCAAAACTATTCAAAAGTGAATTTGAAGACAAAAAATTTCAAAAAGTTTTTCGAAATTCCTACCGGAAGTAGGTCTTCTACTCTTATCTTACTCGAACATCAGTTTCTTGCGAATCGCTCAAGTCATGCTTTCTAGGCAGATTCATTATGAATATAATAGTATATTATGCAATGAGCATTTAATGATAGCTATTAAGACACGAGTAAGAGAATTACAATACGAGGCGAAGCCGAGTATTGTAATGAATAAGAGTGTCTTAATAGCCATTAAATGCGAGTTGCATACACTATTTTTTCTACGACCCCATAATAAAACATATTTTTTGAACAATCCATTTCATAAATTGAGGTTAAAATTTTCCGTACGTTTTTGTGAATTTGGCTGGTAATAAATTGTTCGTGGCTACTAAGGCTTGTTCCATATTTTCTGGTGGAGTCAATTATTACATTTCACTGTCATTATCCCTCATTTTTACCGTTTATATTTTCAAAAAAGCACAATTTTAAGTACTTTCTTGTAAATTGCAGAGAACTGTCACATTTATTTAATTTGTATATCTGTCAGATATGCAGTCGCCATATTGAATATTGTTTGAATATTGAAATGTCGCATTCCTATTGGATATAAACTTGTAATTAAAGTATGGGAGTAGAAAAAAGTATTTAAAGATTGATTTTCAATACTTTTTGTATAGAAAAATTTTCAAAATTCGGACCGGAAGTACCGCTTTTACTCTTACCCAATAGTGATTTCTTGCACTCTTTATATATTTATCAATAGTAAAAAAGTATTTAGAGCTAGATTTGGAATAATTTTTGTAAAAACTTCTCAGAATTCGAACCTCGAGTAACATTTACTCACATGTTTATTTGTTTCAGATGATGAAAGTATTTAAAACTTAATTTAGAACAACTTTTGTATAAATTGAAATGCACATACGTATAAGAAAGTCGTGTGGTGGCCACACCTCATTTTTTATACAGAAATGATACCAAATCTATCCCAAAGTACTTTTTTATACTCTTCATAAATGTCTACGATGGATAATTTGCGAGATATTTGCAAAAAACTGCTATTTGATAAAAGTGTTACTTCCGGCCCGAATTTTGAAATTCGTTATATACCAAAATTGTTCCCACTCGAGCTCTAAATATTTTTGTGTTCCAGATAAATCTGTATAGAATGCATAATTTGCGAGAAATTTGCAAGAAACCGTTTTTCAATGAGACAAAAAGTCCTACTTCCGGTAGGAATTGCAAAAAAAAATTGTTTATAAAATACAAGTAAAAAATTGAAATAAATTTAAATTGAATTCAAAACAGTTTATTTATTCAGTACAATTGTTTCGCTCTACTAGGGCTTCATCAGGTGATGAATATTATAATACAAAATATATGTCTTTTCCTAAATGAAGAGGTGGGAGTTAAAATTAAACAATTTATAAATATATATGTAACTATAAATTGTTTAATTTCATAATATCAGTAAACAATCAATTTTCAATTTTTTAATATTCTTACTCGTATTGTTACATATTAAATATTACATTAAATATTTAAGTTACTCCCGCTTTTAACGTAATGTTACAAACTCCACCCTCTTCATTTAGAAAAAGACATAAATATGAACACTTACATATATCTTGTAATATAATATTCATCACCTGATGAATCTCTAGTAGAGCGAAACAATTGTAGTGAATAAATAACTGTTTTGAACTCAATTTGAATTTATTTAAATTTTTTACTTGTAAATTATGGAGTTTCAACACGTATCTCCGTCGTCAATCAATTGTTTATAAAATCTTCTAAAATTTCTTTCTTAGTACTTTTGTATTCTTTGGAAATTAGTCTAAACTTAGTAGTTGACGAGATATTAGTAAATTTTCTTTTTATACTGAAATAAACAACTAATCCCGGTCTACCGATTTTACTGAAAATCTAATCATATCTCAAGAGAAAGATTACACTCATAAACATAAAGTTTGGCATTGGTACCTGTAGTCGTTTGGCCGATATCGTGGTCACGCACAGACATGTTTGCAAAAACCACTTTTTTTTTATATCACGGGACTTCAAACGGCAAAAATCTCAAGATCGAGAATACTTCTTCATTCTACGTATAAGAAACGAAAAATCGAAAGTTTGGAGTAATATACGAGGGTAGTCTGAAAAGTTTCCGACCTAACAAAGATATAAGACATTTTTCCTACAAAATTATTTTTATTTCTCTACATAGTCTCCTTGTAAGTCTATACACTTCACCCAGCGATGTTCCCATCTCTCTAGCCCGTCCAAATAGTACTTGCCGTCTTTCTCTGCAAAATAGTTGTTTACAAAGGTGATGGCCTCCTCATTTGATGAAAATCTCTGTCCTCCGAGTGCAACTTTTAATTTGGGGAACAAAAAGAAGTCGCTGGGAACTAAATCTGGTGAGTAAGGTGGGTGATCAAGCAGTTCAAACCGTAATTCGTGGATTTTTGCCATGGCAACCGTTGAGGTGTGAGACGGCGTTGTCTTGGTGGAACAAGATTTTTTTGTCTGCAAATGTGGCTGTTTTTTCGCAATTTCTGCCTTCAGTTTGTCAAGTAATGATTCTCCTGTAATGGTTTTCCCTTTTTGCAGATAATCAATAAAAATAACTCCATGACTGTCCCAGAAAACAGTCGCCATCACTTTCCCAGCCGAAGGAACAGTCTTTGCCTTTTTTGGCACCGTTTCCCCCTTTGCAGTCCAGTGTTTTGACTGTATTTTTGATTCGGGGGTGTAGTGGTGTATCCAAGTTTCATCAACGGTAATTAGCCGGCGCCAAAACTCTGATTTATTGCGCCTAAATTGCGCCAAAAGAGCGATCGAAATGTTCATTCGAACACGTTTCTGATCCAACGTGCGTAACCGCGGCACCCAACGCGCAGAGAGCTTTCTCATGTCTAAATCTTTATTTAATATGTGACAACCACGTTCTTTGGATATTTTCATGGCTTCTTCTATCTCCCTAACTTTAATTCGGCGGTTGTCTAGCACCATTTGGTGAACTTTAGCAATGTTCTCGTCAGTGATTGCAGTTTTCGGACGTCCCGAACGTTCATCGTCAGCCAAGCTGGTACGGCCACGTTTAAGTTCAGCTGCCCAAAATTTCACGGTGGTAAATAATGGTGCAGAGTCCCCGTACACAGCGTCCAACGTTTCCTTGATTTGTGTAGGCGTATTGCCTTTCAAAAGTAAATATTTAATCACAGCTCGATACTCAAGTTTTTCCATTTTCACAAAAACACTCACAGCAACTTACTCAAACGATTGTTAAACAATAACTGAGCATCCGAGGTGACTGAAGTTTTGGTGCGTACATGTCAAAACATGCATAAACACTCTCCACTACTTTTGTCAACGATTGCTGCCATTTTCATGTTGAGGTCGGAAACTTTTCAGACTACCCTCGTAGTAGAGTTTAATTTATGCAATCAGTTCGCTATTTCAAGTATGAACTCTCTCATCTACAATACGCAAAATAATCGACTAGAGTTTTACATCAAATGCTGTTTACTTGCGATTACCATTTCATTAGTATTTGCCATTTACATGTGTCTTAATACTCTAGTGCTATTTAGTTCAATTTATGATTTGTTTATCCGAATGTTTTCGTGGAATAATTGTTATTTAAGTCATTAAAAGGTTATTGACTCCACGCTGTTTTTATTTCCACAAAAAATTGAGGATATTACAAAAGAATTTTTAGATATGACTCATCATGATCGCTTATATTTATAAATCAAACTTTGTTATTGCCGGTTTAATGATCTTCAAATATATGAAGTATTTTTTTTATTGTATAAATACTAAAAAAATGCTTTGATCGTAGATGTATTTTTGTTTACGTGAAATATTATTAAAATTCAGCCAATCGTTTCGTTTTCAAATAAAAGCAGCGGAAAACACAGCACTTCGACAAAATCTCTCCAAACTTCATTTAACAATCCAAACAAATGAACTTTATTGCGTCCCTATCAAACATTACGCTTTGTTATATTATTTCCTGTAACGTCCAATATTAAAAATAACTCTGCCGTGCACATTATTCATATAAATAACACGTGAAAGCAGTAAATTGATTTCACAATCATGGCAGTCGCGCGTAATGACAATAATAACGATTGGAATAAGGATTGCCGGTCGAGTTATACGAATGCCGGGGCGATAAAATTATAATTTATAATGATCGGTATTCAAGCGAGAGAGAGATAGAGAGAGAAAGTGCTGCTATAATGATAAAAACATGCATAGAATTGAACAGAAGCGCTTGTATATATGGATGGACGTAATTCTACATATGTTCCCTCTTAATGAGAACAAAGAAATATATTTGACACTTTGGAACAAGATATAGGATTAGGTATTTTAATTGGGTGGCATTTAATATTCTTCCGGAACACTCTATTTAATTTCCTCACCTATTAATTATTAAAAAACAGGATTCATAGATAGTATAAAATTAAATGTTTGTACAATGATGTTCAAATCTGACCAGGCCACAGGAGAACTCCACGCTTAAGGCGCAAAAAATGAATTTCAGGATGTATTTGGTGTTACAAATAATCAAGCTTTATTGGGAATTGAAATTAATTTAGCGAGTGTCGGTCAAGCAGATCTCGATGTAGTTGTGATCTCGCGGTCAGGACAGATTTGTTTATACGTATTTTTACCATTGTGTTTATATCAAGAATTGTAATGTTTATCGCTCTCTCTATTGGTTAGAAGGTAAGTGGACTTCATTTAAGCCAAACATATAGCCTTTTATGTCTCTGATCTGCTACTACAGTCAAATGCCACTACAATTTTGGGATAATAATTAGTATTGCCTATGAAAACATTTTAAAACTGGTTTTAAAAACCATCCAGTTTCAGGAAATATAGTTTTACATCACTGAAAAGCAACATCAAATAAAACAGCCAAAATTACATATGGAATATAATAATTTAATTTTAATTTTAGCAATAACAATTGTTGTCTTTTAACTTTTTTGTCATTTGCAATACTGTTGTTGCTTCGTGTTGGAAGATTTTGACTGGGTACAGCTATGCGTTTTAATACCTTTACTGACGACCCCCATGACATAACATATTTTTCTTAGAAAGACTATAGGTTATTCTTGCAAATAAACTTCAAGATTAGATTACTTATCAAATTACTACAGAATGCAATCTGAGCAAGTATAACTAGCCTCACTAAAATGCAATAAGACTTTCATTTGTAACTGCTTTCCCTATTCACAACTTTATTTCTCACATTTTTCTGTTTTTCTGAAGTTCTATCTGTGTGATACAATAAATCGCAGGTCATCTTGCTTGATTTGCATGTATAAACACAACAAGTTGTGTTACTACTTACAACACTTGATTGCCTAAAATGCTTCGCACTTTCCATTTATATTTTCAGATATATTCATTGTTAATGTTAACACAAACATTTAAAAACTAACCTTCCACTTGATATCAAATAAATAAATTAAAAAATTGTTAATTTCTTCTCTAGAATCACCAAAAACTAATTAAATTTTTAGGCTCGCATGGAAATAAAAGGATAGTATTAAGTAACTTAAATTTCGGAACACAGTTTTTCTCCTCAAAAACTTATGGCATATGAGAAGTGCAAATCTCGTTTCAAATGTAAACGAACATACGTATATGAATGAACTGGATCATTC